>JAJPUD010000282.1:422308-464007 GCA_023553655.1 Myrmecobius fasciatus
TTTCTCCCCTCAATCATTATAGGTTTTCTTTGCCTCTACATGTGATGCAATTTCCCTTATTTTACCTCCCTTTCCTCTTCTTCCAGTGCTATCCCTTTTCTACCCCCAATTTCTTTCTCAGTTTATCATATCATAATAATTATAAAATCACAATAAACATATCATAATAATCATAAAATCACAGTAATCACATCACAATAATCATAAAATCACACTAATCATATCATAATTATAATGTAATAATAGATTCATAAAATCAACCCTCATTCTATAAGTATCTATAACATAAATATAGTTCTCAAGAGTTTTTTTTTTCTTGTTACCTTTTTATGTTTCTCTTGTGTTCTGTGTTTGTAGATCAAATTTTTTGTTCAGTTCTGGTCTTTTCAGTAGAAATAGGTGAAATTCTCCTATATCATTGAATGACCATCTTCTTCCCTGGAAGATAATGCTCATTCTAGCTGGGTAACCTATTCTTGGCTGTAATCCAAGTTCCTTTGCCCTTCGGAATATCTGATTCCAGGCCCTTCGAACCTTCAAAGTAGAAGCTGCTAGGTCCTGTGTGATCCTAATTGTGGCTCCCCGATATTTAAATTGTTTCTTTCTGGCTTCTCGTAATATCTTTTCCTTGGTATGATAGTTCTGGAATTTAGCCACGATATTTCTGGGGGACTTAATTTTGGGGTTTCTTTCAGGAGGTGATCGGTGGATTGTTTCAAGGAGTATTTTGCCTTCTGGGTCTAAAATACCAGGGCAGTTTTCTTTTATGATTTCCTGGAAGATAGTGTCTAGGTTCTTTTTTTCATCATGGCTTTCAGGAAGCCCTGTAATCCTTAGATTGTCTCTCCTAGATCTATTTTCCAGGTCAGTTGTTTTTCCTAGGAGATATTTCATGTTTTTCTCTATCTTTTCATTTTTTTGTTTTTGTTCGACTGATTCTTGAAGTCTTGATGAGTCATTCATTTCCAATTGTTCGATTCTAATTTTTAATGTCTTATTTTCTTCAGTTACTGTTTTTAGTTCCTTTTGCAATTGACCAATTACATTTTTTTTTGTTCATTGCATTCTTTTCCCATTTTTTTTCTATTTTATTTTGCAGTGCTCTCATTTTGTTTCCCCATGTTTCTTCTAACTCTCTTTTAAGATTTTTTATGCAATCTTCAAAGAAAGCCTTGTGACATTGAGACCAGTTTATGTCTCTCTTTGGGGCTTTTTCTGGAGTTGCTTTACCTTTAGGGGCCTCAGGATTTGAGGTCTGTTCTTGCCTCTCTCCATAAAAGTTGTCTATGATGAGAGCTCTTTTTGGTTTTTTATTCATTTTTTTTTAAAGGTGTGAGGTCTGTTTAGGGCAAAGGTGGGACAGCTGCTTCAATTTGCCCTGGGGCAGTTCTGCTGATTGAGTTATTTCAGGAACTGGGCAGTTCTGCTGATTGAATTATGTCAGGAGCTGGGCAGTTCTGCTTTAGTTCACCCTGGGGCAGTTCTGCTGATTGAATTATTTCAGGTACTGGGCAGCTCCACTGATTGAATTATTTCTGGTGCTGATCAGTCCTGTTGATTGATTGATTGCTTTAAGGTGCTGTGTAATGGCAGCTAGGTCCAATGCTCATCAGGGGTTCAGTGGTTCACAATCTATCCCCCTCAAAAGGCAGACCCTCCAAACCACCTGCCCACAATCAGGACAGATTGGTCCAAGAGGCCCGCAGAAGACTCCCAGGTGTGTGAAAAGCACAACGCTCCCACTCCTGTTCCGACTCCTGTTCCAGCTTCCTGCTCCAGCTCCCTGCCCAGGTCTCCCTGCGCTGCAGTCTGGTTTCAGCAGACCACCCCCCTGCCCAATTAAAACAGACCTGTTTTGAGGTTCTTCCAGAGTATCTTCTTCTAGAATCATGTTGTTCTCCAGATATTGTGGATTTTTTTGCTTCAAAATCAGTCTAGAGGCTTCATATGTTGTTGGTTTGAGGGGAGGTTAGAGGAGGTTACAGAGACTTCTGTCTGATCTCCGCCACCATGGCTCTACCCCCGGAAGGAACTCCCAAGATTTCCAAACAGGCAGAACTCACTATCTCTCCCAGAGAATCCTATCCACATTTTTGTAGCTCTCATTGTTCGGAAGTTGATTATTTATATAAAGTCCAAGTTTTCCACTTCCTAAATTCTACTCATTGCTCCTACCTTCTAGTTTTGCCCTCTGAGGCCCAAAGAACAATGGTAGTCATATTTTAAAAACACAATATTTTATTTCCCCCCATATGTTTTTACATTTAAAAAGTTTTGAATTTCAAATTCTGTCTTTCCCTTCTTCCCTCCCTTAGCTGGTAATGCTAATTACTTTAATTCATAGGGCAGTCAGGAAATGCAATGGAGAAAGCTCTGGGTATGGAGTGAGGAAGATCTGAGTTCAAATACAACCAGACAATTACTAGCTGTATGATCCTGGGCAAATCATTTAACTCTGTTTGATTCAGTTTCCTCATCTATAAAATGAGGTGGAGAAGGGAATGGTGAACCATTGAAATATCTTTTTTATAATTTTTAAAAAATTTACTTTATTTGAAAAAACAAGAAAAAAGAAAAAGATTTAAAAAATACAAAATAAAATAAAGCAAAACAAAAGAGAACATTGTCATGTGCCCAGCAGAATATCAAGGGGGATTCAAAATTTTACAATAAATTACCAGATCAAGAAAGTAAATATATATATATATGTATATATATATGTGTGTGTAAATTGTTCTTATGTTCTCTGCTGCACAGCTTATTTACTCCACTCCAGTATCTTTGCCAAGAAAACCCTGAATAGATCACAGAGAGTCAGACACCATTGAAATGATTGAACAACAACTCAACAGTCTCCAAAACTATTGACAGATACTGCAGAAAATGTGTCTTTTACATCATGTATAATCACAGACTGATAGAATGTTGGAGTTAGAAGAGACCTCAGAGATTATCTAACCCAACCCTCTCATTTTGCAAAGAAGATTTATATCTCTGAAGTACACAAGGTTAATGGCAGGTTTTATAATAACTCCCATTTACATAGTGTTGTCTCTCTTTCCTAACACCAACCCTATGAGTCAAGTTGGACATCCTGGTCCTGCAGATGAAGAAAGCAAGGATCCAATGGTTAAAATGATTTCTCAAGGACATGCATTTATAAAAAGTGGAAGAGCCGGGACTCATACCTAGTCAAAAACAGCTGCATAGGTAGAGTGAAAAAATACTATGGGAGTATTTGAAAGTTATCTGGAAGGATCACTTGCCATCCAAAAACTGCTATCACTAATATCTCTAATTGTATCATTAGAAATTCAACTTTCCTTTGCTTAAATGTTGCTGTTTTTAAATACAAGTGTCTCTAGTAAGACTAATAACCACTAGATTAGTGATGTATATAAGTCATCAGATATTTGAGTTCTAAAGCACCTTTGGGATCATGTAGTCTAACATTTCTGCACTTTCTCTTCCAGAACACCTTTTGATTTTATAGGTGAGGCTTAAGATGAGTTACTCAATTGCCCCAAGGTCATGGGACTAAAAAGTGGTAGGACCTGGTGTAAGATATTACCTCAATTTTAAAAATAAAGAGGCTTGAGTCTGCAAAATTTAGCTCAGTGAATTTGATTTTTATTCCTAGTAAATCTTCAGAGTGCATTACTAAAGGAATGGGAAGCGAAAGAAAAGCAGCAATTGTGAAGAACAACACAAGTTCATCAAGAACATGCCATACAAGACTAAGCGCACTTCATTTTTGGGCAGATTCTCCACCTTAGTAGACTAAGAGAATGTAGATATAGTGTATTTTGATTTCATGCTAATATTTCATAAAGTCCTCCATTCTGTTGTGATGCAAAGGGGACTGAGGACTGAGCAGGAAGAACCTCCCACTCAGTAGCCTTTAAAAGGAAAAAGGACTTCCACTTTCATTCTCTCTTCATCTTTTCAATTTGTAGCTTAAGACTCAAAAATAGCTCCTTTGAGTGTTTTCTCCCCAAGCTAATGTTTGAAAATCTTAGCCATCAGAATCTCAGGTCCAGGGTTTAAAGAGAAAACTAAAGATCTAGCTTAGAAGTTGTTTCTCCTTTTAAATTTTATGTTATGGGTGACTCTTCCTGCTCAGTTGTCAACTGTTGTCATCATCATAACTAACCATCTGAGTACCTTTCACCCATTCAACAGATGCAAAGAAGTAGGTGATATAACTATGATTATTCCCATTTTACAAATGAGAAAAGTGAACCTAAGTGATTTGTGCCTAATAGCACAGCTAGTAAAAATCTGAAGTGGGATCCCAACCCAGGTTTCTGGACTTGAAACTCAGCACTTAATCCATTCTACCAAATTTTCTTTTTTAGAATGTGAATATAGCCACATTAGGTTAGACTCTTGGTCAACCTGTCTGAGTATAACATAAGGTCCTGGAAAGTTGTAAATCTCCTTCTGAGAACAAATATCATGAAAGGATTCTGAAGGTATCTTGTTCTGGGCTTATACCAAAAAACAACACTTGGGATCAAGCAAATTCCTTTTAGCATAATTATAAAGTTGCATTCCCTACCAAAGTAGATACAAGGACTCAGAGTGGATCTTTTTTTTTCTTTAATAAGTTTGTATTGATGTCTTTTATTTCTTTACACCATTATAGTTATTCCCTGCATCCTTCTCCCTCTTCCTTCTAGAGAGTCATCTGATATTAAAAAGGTCAAGGACACATAGGTCAGGTAGGTGGTGTAGTGGACCACTAGGTCTTGAGACAAAAAGACTGAATTCAAATCCCACTTCAGACATTATCTTTGTCACTCTGGATAAGTCACTTAATCTTGATTGCCTCAGTTTCCTCATCTGTAAAATGAGCTGAAGAAGGAAACAGCAAACTTTAGTACCTTTGCTAAGAAAATTCCCAAAAAAGGGTCTTCAAGAGTTGGACATGACTAAAATTGACTCTAAAACATTTTAAGGGGGGTAAAAAGTCAGCATAATTAATTGACATGTAGAAAAAGTCTGAAATCATGTACAATGTGAAATAACTGTGGACCTCTTACCTCTGGCTTCTCATATTTCTTAATTTTAGTCAAGCTTGATCTTTTGAATTTTGTTCCATTTACTTTTGATTTTTTTGGTATATGATTGATCTTTCCTATTGCCTATACTGTTTTCTTGACTCTACTACTTCTGTATCAATTTGTGCAAATCTTTTCACACTTCCATGTATTTATCACATATATCATCTCTTATGGCATGGTAATATTCTATTACATCCATGTATCACAATTTATTTAACCACTACCCAAATGAAGGGCATCTACTTTGTTTCCAAATCTTTGCTCTCACAAAAAGTGCTTCTATAAATAATTTAGTGTATATAGGGACTTTCTTTTTATTGTTAATATCCTTGGGGTATAAAGGTATAATGGAGTCTCTGGTTCAAGAGATGTAGACATCTTAGTTATTTTATTTGTATAATTTCAAAGTGCTTTCCAAAAAGGTTGCACCATTTCACAGCTCTATCAATAATATGTTGGTGTGCTTTTCATTCCACAACCCCTCCAATAGAATTGCCATTTTTTGTGATATTTGCTAATTTGCATATGGTAAAACCTCAGGGTTGTTTTGATGTGCATTTCTCTTATTATTCATGAATTGAAGCATTCTTTCAATTTGATTAGGAATACTTTGTAATTCTTTTGAGAAGAATTTTTTATCCTTTGTTCATATCCTTTGACTATTTGTCTATTGGAGAATGGCAGAGAGAAAGAGAGAGAAACAGACAGACAGACTCTCTCTCTCTCTCTATGTATGTGTATATAATTGTTTGTATAAGTTGAATCCTTTTGAGAGAGATTTGACACAAAGACTTTTTGCCCCATTCGACCACAAGGGCTCAGACTTATGTATGGACAATTCTCTTTTTATGTAAGTGGATTATTCCATAGACCTCCAAGTAAAGTAATTTTTTTTACATAATATGAATTTTCACATGGACCTGGGGAAGTGAGGAAGGATGGCAAGAAGGGGATTGTGCACCAGTAGAGGGAGGGGGTTGGCACATGGTTCAAGGATATGAGAAGTAGAGAGAAGCAAGGGTGAGAAGAGGAACACATTGGACCAAAGCCATCTATATGACAGGCTAACCAGAACCAGAGAAAGAACATATAGGAGAAGTAGACACATGGGGGCTGAGCATGAATACAGACAGAAGAGGATGGGTGACAGAATAAAGTACCCAAGAGAGGCCATCTTCTCCAAATCAATTCTGCTTTCACTAGGAGTTTTATTTTTAGGTTTTTTTATGGTGGGGGAGGGAAGTCTTGGAATACTGAACTGAAGAACAGGAGAAGAGAAGGAGAGAGTACAGTACTGTATGATAAAATTAACATAGATGGGTTTGTGTTTTAAATGAGAATTTCTTTCAGAATTATCTGAATAAAGTCAATTTTTTTGTAATGTGAATTTATGTAAAGTGAAAACTGTCTGTACTAAACAGAATCTTACTGATGAAAGGTACCTCTCCTCTTTATCATGTTTGCACTAAAATATCCCCAGAGCTCCTAAAGCCAAGAAAATATCTACAAGTGGGTTGAGTTAGGTTTTCACAGCTGGTCTTTAGAGCAGAGCATGAGAATCAGAAAAAAAGGAATGCAAATCATTCTTAGTGTATAAGCAAGAATTTCAGATCAGATATTTGGGTTATGAGGCCATGAAATTGGCAAGTTTCCATGCTAGAATCACAAAATGACGGTAGAAGAAACCTGAGAGATTATCTTGTTCAACACTCTTACTTTACAATGAGGAAAATGAGATAAAGTGCAGCATGGAAATAATAGGAAAAAAACACTGGATGGAGAACTTTGGGTTGAAGGTAGTTTTTTTTTTGTTTTGTTTTGTTTTTGTTTTTGCAAGACTCTAAACTTTTTCCAAGTCACTGATAGAAACAAAATGTACATCACAAGACATTGAATAGATTCCCTAGGATACTCCACTCAAAACCTCCCTCCAAATTGAAATCCATGCACTAACGACTATTCTTTGGGACCAGTAACTCACCTCAATCATGATTCAGCTAACTACTATTATTTATCCTAAAGCTCTTTCTTATCCCAAAACAGAGTTTAATGGTGGTAATCAAGGAAGTATACTTGCTCTGTTGACTGGAGATTTTGCTCCTGGACCAAGATGTAGTTTAAATTCTTCTCAATTATGTTTGCTGATTTATGAATCAGTTTTCTGATTAGCCTTAGTTTAAGCCCTAGCCCTGTCACTAATTAACTATGTGACTGCAAAGTCACCTTTCAAAACCGTAATTTCCTTATTTTTATAATGAAAAACTTTGAAAAGATGATTTATTTTAACTAAACATTTTATGCTCTATGTTTTGACATTCCATGTTCTAATTCCCTTCTATATCTGAAGTTCTACATTATTTGTTTCAATATTCTTTGTTAGAACTTTTTGATATATCAGATACATTGGAAAGCATTTTGCACTTGGAATCAGGAAGATCTGGGTTCAAATCTAATCTCAAAAGTATACTTAGTTGTATGACCCAATCAAGTTTCTTAATTTCTCTCTGTCTCTCTGTCTCTCTCTCAGATTTATTTTTTAATCTATAAAATGGGGATAAAAATAATAGTTTCTTACAAGATTGCTTTAAGGATAAAATAAGATTTCTGTTTGGTTTTGACTACTGGGAATATCATATTCTTCTAACAGACACTTTTTGCTAACCTTAATCCATTCCTGCCTCCTTCAGCAGACCTTTTCAGTTTCTTTTTGTATGTTGTTTTCCTCCATTAGATTGTAAACTCCTTGAGGACAGTGTCGCTCTTTTTTTTTCTTATTTATATCTCTATCACTTAGCACAGTGCCTAGCACATATTAAATGCTTAATAAATGTTTATTAAATTAAAATATTAATTCTAGAGTTATTATTATTATTATTAAAGAATCCTAAGATTTAGAGATAGAAAAAACTTTCTAGATTATGTAATCCATTTCCTTCATTTTACACATGAAGAAATAGAGGTCCAAAGAATTATATCCATGGAAGACTTGAGATTCAAACTTAAATTTGAACTTTATGTTCTATTGGGATAGGGTCAAATGCTTCTGGGAATACAAAGTGATTTTAATGCAAAAAAAATTGGTTTAGTGGGGAAAAACTCTGGATTTAGAAGAGGATCAAGGTTACACTATGGGCTCCTCTTCTTCAACCTATCAATCATTGAGGAAGATTTAATTAATTTAATGATTACTATATATCAAGCACTGTGTCTCAAAGACAAAAATGAAATTGCTCCTGTTCTTAAGGAGCTTTATCAGTACAGTAATATGTATTTGTTTGTGTGTCTTGATGCATGTATATATTTGTGTGAGTACTCACACATAAAAATAGATACACATACACATATACATATACACAGAAACATTTTGTCTCTACATACATATATATATTTTAAATATATGTAAAATGATTCCTTAGTACAATATATCCTTGGTTAAGTTACTCACCCTCAACAGGTCCACTTACTTATCTATAAAATAGCAGTAGGGTGGAAAGATAGAAAACATGGTTTCTGTTTTGGCCAGAAACCACTAAAGGTCTTCCTCTCTTGAACTTATATTTGTTTCCCTTTTTGGATTAGGTAGAAGAGGTCATTCTTTGCCTCATGTCTTACCTAGCTTTAATCACTTCTTGGAGTTGCCTCAGTCAAACTGAGGCTTGTTTAAGACCTTAGTTTAAAAAAGGCCAAGGTCTCCCACTACACTGAGGCCATCTCCAGCCATCCTGATCTATATCTTGCCATGAAACCTAGACAGCTTCAGAGGAGAAAGTAAGGCTGATGACTTTGCACAGCCCTCCCTCACTCAAATCCAAATGATTTGCAAATCATGGCATCACCTTCTTGATGTCAGTTTTCTTTGAGAAAGACAGGACAAATAACTATTACACAGTAACAGTCTTCGAGCTGAGACTTGAAGGAAACTAGGAATTCTAGGAAGTGGAGGAGAAAAGGGAGTGCATTCCAGGAGAGGGAGATGACCAGGGGATTGAGAGGGGAAGTAGAGCACCAAGTAGGTGAGTACAGTTTAACTGGAGAGTGTAATGGTAATAAGATTTGAAAAGTATAACTTGTTCTTGTTGCTCAAATTGTTTCAGTTATGTTCAACTCTTTATGTACCCATTTGGGGTTTTCTTGACAAAGATATTGGAGTGCTTTGTCATTTCTTTCTTCATCTCACTTTACAGAGGAGGAAACTGAGTCAATAGGGTTAAGTGACTTCCCCAGAGTCACAGAACTAGTAAGTGTCTGAGACCAGATTTAAACTAATGAAAATGAATTTTCCTGATTCAAGATCCAGGACTCTATCCATTGTGTCACCAAGCTGCAAAAGGTATAAATAGTATATGACAATTGGCTAGTAATAATATTTGTATTACATACATACTCATAATGTATGTATGTAATATTTACATGTATTTGTAAGTTTAATTTTAAGTGCAACAGAAGAAGGCTATGGTCTAAGCTATATAAGGAATGATTGGCCAGAAACCCCATTTGCTCAAAGGAATTTGGCCCTAAAACTGAATAAGGATGGGATCTGACTAGGAATTACTTGGATCAAAAGAGAATAGTAGGGAAAAGGTAAGGTAGTCTTTGCATATACTTTAACTTATAAATGGTGTTTATTTCATATGGGACTTCACAAGAATCAACCAAGCTAAGCAGGACTTGATGCCCATGCTGACCCTCTCCATACATTGACCCATGCTTGAAGCAATTTCTTCAAAAAGTCTCTCAATTACTTAATCTTCAGAAAATCATGTCTATATAAGGAGTAAAGGATAAACTAATAATTTCCACAGTACTATGCTGCTTTACCTCCATTGAACTTCTCAAACCAAAATCCAAACAATACCTGATTACTTTTAGATAACTTTTAGTATTCATTGATGGCATAATTGGGAGCATTGGGCCTAGAGTCAAGAAGCTACTGTTATTTAGTCATAGCCAACTCTGTGTGACTTTGTTAGAAACTCCTTGGCCTAGATGATTTGCCATTTCCTTCTCCAGCTCATTTTTTCAGAAGAGGAGGCAAACAGAGTTAAGTAATTTGCCCAAAGTAAGTTTCCAGGACCAGATTTGAACTCATGAAGATGAGTCTAACTGATTCCAAGCCCAGGGCTCTATTCACTTCATCACCTTACTGTTAGGACTCATACACTCACTAGCTGTGTGATCTTGAGCATGCCATTTAACCATAGCCTGCCATTGTTGACTCAATTGAAAAACGAGGGCAGTTAATAATAATGCCTTCTTCCCAAGGGCTGCTGTGAAGAATAAATGGAATATCTGGAAGGAGTGTAGCACAGTGCCTAGTACAGAGTAGATGCTTAATAAATTCTTGTTTCCTCCCACTCTTCTAGATTATTACAATTATTTCCCCATTTACAGATTGAAGGAAACTGAGAAATAGAAATCTATCTGATGGTCACTGAATCTTTTTTCTGTTTTAACATCCATTTGTGTCCCTCCATCCTAAGTCATAGAGAGCTATAAACAAAGAACTGAGAGATGAAATGTAAACTGGATTTTAGAAAACAAACTCATTGCTAATGACTGTAGGTGGTGTTAGTCATTCTGTTTAGGAATTTGGGAATACATATGCATACTAATAGGAATTTATTTTGGCTGCTGCTTAAACTGGGATTTTTTTTTTTTTCAGGGAGTAGGGAAATGAAAGCAGGAAAGCACAGAAGGAGGGAGGAAATCTCAGAGACCTTGACCAGCATTCAAAGGCACAAAACCTGGATGCCCAGAAATTAAAGTAAGCATATTTTGCCTGCTCCTTCCATCTCTTAGTGCATAGCCTTGAGGGTCACAGATGTAAGACAGAACTAATCTATGGAGCAGGTACACAAACATGGAAGAGAATTTAGCAAAAATCTTTGCTTATCACTTTCTGTTGATGGATCCAGGAAGAGTGAAGCCTCATGGTATTATTGTAGATAGATACTTCTCTTTGATATCAGGACCCAGAATGACTTTGAATTAGAAGTTTGGGGTTCAAGTTAAAAGTTTTATAATCAATGTGTTATAGGACCATGGGCAAATTACTTCAAATTAGCTTGTTTTATATATCTATGTTTATATTTTTTCATTGAAAAACTCAGTCATTAAACTTTGTAGTCTAGATTATCTCTCGGTTCAACTCTGATCCCATCTCACTGTCTGTTCATAGGTATATAGGTGCAAAATATATAGGTAGCTGTATGCCTGTGAAACTTGGAGAGTATACCAGTGCCTTGCCAGGAAACTGAATAGCTTTCATGTGAATTGTCTTAGGAAGATTCTGAAGTTCATCAGGCAGGATAAGATACCAGACACTGAGGTCCTTTATTGAATTAAACTGCCCAACATTCCAACTCTACGTCAGAGAGCACAACTCTGTTGGGTTGGCAACATTGTTTAAATGCCAAATGTAGTCTTGCCAAAAATACTGTTTTGGGGGAACTCACACAGGGCAAATTCTCACAAGGTGGTCAGAAAAAACTCTACAAGGACACTCTCAAGGTATCTCTTAAGAATTTTAGAATGAATTGTATGACATGAGAGACACTGGTACAGGACTATTCAGCAAAGCGTGCCTTCAGCAGAGAAGGTATTATGTTCTCTGAGCAAAGTAGAATTGAATTAGCTCAGAAAAAATGTGAAAAGTTAGAGAAACACCCCAAATGTTTATAGGGACTATTTGTACCTGAACTATGGCAGAATATTCCAAATTCATATTGGTCTGATTAGCCAGTCTGACACACTGTAACTCAACTTTTAACATTATTATGTCATTTTGGTACTCTTAGAGAATAAAAGACAACCAAGAGAACTGGAATAAACTCTTCTTAAAACTGCATGAATCCATTAAAGAGTCACCTCAGATTTAAGGTACAGACAATTCTTTCTTTCTGTAAATGGGCCATTCCATAGACCTCTTTGCAAATAAGGTTTTGCATAATGTAAATTTTACCCTACCCACCCACTTCACTTAGCCTATATAACAAAGGCATACATACAATAATACCTTTATGAAAGTCATAAAATATACTAAAATATATGAGATAAAGTACTGAATTATTATAATAAACAGAATTAGGAAGGGAATTGAACCTAGATTTCATCACCGGTGGTTGGTTGCACAACTATTTTTAATGAAATTGTTGAAAGATGTTAGGAGAGTAGCTTTCTTTATTCTTTGTATATATGAAAATAGCAAGAAATATTTTGTTCAACTAGTCTTTGAACTGTTAAAAATTTTGAAGTATTTGGGTCCATCTTTCCAATACAAGAAAAAAAAATAGCTCAAATAATGAAATGCTTCTGCCAAATGTTTTGTTGTGAACCTTTTTTGGTTAAACCTCAGGTTTTGAAGCTTTTCTTTCTTCTGCAATCTTTGTAGTTAGCAGCTCAATCAAATCCTCTCTCAGAATTCTTTACATAAAGTCAAATTGTGTAATGCAAATTAATGTAGAGTAAAATCTGTCTGTACTCTGTGGGTTTACATCCACTCAAAATGTGTAACTCCTCAACAATCCCTTCCCCCCTATCACACAATACACTATTTTCTTTAGTCAATCATAGGATATGAATAACAATGTAAATGAATTTAAGGAAATATGGCAATAAAGTAGCAAAAATAATACTTCTTCATATTCCTTTTTAATTTTTTTTATTTCTTCTATAATCTTAAAGCACACTTTTCTACAAATATTTGAACTATCAATCAAAAAAGAAAACACTTCCCCCCCCCCCCAAAAAAAAAAGCAACTTTGGAGTATAGATATCAAAGAAGGCACCTAGCAAGGAGCTAAAGTAACCTGCATCTCCTTAGTATTGGGACCCTTAATGTTTTCTGATGATGTTGTCATGCTGTTTCTAATAATCTTTCTTCACCTGGCCTCATAGAGCATGTATATGCTTCTAGGTATTGTTTCCTACTTGTGTTTGTGGCCATAGGTTCTAATAATCTTGGTCTCTGCATCCAGGGATGATTCTACACATCATGAGTTTATAAAGTCTCTATCTGTTTCTGCTTCTAGCTGACAACCTTCAGTGAGTTACTACCTTTTCCCCAAAACAAAAGTAAAGGGCTGTACCATCTCTCTTTTAGCTTAAAACAAATGACTTTAGCTCCAGCTCTTTTAGACAATCCTAATTTTAATCTAATCTAATTTAATCTAAGAAAATAATTGCTTTTCCCCACCATAAAGACAAATTCATTCTCTAGGGTTTTAGTAATGACAGATGTTTTCTCTCCAAAAAAAAAGTTCTTGCTCCCAGAGGTCAAGCTTTTTTGGGTCAAAGGACAGCTATCAAGATAAGTAGTACCTAAAACACTGCTTATGTAAAACATTTATACCAAACCCTAGGATTAGCACCAAAGCTACAAAGACAAAATAAAACAATTACTTCCTTACTTCCTTTAAGGAGCTTATATTTTATTGAGGTGAAACAACATGTATAGATATAAATTAAGTAACTAACATATAAAAAGTAATTCTTGAGAGGAGAGCACACTTCTCATATGAAAAAAATATTTGTTAATAGTATTAATAATTCCACAGGGCACAAGAGAAGGTTAGGGAAGAGTGAGATATAAACATCAAAGGGATGGGGCTGACAGGGATGGATTATAGAGTACTATGCCCTTCAAATAGCAAATGTTATATTAATATGTAATGAACCTCCTACTCACTTGGGACAGTGTTTCTGACCCAAGTGTCTATCTGAGCATGGATGAAAAAATCCCTGTAATTATTGGTTAATTGTAATGCTCAAGGAGAAACTGAGGCAGTATCACACAGTGGAAATTAGGTAATGCTTTATTGATGTTAATTGATAGTTCAGAATCCATAACTATGGATCAGGACTGGTGGGATTCATGTCTCAAAGCATGCAGTCCAGGCCAGAGACTGACACACAGCCATGTCAGCCAACTGAATACAAAGTACACAGCAGCTCCATCAAGGAACTTCAAACATTATATAGGGTTCCTAAAGTTCAGGGAGACAAAGAATTCATGGGAACAGCTGAGCACATCTGTGTCCAAGGAAACCATAAATTCAGTTCTGACAAGTAGGAGTAAAGGATGCCTTGGCAAAGAAGACTATAGATAAGGGGGTGGAGGCTTCTGGAGAAGCTGAGTAAATCTGGGTCATAGATAAGGGTAGGTCGAGGCTGACCATCTGGAGGTTCTATAACTCCTTTGGAATGTGAGTCCAATTATTTCTGAAGGTCAGGAAGTGGGATTTCTATTCTGGGACAGAACAATTAAGGAAGACTGATACTGCAACTGAGGGAAACTGAGACTGTGGCACAACATAATGACCAATTGCAAAAGGCACCACTTTCAGAAATATTTTCGGGGCTTCTCCTTCAAACAAACTACTAAGGATTGTAGGAAACTCCCAGGATTTTCTCAGAATAGCACATATGCACATAGTATATACACTACTATATATACTAGCGTGCCTTCCAAAGACACACATATCAATAGCAAATGCATAATATTTCACATTCTCATAGAAATCATATGGACATTTGACCAGTGAAAATCAACTGCCATAACAAGGAGACAGAAAGAGACTAAAAACTGTCTTAGTCAGCAACACTTGACTTGTTAAATGGAAAGATATGGCAGTCAAGGGTAGCTCCAGTCTAGAAATTAAACTCATTTGTAATATTTTTGAAAGAAGGATAGTGGAAGATTATAGGCACCATTGCTTCATAAAGCAGTGAGAAGCAGTGGATGGAAAAAAAAAACAGTTTCAAAAAATCAATTGATGAGAGATCCAAGTAAGCAAAATCATTCTGGGGACATTTAAGGATGATATTGGAAGAAGGCCAATAAATAGAAAAAATGAAAAAAAAATCTGGAAATATTTTGATAATAAATTCTTTTTACCTCAAGGGTCATGAAACTTCCAATTTGGGATTATAACATCACAGTCCTAAATGGCTTATAGAGGGAGAGGAAATGATGCTGAAAAAATGATAGGAAACATAGTTAAACTAGACCTTGTAAACATGGAGAAAAATGCTGGAAGCAGTCTTAGAGAATTATAAGATTTATTCTTAAGGTATCTGAAAGAAGGAAAGGTACCAAATGTTTGAAAAAAGTTAGATTTTGTTATTATCAAGAAAGCAACACTTTTGCCTTTGCCAATAATTTCTGACCTAGAATGCCTAGTTTTTCATGTACATAAATATTTTTTTCTGAGGATAATCTATAAATGTATCAAAGGCATCAGGTAGGCTAGCAAGTGAAATTTCACAGTAGGGCACATCTTTGCCACCACACCAAAGACTAAAAAATATAGTGAATACAGATCCCACTGTGCTAATTTGTTGACTATAAAAAAACATTTAATTTGGTAGAGAAAATTGCTACCTTAAAGCCTTTCCTCCAAAAACGTGTCTCCTAGGCATATGTAAAAATTTTACATGATTCCTTGCAAGAATTAACAACAGAGATAACCTTGTTTGACAATGTTCTGATTATTTATATCAAGCAAAGGTTGGAATGGAAAAACATATTCACCACATGTGTTTCTACTATTGTGGAAGAGTGTCCACACAGAATCCAGATTCAGAAGGGATTCCATATAAATGGTGAGATTCTCCAAATACTGACCTTTGATAGTGTTCTGATGGCATTAAGTTCTGGAATATCGTAGAGTCTCTTAAATATGATCTATAATCAATCTAAATAGTTTGACCTAACTCTCCAAATAGGAAAAATTAAGTAAATGAAGAATGCCTATTGACAATACTATGAGATATAACCGAATGGACAATCTATAGAACTCCTTTATCATAACCATAATAATAGCTAGCATTTATGTAATACTTTAAGATTTGCAAAAATCTTTGCAACTATTATCTCATTTGATCTTCACAATAATCTTGAAAGGTAAGTATTATTACCCACATTTTACAGAGGGAAACTGAAGCAAATAAAAATTAAATGACATGCCCAAGATCACATACCAATGCCATATTTGAACTCAGGTTTTCATGGTTCCAAGTTTAGTATTGTATCATATTTGACTTAATTGTTATCAATATGCATATCTGGGACAGACATTATAAATGGAAATTGAGAGGATCCCAGAATTGAATAGGAAGAAGATAGAAGATTGGCAAGACATTAGAAAATTACAACATTTTTTTTAAAATTACTTCTAATTTCTCTGTGAAACAAAGCCCCAAGTTATAAATTTTAATATGTTTTCAGAATTAGTAGAGTATAAATCATAGAACATCAGAGTCTCTGAATAATTGAAAATGGTTATAATCTAGATACCCAGCTAGGTGCTGCCATAGTGCACAAAGTGCTGGGCCTCCACCCAGGAAGACTCAACTTCTTGACTTCAAATTTGACTTCAGATAATTATTAGCTGTGTAACCCAGGGCAAGTCATTAACTGCTCAGTTAAGAAGCAAACCACTCTATTATTTTTGTCAAGAAAACACCAAATGGGATTATTAAGAGCCAGGTACAACTGAAGTGACTGAACAACAAATCACCCAGAGGACAATTGAGAAGAGCATTATTGGGTAAGAAAGCTGGAAGAGAACCCTCAGCAGTTATCAAGTCTAATGCATGAAAGGAATTCCCACTGTATTTCCCATTTCCTAACAAATGTCTATCTATCTGCTTGAGGGCCTCCATGATAGGGAACTTCCTTTCTGGAAGTTTTCTGAAATCTTTCGGAGGACTATTCTAGATTTGAACAGATATAACTTAAAAGTTTTATTGACAAATTTTGGTTTTATGTTACCAACATTTTCCTGAAAGTATTCTTGTACTTTTTTGCACATTTATACAATTGTAATTTGTACAATTAAGCAAAATTAATAATACAGTGACCTCATTTAAAAGTGAATGCAGAGGCAGAGCCAAGATGGCAAAGTAAAGGCAGGAACTTTCCTGAGTTCTTCCCTAAACCTTTCCAAATACTTTTAAACAATGTCTCTGAGAAAATTCTAGAGAAGCAGAACTCACAAGAAGATGGAGTGAAATAATTTTTCTTCCTAAGACAACTTAGAAGATCAGTAGGAAAGGTCTGTTGCACCAGGGTAAGAGAAAAGTATTGTCCAGCACAGACTGGGCCAACCCAGACTGGATCAGTGCAGACAGAACTCCAGAAAACCAGGACCAGACATCAGGGTAACTGAATCAGTGGCAGTTTCCAGATCCCTTAATCCATAGATGGTAAGTGGATGAGCAATGGGTCAGAAAAAGAGATCCATGGGTCCCTTTGCTAGCATTAGGGATATGACTATACCTGGATCTAGGCCACAATTCTGAGTCTTAGTCTCCTTTCAAGAAGAAGCAGTAGCACAGTAGAGCTTGCAGCCTCTTTGGAACAGGGATCCTGATCACAGTTCTAGGACTGAAAAGAGTGCTTGTGGGAGCTCACAAACCAATGCAAAGTATATCAGATTAGTAAACAAATCTCTCCCTAGATCAGCAGGTCTCCAGAATTACCTCTGAAAACAGCTGCACAAAAATACCTTGGGACAGTGTCCTCTCCATTTGGGAAGCAGATCCCCACTTTAGCTTAGAATTAGAAGTTAAGAAATGGGCTGGAAAATGAGTACAGAAAAGAAAAAAATTTGACCATAGAAAGTTACCAGGGTGACAAGGAAGATCAAAACACACACTCAGAAGAAGACAAGTCAAAATTCCTGCATTCAAAGCTTCAAAAAAATGTGAATTCCAAGCTATGGAAGCATTCAAAATGGATTTTAAAAGTCAAGTAAGAGAGGTAGAAGGAATTGGAAAGAGAAATTGGAAAAGTGGGGAGAAAATGCAAGTGATACTAAAAAAAGAATTGACAACTTAATAAAGAAGGTACAAAAATACTGGAAAAAATACGACTTTCAAAAACAAAATAGATTAAATTGTAAAACAAAAAAGATACAAAAATCCAATAAAGAAAACATTTTTAAAAGCAGAATTGGGCAAATGGAAAAAGATAAAACAAAAAAATCACAAAAGAAAAATCTTTAAAAAGTGAAATTAGACAAATGGAAAAGGAGATACTAAAATTTACTGAAGAAAAGAATATCTTAAAATTAGAATGCAGCAAGTGGAAACTAATTATTTTGTGAGACATCAAGAAACAATCACAAAAAATTAGAATGAAAAAAAAACAAAAGAAAATGTAAAATATCTCCTTGAAAAAACAACTGACATCGAAAATAGATCCCAGAAACATAATTTAGGAATTATTGAACTACTTGAAAGTCATGATCAAAAAAGTCTATACATCATCTTTTTTTTTTTCATTTGGGGTTTTCTTTTTTCTTTTTCTTTTTTTTTAAAATTATATGACAAATACAATACATGTATACATATCTATACAGTTATCTTACTGCACAAGAAACATCAGATCTAGAAAGAGAAGAAGAAAAAACAACCTAAGAAGGAAAACAAAATGCATGGAAATATTCACAGAAATCGTTAAAATGCCATGTTGTGGTTCACACTCAGTTCCCACAGGCCTCTCTCTGGATGTATATGACTATCTTCATCGCTGAACAATAGGAATTGGTTTGAATCACCTCGTTGTTGAAGAGAACTATGTCCATCAGAATTGATTATCATACAGTCTTGTTGCTGTGTATAATGTTCTCCTGGTTCTGCTGATCTCATTCAGCATCAGTTCATGCAAGTCTCTCCAGGCCTCTCTGAAATCCTCCTGTTGGTCGTTTCTTACAGAGCAATAATATTCCATAACATTCATACACCAATTTATTCAGCCATTCTCCAATTGATGGGCATCCTTTCAATTTCCAGTTTCTTGCCACTACAAAAAGGGCTGCCACAAACATTTTTGCACATGTGGGTCCCTTTCCCTCCTTTAAAATCTCTTTGGGATATAGGCCCAGTAGAAATACTGCTGGGTCAAAGGGTATGCACAGTTTGATAACTTTTTGAGAATAGTTCCAAATTGCTCTCCAGAATGGTTGGATCTGTTCACAGTTCCACCAACAATGTATCAGTGTCCCAGTTTTCCCACATCCCCTCCAACAGTTATCATTATCATTTCCTGTCATTTTAGCCAATCTGACAGGTATACATCATCTTTAAAAAAAACCAAGGAAAATTGTCCTGATATTCTAGAACCAGAGGATAGGATAGAAATTGAAAGAATTCACTGATAACTTCCTGAAAGAGATTCCAAAATTAAAACTCCCAAAAATATTATAGCCAAATTTCAAACATCCCCCAGGAAAAAAATACTATAAGCACCCAAAAAGAAACAATTCAAATATCATGGAGCCACAGTCAGGACAAAACAAAATTTAGCAACTTCTATATTAAAGGATTGAAGGATTTGGAATATTATATTCTGGAGGTCAAAAAAGCTAAGAATAAAACCAAAAATCACCAACCCAGCAAAACTGAGTGTAATCCTTCAGGAAGAAAAATTGCTATTCAACGGAATAGAGTATTTTCAAGCATTCTTGGTGAAAAGACCAGACCTGAACAGAGAATTTGACTTTCAAATACAAGATAGAAAAGAAGCATAAAAAGGTAAACAGGAAATAAAAATCCCAAGGAATTCAATAAGGTTAAACTTAATATTCCACATAAAAATATGTGTAACTTTTAAAAACTTTCTTATTATTAGGGCAAGTGGAAGGAGTATACATAGAAAACAAAGGTGTGAGTTGAACATGATAATAAGATTATCTAAAAAAAAATAAGGGATGAGCAAGAAGAATGCACTGGGGAAAGGGGAAAGGGAGAGATAGAATGTGTTAAATAAACTGACATAAAAGAGGATAGAAAGAGATTTTACACTGGAAGGGGTTCTGGGGAAAATGGAAAGGAGAACATATGAACCTTATTCTCATTGGAATTGTCTCAAAGAAGGAATAATATACACAGCTGGGTGTAGAAATCTATCTTACTAAACAGGAAAGCAGGAAGGTAAGGAGATAAGAGAAGGAGGAGGAGCTAATAAAAGGAAAAGTTTTGGGGTGGTAAAAATCAGAAACACTTTTGAGAATGGACAGGGTAAAAGGAAACAGAAAGTAGGATAAACAAAGTGAAAATAGGATGGAAGGAAATACATAGTAGGCAATCATTACTGTTAAAAAATCACAGTGAGCTACACACCTTTCAAATTGGCTAAGATGAGAGGAAAACATAATAATGAATGTTGGAGGGGATATAGGAATACTGGGACACTGATACATTGTTGGTGGAACTGTGAACAGATACAACCATTCTAGACAGCAATTTGGAGCTATGCTCAAAAAGTCATCAAACTGTGTATACTCTTTGACCCAGAAGCTTTTACTGGGCCTATATCCCAGAAAAATCTTAAAGGAGGGAAAGGGACCCACATGCGCAAAAATGTTTGTAGCAGCGTTTTTTTTTGTAGTGGCAAGAAACTGGAAACTGAATGGATGCCCATCAATTGGAGAATGGCTGAATAAACTATGGTATATAAATGTCATGGAATATTATTGTTGTGTAAGATGGAAAGAAATGGAAAGAAATCAACCAGCAGGATGATTTCAGAGAGGCCTGGAAAGACTTGCAAGAACCGATGCTGAGTGAAATGAGCAGAACCAGGAGATCATTGTACACAGCAACAATAAGACTATATGATGATCAATTCTTATGGGCATGGTTCTCTTCAACAATAAGATGTTTCAAACCAGTTCCAATTGTACAGTGATGAAGAAAGACATATAACCCAGGGAGAGGGCTGTGAGACCTCAACATAGCCTTTTCATGCTTTCTGTTGATGTTTGCTTGCATTTTGTTTTCCTTCTCAGGTTTTTTTTTGTTTGTTTATTTGTTTTTTTGTTTTTTTGCTTGTAGATCCAATTTTTCTTGTGCAGCAAGATAATTATATAAATATGTATACATGGGGGCAGCTAGATGGTGCAGTGGATAGAGCACCAGCCCTGAAGTCAGGAAGACCTGAGTTCAGATCTGGTCTCACACACTTAACACTGCCTAGCTGTGTGATCCTGAGCAAGTCACTTAACCCCAATTGCCTCAGCAATAAATAAGTAAATAAATAAATAAATATGTATACATGAAAAAAGATTCCTAAGCCAGAAATCCAGAAATTTGTTTGCCATAATTCTTATGTGTATCTTATATATATATATGTGTGTGTGTGTGTGTGTGTACTATGTGTATCATATATGTATATATGGTATACACATAATATATACAGTACAGATACATGGTACATGTATTGTCATGTGTGTATATATGATATAAACATATATCATACATTTACACACATATGCAGTGATGTGTATATACATACTGCAAAGTGTACACTTATAGACAAAGCTATGTCTTTTCATCCTTCTAATTTCCAAAGTACAAGAATTCTACTTTTCTCTCCCAGCAAAAAGTGAGGCTCCTCAATTTAATAAAATTAAAATTCAGTAAGAGACATGCATCAGGTGGTTGGCACTCTGTAATAGTCCTGGAGTAAATGTGTACATTTATGTGCAGTATGTATGTGTGCATACACATTGCAACAAGCAAATTCCTGGAGTGAGGAAGACCCGAATTCAAATCTGGCTTAGATAGTACTCTATGTGTGACCTGGATAAATCACTTACCCAGTTTGCCGCAGTTTCCTCATTTGCAAAATGAGCTGGAGGAGATGGGAAACTACTCTACCATCTTTGCCAAGAAAATTTTAAATGGCGTTACAGATGGGGTCAAATGCATCTGAAACTACTGAACAACAACAATGTATGTGTATATACATATATGTGTAATGGTGTATACATATATGTGTTTATGTGTATGTATATACACATTAATCTGTTTTTCTTTCTATACCCCACTCATTGAGCAAATTAAAAAAAACCTAATTTGCAAAAAAAAAGTCACACTGAGTTTCTTTGATAAAGAATTCATTTCTCAAACAAATAGAAAAGTGAATCCAGTTTATAGAAATGAGAGGAATTCCTCAATTGATAAATGGTCAAAGGATATGACCAGGCGGTTTTCAGATAACCAAATCTATCTATAGTTTTATGGAAAAAGATGCTCTAAATTACTATTGATTGGAGAAATGCAAATTAAAACAACTCTGAGCTACTACTACCTCATACATGTCATATTGGCTAATATGCGAGAAAAGAGAAATTACAAATATTGGAGAGGATGTGGAAAAATTAAAACACTATTGTCCTATTGGTAAAATTATATACTGATTCAACCATTCTGGAGAGAAATTTAGAACTATGCTCAAATGATTATAAACTTTGAATATCCTTTAATTAGCAAAGGCCCTATTAAATCTGTACCTATAAATATTAAAAATAAAATGGGAAAGGACCTCGGTATACAAAAATATTTATAACAGTTCTTTTAATGGTGGCAAAGAATTGGAAATAGAGTAGATGTCCATTAATTGGAAAGTAACTGAACAACTTGTATGATTGATCCAAAGTGAAATGAGCAGAAGCAGCAGAACACTGTACAAAGTAACAGAAATATTATATGATGATCTACTATGTATAACTTAGCTATTACCAGCAATACAATTACCCAAGCTAATTCTGTAGGACTTATGATGAATAATGCTGTCCATTTCCAGAGGAAGAAGTGGTAAAGCAATGATATCAGTGATGCTTTTTCTTTTTCTTTTTCTTTTTCTTTTTGTGGTTCTTTTTGTCTGTTTTCTTTTATAACATGATTAACATGGAAATGGGCTTTGCATGACTACACATGGAGTCATTTCAAATTGCTTGCCTTCTCAATGGGGAGAAAGGGAGGGAAAGAAGGACAGGATTTAGAATTCAATTTTTTAAAATGTTTAAAAAATTTTTTACATATAATTGGGAAAATAAAATGTTAAATAAGATTTAAAAACAATGAATAATTTAAAAAAGTGAATGTGACATTCTATACCTATAGCTCTACTCCAAATCTCTCTAATTTTAAAGTGTATTTTTTAAATTAACACAAATCTATTTCTTTTCTTCTTGCACACTATTGGAAAAAGATAGACAAACAGACAAACAGAGCTAGAGACACAGAAATTACTTGTAGCAAATATTCATAGTCAAGAAAAAAATACTCTCATTATATTGGCACTTAGTATGATGCTTAGTTAATAGTAGGCACTTAATGTTTATTGATTGATTTATTATATTTATAATATCTGAGATAACATATAATATGATACATATGAAAATGAGAAGTCTTAAATTTATCACTTTATTCTAATGAATAATATGCTTTGCCATCATTCTTCTGGAATTCTGGCTCATCATTGAACTATTCTGAGTTCTTAAAGCTTTAAAAGTTGTTTTCCTTCATGGCTCTCTTCAACAATGATATGTTTCAAACCACCTCCAATTGTTCACTGAAGAAAGCCATATACACCCAGAGAGAGGGATGCGAAATGTGGACCACAACATAACATTCTCATACTCCTTGATTGATGTTTGCTTACATTGTGTTTCCTTTATCTGATATATCATTTGTGTAGATAAGATTTTTCTTGCACAACAATGATAAGTTTGGAAATATGTATACATATATTCGATTTGCCAATATTTTAACATAATTAACATGTAGTGGATATCCTGCCATCTAGGGGAGGGGTGGGGAAGTTGGGGGGAAAAATTTCTAACGGAAAGCTATGTAAGTGTTATTGTTGAAGAATTACCCACACATATGTTATGCAAATAAAATAAAATTAAAAAAAAAGTTGTTTTCCTTTATAGTGTTACTATACAAATTGTTTTTCTGGTTCTGTTTACTTCATTCTTCATCCATTTGTAGTTTTCTTGAAATCATCTAATTCTTAATTTCTTATAGAATATATATATATATATGTATGTGTGTGTATATATATATATGTATATGTGTATGTATGTATATATATGTATATATATATATATATATATGAAATTTTCCCATTTGGCCAATTCTGTTTTTCAAAGTATTCTTCTCTTCATTGGATTTTTGTCTTTTTTGTTTTACAATTTAATCTATTTTGCTTTTGAAAGTAGTATTTTTTCAGTTATTTTTTGTGCCTTCTTTATCAAGTTGTCAAATTTTTTTTCCTAGTATCACTCTCATTTATATAAATATAAAAATATTTATAGCAGTTCTTTTTGTGTTAGAAAAACAACAGCAACTGGATGCTAAAAGGATACTATCAATTGAAGAATAACTGAATAAACTGTCATATGTAAATTTGACATAGATAATATATTGGTGGGATTTTTTGCTTTGGTTTTTGTTTTTTTCTTTAAATAAGGCCTAAATCTCCCTCATTGCAGCCTCCTGATTTTGCTTTTTAGGGGAAGAAAGCATATCTAATCCCTTTTCCACTTGACATTTCTTCAAATATTTGAAACCAGCTTTTTTATTTTCCACTGAATCTTCTCTTCTGCAGGCTAAACATACCCAGTTCTGAGCTTGAGGGGATGGAGCCAAGATGGCAGAGAGCAGACAACACTTTCTGTGACCTACTCTGATCTTCTCTCAAACTAACAATAGGTTAAGCCTCTCAACTGGTTTTGGAGTCAAAGAATGTACAAATATTTGGAGTACAATACATTTCCAGAAGAAGATACCTTGGAAGAACTTCAGAACATGTCTGTTTCAATCAGTCAGGGGTTCAGTCTCCTGAGCCCAGATGGCAGCATGGGGAGACAGGGCAAAAAGCTGGGGTGGGGAGTCAGAGCTTTACAGCTTCTGCGCACCTGGGAATCTTCCGTGAGCCTCTTATACTACTTAGTCCTGGTTTGCAAGCAGGTGATTTGGCAGATTTGGTACAAAAGGTAAATTGTAAACCACTGGGCCCCAGAAGAATACAGGACCTAGCCCCAATTACCAAGCACTGGAAGTCAATCAGCAGAACTGCCTAGGGCAAACTAAAGCAGCTGTCACCCCTTTTAATTAAGAGAAGACCTCAAGCCTTACAAAAAGATCCCTCCCATTGTAGATAGCTTTTATGGAGAGAGAGAGAACAGACCTAAAATCCTGAGGTTCCTAAAGGTAAAATCAACTCCAGATGAAACTCCAAAGTGAGATATAAGTTGGTCCCCATTTCACTTTCTTGGAAGATGGCACAAAGGATCTTAAAAGAGAGTTAGAAGAAAAAATGGGGAAAGGAAATGAGATCTTTGCAAGAAGGGATAGGAAAAGCATATGCCTCTCTACAAAATAGATTTGATGAAATGAAAAAAGCATGCAATTACTTACAAAATAAATATGAAAAAGATACCAATTCATTGAAAAACAAAATTTGTGAAATGGAAAAAATGCAATGAACAAAGCAATTCAATTGGCTAAACACAAAAGGAAGTAAAAAGGTAACTGAAAAAAATAATACACTAAAAATTATAATTGAACAAATGGAAGTGAATGAATCAATAAGACTTCAAGAATCAGTCAAACAAAAACAAAAAAAATGAAAAAAATAGAAGAAAATATGAAATATCTCCTAGGAAAAACAACTGACCTGGAAAAAAGAACTAGGAGAGACAATCTAAGGATTATTGGACTTCTTGAAAGTCAAGATGAAAAAAAGAATCTAGATATTGTCTTACAGGAAATCATAAAGGAAAAATGTCCTGATGTCTTAGAATCAGTAGGTAAAATAGTTATTGAAAGAATTCACTGATAACCTCCTGAAAGAGACCCCAAAATGAAAACTTCAAGGAATATTGTAGCAAAATTTCAGAATTATCAGATCAAGGAGAAAATATTGCAAGCAGCCAGAAAGAAACAATTCAAATATCAAGGAACCACAATTAGAATTACCCAGGACCTAGCAGCTTCCACCTTTAAGGACCTAGAATCTAATATTCTGAAAGGCAAAGGAACTTGGATTACAGCCAAGAATAAGCTATCCAGATAAAATGGTTATTTATTTTCAGAGAAAAAGATGGACACCCAATAATATAGGTGAATTTCATCTATTTCTGATGAAAAGACCAGAACTGAAGAAAAAAATTTGATCTCCAAACACAGAACTCAAGAGAAGCATAAAAAGTTAAAAAGAAAAGAATTCTTGAGAACCATATTTCTGTTATGGGTATACTTAGAGAATGTAGATATAATTTGATTTTGTTATGATAGTATGAAAAAGAAACTAGAGGTAGAAAGGGGCTCATACTGGGAAAAGGAAAAGGAGGTAAAATAAGTGAAATTACATCTCATGAAGAGGCAAAGAAGACCTATTATAATTGAGGAAAGAAGGGAGGGGATGAACATTGTGTGAATCTTACCCTCATCAGATTTGACTCAAAAAGAGAATGTCAGATATATTTGGTTTCACAGAGAAACTTGCCTCACCTTATAGGGAAGTGGGAGGGGAAAGGGGAAAAGAAAGGGAAAGACTAATAGAAGGGAAAATAGAAGTATTAGAGGAAAGGTGTAAAAAGGGGGAGGGGCTCTAAAAAAGGAGGGCTGTTTGAGGTAAGTGGTTATCAAAAGCAAAATACTGGAGAGGAGGGAAGAGGGAAAAAAAAGAGAAGAGCATAATTTAGGATAAATAAGGTGGCAGGAAATACAGAATTAGTTATTTTAACTGTGAATGTGAATGGGATGAACTCTCCCATAAAACGGAAGCGGATAGCAGACTGGATTACAAAACAGAATCCAACAATATGTTGTTTACAAGAAACACATTTAAAGTAGAGTGATACATATAGAATGAAGGTAAAGGACTGCAGGAAAATCTATTATGCTTCAGGTGAAGTTAAAAAAAAGCAGTTGTAGCAATCCTGATCTGAGATCAAGTAAAAGCAAAGATAGATCTAATTAAAAGAGATAAGAAAGGAAACTATATTTTACTGAAGGGTATGATAGATAATGATGCAATATCAATATCAAACATATATGCACCAAGTAGCATTCAAATTCCTAGAGGAAAAATTAAGAGAAATGAAAAAGAAATTGAAAGAAATGAAAAGTTAAGAGAAAGAAAAGGAAAATGCAAGAAGAAATAGAAAAACTATGCTTGTAGGGGATCTCAAACTTGCTCTCTCAGAACTAGATAAATTGAACCACAAAATAAATAAGAAAGAAGTTGAGGTGGTAAAACAAAATGATAGAAAAGTTAGGTATGATATATCTTTGGAGAAAATTGAATGACAGAAAGTAGTTTTTTTTTTCCTCTGTGGTTCATGGAACCTATACAAAAGTTGACCATGTATTAGATATAAAAACCTCAAAATCAAATGCAGAAAGGCAGAAATAATAAATGCATTTTTAGATCATGATGCAATAAAAATCGCATGCAATATAAGGCCAAGAGAAAATAGACCAAAAATTAATTGGAAATTAAATAATCTAATCCTAAAAAATGATTGAGTGAAATAACAAATCATAGACACAATCAACAACTTCATCCAAGAGAATGACAATAATGAGACAATATACCAAAATTTGTGGGATGCAGTCAAAGTGACCATAAGTAGAAATTTTATATCTCTAGATGTGGTTAGAAGGGGAAATTTTATGTCTCTAGATGCTTATTGACAGAAAACAGAGAAAGAGAAGATCAGTGAATTGGGCTTACAACTTTAAAAGCTAGAAAAAGAACAAATTAAAAACCCTCAATTAAATACCAAATTTGAAATTCTGAAAATAAAAGGGGAGATTAATAAAATTGAAAATAAGAAAATTATTGAACTAATAAATAAAATTGAGTTGGTTTTATGAAAAAAAAACCAAAATGGATAAGCCTTTGGTTAATTTGATTAGAAAAATAAAGAAAAAAATCTAATTGTTAGTCTCAAAAATGAAAAGGGAGGACTTTCCACCATGAAGAGGAAATTAGAGCAATAATTAGAAGTTATTTTGCCCAACTATATGCCAATAAATTTGATAATTTAAATAAAATGGAGGAATATCTACAAAAATATAGATTGCCCAGGTTAACAGAAGAGAAAATTAATTATTCAAATAATTCCATTTTAGAAAAAGAAATAAAATAAGCTATTAGTCAACTCCCTAAAAAAAATCTCCAGGGTCAGATGGATTTACATATGAATTCTACCAAACATTTAAAGAACAATTCATTCTACTACTGTATAAACTATTTGAAAAAATAGGGAAAGAAATTATGACACAGATATTGTGCTAATAGATAAACTAGGTAGGGTGAAAATAGAGAAAGAAAATTCTAGACCAATTTCCCTAATGAATATTGATGCAAAAATCTTAAATAAAATATTAGCAATGAGATTACAGAAAGTCATCCCCAGGAGAATACACTATGACCAAGTAGGATTTATACCAGGAATGCAGGGCTGGTTCAATATTAGGAAAACTATCAGCATAATCAATTATATTAATACTCAAACTAACAAAAATCATATGATGATCTGAATAGATGCAGAAAAAGCATATGATAAAATCCAAAACACATTCCTATTGAAAACAATAGAGAGTATAGGAATAAGTGGACTTTTCCTTAAAATGATCAGTAGCATCTATGTAAAACCATCAGCAAGCATCATATGTAATGGGAACAAACTAGAACCATTCCCAATAAAATCAGGAGTGAAACAAGGTTGCCCACTATCACCATTACTGTTCAATATTGCATTAGAAATGTTAGTTTTGGCAATAAGAGAAGAAAAAGAGATTGAAGGATTTAGAGTAGGTAATGAGGAAACCAAATTATCACTGGATTCTTAGAGGATCCAGCTTTGGGGATAAGAACTCACTATTTAACAAAATAGTGGGAAAATTGGAAACTAGTATGAAAGGAACTAGACATTGACCTACATCTAACACTATATACCAAGATAAGGTCAAAATGGGTTCATGAGTTAGACATAAAGAGTGATATTGTAAACAAGTTAGAAAAACATAGGATAGTTTACCTCTCAGATCTGTGAAGAAGGAAGGAATTTGTGTCCAAAGAAGAATGGAACTTATAACTGAACACCAAATAGATAATTTTGATTATATTAAGTTAAAAAGTTTTTGTACAAATAAAACTAATGCAGACATGAGTAAAATAAATTGGTAAAACATTTTTACATTTAAGGTTTCTGATAAAGGCCTCATTTCTGAACTATATAGAGAATTGACTCAAATTTATAAGAATTCAAGCCATTCTCCAATTCATAAATGGTCATGAACAATTTTCAGATCAAGAAATTAAAACCATTTCTATTCATATGAAAAGGTGCTCTAATCACTATTGATCAGAAAAATGCAAATTAAGGCAACTCTGAGATACCATTACACACCTATCAGATTTGCTAAGATGACAGGAAAAGATAATGATGAATGTTGGAGGGGAGGTAGGAAAACTAGGACACTAATACATTGTTTGTGGAACTGTGAACGGATCCAACCATTATGGAGAGCAATTTGGAACTATGTTCAAAAAGTTATCAAACTGTGCATTCCCTTTGATTCAGCAGTGTTTCTACTGGGCTTATATCCCAAAGAGATCTTAAAGGAAGGAAAGGGACCCCCATGTGCAAAAATGTTTGTGGCAGCCCTTTTTGTAGTGGCAAGAAACTGGAAACTGAATGGATGCCCATCAATTGGTGAATGGTTGAATAAATTATGGTATATGAATGTCATGGAATATTATTGTTCTATAAGAAATGATCAGAAAGATGATTTTAGGGAGGCCTGGAGAGACTAACATAAACTGGTGCTAAGTGAAATGAGCAGAACCAGATCATTGAACACAGCAATAGTAATATTATACAATGTTCAATTGTGATGAACATGACTCTTTCCAACAATGAGATGACTGATGCCAGTACCAATGATCTTGTATGAAGAGAGCCATCTATATCCAGAGATAGAATGGTGGGAAGTGAATGTGGATCACAACATAACATTCTCACTCTTTTTGTTGTTGTTTGCTTGCATTTTGTTTTCTTACTCATTTATTTTTCTTTTTGATCTGATTTTTTTTTGTGCAGCAAGAGAATTGTATAAATATGTTTACACATAATGGATTTAACATATATTTTAACATGTATAAGATATATTGGATTACTTGTCATCTAGGGGATGGGTGAGGGAAAGAAGGGGAAAATCTGAAACACAAGACTATGTAAGGACAATTGAAAAATTATCCATGCAGGTCTTGAAAATAAAAAGCTTTTAAAAAACAGGTCTTTCAATGTATCACCACGATATGAACTTTAATGTTTTTGCCATCCTAGTGGTCCTGGTATGAATATTTTCCAGTTTATCAGTGTTCTTCCAAAATCATGGTCCAGAACTGAGTACAACTCTTTATGGTATAGCAACACTGTGTCTGGAATCATGTTGACCTGAATTAAAATTCTGCCTCAGTTTTGAAGTCAAATCTGTGTGATCTTGAGCAAATTACTTAACTTCTGTTTGCCTCAGTTTTCTCAGTTGTGAGATGGGGATAGTAATAGCACCGGGCTCTCAGGATTGTTGTGAGAATTCATGCAACCTTTATAAAGCTTTTAGCATAGTACCTGGCACATAGTAGGCTCCATATAAATTCTTATTTTCTTCCTTTTCCCTGAGTACAGTGTGACTATCACTTGCTTTTTCCTGAATCTTATGTCCCCTGTCCATATAATGTGACCTAAGATCACATTAGGTGTTTTATTTTTGTTTTTGATATCCCTATTGATATCCCTCATATTATTTTCAATCCACTAACCCCTCTCCAGAATCTTTTCAGAACAATTGCTATCTAACCCACATCTTCACCTCATCTTGTGAAATTGTTATAGATACCCATGTGCAAATGCCAAATATAAGGATTTACATTAATCCCCATTGAATTCCATATTGAATTTATAAGAGTGATTCTATTGTTCTGGAATAACAGTCCTTAAAGTGGGCATCCACCTGGTGGTCCTTAAGTTCAAAACTATTTTCATAATAATACTAAGATGTTATTCTTCTATTAATATACTCCCTTTTGTGACTACATAGCTGTGTAAGATTGGATTTTTTTCATATTCTTCAACCAAAACAATACATCTTAACAGACTGAATGTAAAACAGATGTGAGAAACCAACTGTCTTCTAGTAAGCCAGACATTAAAAAGATTTGCAAAAGACATGTAAAACAATGCCACTCCTCACTAATTTTGTTTTGTTTTAGAAAATAGTTATTTCTCATAAAAAAATTTTTATGCCTATTATACATAATGGATTTATTATTGTTTTTTATTGTTATATTAAAATGAACTAATATATATTTTAATATATTTTAATTTTAATGTTTAATGCAGTAAATACTTGTGTACATATACATATATGTGTATGCATACACATATACATACATATTTGTGTATAAACAAATTATATATATATATATACAACTTCCATAAAAGTTCTTTGGGATTCTCAGCAATTTTTTAAAGTACAAAGAGGGTCCTAAGATTAAAATGTTGAGAACCACTGTTCTAATCTGTAAAGATCCTTTTGGATTTTTTCATTCAGTGTGTAGTTACCTTTCCTATTATGCTGTGATTTGCAAATTTGAGTTTATGACTTAGGTTTTTATTCAAGTTATTAATAAAATGTTCATTTAACAGCAGAGTCTATTACACTGGAGACCTCCTGTCACCCTCACAATTAAACAGAGGGTAAGATTGCCTCATTTTACTTAAATCCCTCTTGTAGCAGTACAAATAAGGAATTTCTTTTGTTTCTTTATCAACTTTAGGGGACACAAAGAGCCCTATGTCACTGAATTCAGGGAAGCTACTAAGATACATGAAATAGTTATTAAGGTCTTCTGTTTATCAGTTTTCTCTTCTTCAAGCTGAGAGATTGTCCCCTTCCCTAGACCCTACTCACCCTTCAACTTTTTTGATAGTTGATTATGTACAATTCCATTCAAAACCATTCAGTTCAATGTAATTTTTTTTCTTTTTTATAAAATGAGGATATAGGTAAAATGAACTTTTATTTTCCTTCCAACTTTGCCATTTTATTAACTGTTAATCTGCTATAAATGTGTTATACATATACATATATGTATCCAACAGTTTGCTACACACTCAAAGGGATAATAAAGAATTATAAGACATAATGCCTGTCCTCAAAGAATTTACAATCTAGTTAGGGAAACAAGGAAGGCCTATGAAACTGTCCTAGAAAATATAAGAAAATAACATATAAAGGTCAAAACAAGTTAGTAAGTTGGATAAGATGTCAAAGGGAAGTGGGGCAGGGACTGGTGAGGACATGATAGTCTTCCTGGAAGAAGTTGGTCTTCTTAATGATGTGCTGGTAAATGTTTAACAGTTAACCCTCAAAGAAAAAAAAATTCAGCTGCCCACAATTTTAAGTTTAATCTGCATTATTAACATTTTTTCTATCATTTTCTTAAATCTAGATAATCAGCAAAACAATAAACAAGACATTAATTTGTTGCATTTGCTGATTTCCAAGGTAAATGCTTACATTGAAAAATTGACAATTCTTTCATGGGTTGAGCTGGTTCCAGAACACCTATAGGTTTAACTTTTCTATCACAGCTCTGTAACACTCAATTTTGGCCTTTTTGTTAAGAAGTTGGAAATTACAGAAAACATTCACAGAATGCCAAAGCTGTAAGGGAAACTGGAGGCTTCTAGTTCAACCCCATCACTTTATAGATAAGGAAATAAGATTTATGGAAGGGAGGTGAGTTGTTCAAGGTCCCACTTCAACTTAGTGGAAAATCTAGGACTAAAACTAGGACTCTGGATTCCAAATCAAGTCCTTTTCAATTGTCCATGCTTCTTGACTCCTTTCTTCTTAATTTTTAGTAATTGGGTCATCCTCTCTGTGATCTTGTTTCTCCACTTCTATATCAAAATCAGAACAACGTGGGAGAGGTAGAGAAATCCACTTGGAAGGTCTTTGGCAACCTTTCTGGTGAAAGCTGATTCTGAACCCTTATCCCATCATCCACAAGATCTCCCTGGTACTCCTATTTGCTAAAGTATGTATAGGATTATGGAAATGAGAGAGCTTCCCCCTAAACATGGGATGGATGACGCTAGGGGTATCACTTCTTGTCATTCAGCCTCAGTTTCTTCATTCGATCAAATGAGAATAATCTGAGTTGTGCTATTTAGAACTATTATAAGGAAAGCATTTTGTAAACCTTTAAGCTCAACATGAATGAGAGCTGCAATTATCAGTATTTTGCCACAAAGCTAAATACCAAAATGATCATATAATCAGCTATTGATTATATTTGTGTATGTGTGGATTAGTTGCTCTTCTGAATCTTCCATCTGAAAATATGATTTTAGTCTATCTTTAAGGGAGCATGTATTTAGAGCTAGAAAGGAACTTAGGGATCACTTAGTCCTAAATTCTATTTTTACAAATTAGGAGACTAAAATCCAGAGAGGGAAACTTGTGTAAACTCACATAGGAAATAAGTGACAGATCCAGGATGGGATTCCAGGACTTCTGAGTCCCAAACCAGATCTCATTTACATTGCTTCTTAGTGCCTGGCCTCTCATCATGGAGCCATTGAGATCCAGCCTGACAGTTTTGTTGTTGTTTCTTTTTTCTTTTCTTTTCTTTTTTTTTTTTTGAGAAAGATACTGGTTTGCCATTTCCTTCTCCAGTTCATTTTACAAGTGAAGAATAGAAGTAAACAGGTTTGAGTGACTTGCTTAGGGTCATACAGTTAATAAGTCTCTGAGGCCAGAGACTTGAATTGCAGGCCTGGAACCTTATCTATTATGTCACTTAGAATGAGATTAATCAACATTTGTATCTCCCAGAACCTAAACACAGAAACCTAAACCTGGACATAGTAGGTATTTAATCAATAATCAATTGATTTGATTGATCTAAGCCTGGTTCCGGAAAGAAGCTGCTTTGGCTGATAGGAGATAAACCATCTCAATTCTCCAAAGTATAAAGGGTTGTTGATAACCCCAAATCTTTTATTCAATCGATCCCATTCCCAACTCAACCAAGGATCAGTGTTTTCAGTGCCTAGTCAGGTAAAAAAAAAAAGTTAATATCAAGAGCTAGTACCTGGGACAAAGCTATAGTTGCTTCTTGCCCAGAGTGTGACAATCTATATTATCTTAGGATTGGCAAACCCTCTTCTCATTTTAGTATCCAGTGCTTTAATGTCAAAAGTTCCCTTTTCATGAAATAGTTCATATTTCTTTATCCTCATCTACTTCAATGCTGAGGTGTTTTCCCCTCATATATTGCCTTCCAAAAGCACCATTATAGAAACCCCAAACTGACTGATAAAACTTCTCACCACACATTCCTTCCATCTTCTTGTGCTCAAGGAAATTTGACTGTCTTCAAAAGAGAAAGTATGTCTGATGTCCTTCTCCAGACTGGAGTCCTTTTTTGGACCCTCCTCCTCTTCACCACCCCTATCTTCTTGATTCTTAAAGTTACTACCAGATACTTCCTTTGAATATTACTCAGTCCACTCATATCACTCTATCTATATTCTAGTTACTTTTACAATACTATCTTCCTCTTTGTTTTTTGTTTTTTTTTTTAAGAATTCAGCACTTGATACAGATACTTCTTTTTCACTACAACCTCCAATTTCTATATTTGGGGATTGAATTCATTAACTTCTTCAACTCTCATGATTTGTACATTCATTCTATTTCAACCGCACTTATAAGTGGGATGGAGCATTCATATGCTTGATTGACATAATTCATAAACAGTCAATCTTTAATTTAGAACTCTGAAAGTCTTCTCTCTTATCTTTCCATCTCCTTCTCCCTATCCCTCTTTCTTTCCCTCCTTTTCTTTCCCTCTTTGCATCCCTCCTTTCCTCCCCTCCCTCTCTCTTTCTATCCCTCGTTTCCACCCTCCTCTCTTTGTCTCTGTCTCTGTATGTATCTCTGTCTTACTCTGTCTTTCTGTCTGTCTGTCTGTCTCTCTTTCTTTTGCTCCTCCTAAAACTTCTTCATTCTTATATGCTATCCTATTAGTGCTTGCTTTACCATTCCATGCTCTGATCTAACTCCTTTCCCTTGACCCTATAGTTAACCTGTTCGATTTTACATTCCATTCTAGTTAACAAATCAATAAGTATTTATCAAGCAAGCATATTTATTTATTAAGGTATTTAATGCATGCCAGGTATCATGTTAAGCTCTGAGAACGCAAAAACAGTCCTTTCCTTCAAGGAGCTCACAATCTAAGGAGAGAGATAACATATAAACCAATATGTGCAAATAAAAGAGATACAGGATAAATAGAAAATAACCACAAAGGGAAAGTATTAATGTTTGGGGGAACCAAATAAGGCTTTTTGCAGGAGAGAAATTTTAAGAAAAGAAGTAAGGGAAATAAGGGAATGGGGATGACTAGGGAAAGCACTCCACACAAGGGGGCATCAAGTGAAAATGCATGGAGTAAAGAGATGGATTACCTTGTTCAAGAGATAGAGGAGAGGTCAGTATCATTATTTCAGAATGCCTTGAGTAAAGTAGGAAAGAAAAAAGTGTTTAAGAAATGTATTAATAAATTTATTTTATATTTGTTTTATTTTATAATTAAAAGGAATAGCAAGCTGTATATAATAGATTTGCAGTTTTGTGTACAATCATCTTTGTTTAAAAATATACTACATTAGTAGTCTTCCTGCCATCTAGGGGAGGGGTGGGGACTAGGGGAGGAAAATGACCCAGATTCAGACATAGCAAAAATTAAAAAAAAAGGCAAGGTTAGATAAGTAATAGGAAACCAGAAGTGAAAATCTATAGAGAACTTTACTGCCTTCCCTATGCCACTTTGTTTTTATCATATCTCATATTTGGTCTAGCCCTAACCCAGGTTTACCTTGCTATTCACCTTTTCAGTTCCTACTCAAATATAGCTGAATACTGCTAGAAGAAATCACACAATCATCAACACTGTACTATCTAATTTCAAATTGACCCCCATTAATTTCATAGAAATCCTCTTACTCTTTTCTAATTGACTTTCACAGAATCATTTCTGAATCTATCTTTTCCCTTCTTATATTATATACACCAATCCTCCTTCCCCATCCCTCTCAGCTGAGGATCTTAGCTCTCACAATTTTCCTTGCAAAGACCAATCCTTTTACTTGTGTTTTAATTCCATTCCATCCTATATTCTCTAAGATCTTGTCCCTTAAAATTTTTCCTCTCTCTAATTTCCAATATCTCTTTATTCACTGGCTCCTTCATTACTTTCTACAAACATTCCTAGAAATCTCTCCCATCTTTAAAAGCCTCATTTGATCCTGCCATCCCTTCAAGCTATCATTTTATATCTCTCTTCTCACATTCACAGCCAATTTTTGAGGGGGGGGGGGGGAGAAATATCAAATAGCTTTCAAATTTCTGTGTTTCAAATTCCTCACCTCCTACTTACTTCCCAATCCTTTGCAATATGGCTTCCAACAGCCCCATTCAATTGAATCTACTCTGTAGAGATTACCCATAATCTTTAAATCATTAAATCCAATGGCCTTGCCTCATTCCTCATACTTCTTGTCCTCTCAGAAGCATTCAACACTGCTGACCATTCCTTTTGCACACTTTCTATGTCTTGAGTTTTCGTATTTATAGTCTTTCTTGGTTCTCCTCTTACCTATCAGACTTCTCAGTTATTTTTTCCGGATCATCATTCAGCCCCTCTGTGCTCAGGTCTACCTCTCAAGTCTATATTCTCAAATCTCTTTTCTTTCTACATTCTCTAGGTGATTGCATCAGTGGGCACCTTCCTGAAGATAACTGCTAAATATCTCTCTCCTGTACAGCATTCCAAATCACCAACATCCTGCTGGACATTTTCATATGGAGGACCTGTGCATCTCATATCCAATTAAAACTCAACATCTCTCTTCTTCTCACCCATATTCATCCTTTATTGTAAAATTTTACATTCTAATATGGGAGACAATGTATACATATCTAAGTATACACAAAACATAAATAAAATATATAAACACAAGAGAGGAGGCCCTGCTGGTTAATGTGTGAGAGGACATGAGAAAAGGCTCGTGACTGTATTAGGCAGTGAGGTGCAAAGAGGCTTAGAACTGGAACCAAGAACACCTGAGTTCAAACCAAGTCTCAGACCTTTAACTAGTTGTGTGACTCTAATATAGTTCTTAAACCTCTATTTCATCTCATTTTTTTTCATGTAAAAAATGGGGATAATTATAGCACTAATCTCTGAGGGCTGTTGTGAGACTCAAATGACATAATATTCATAATGCACTTTGCAAATCTTAAAGCACTATGTAAATGCTAATTAAGACGATAAGAAAGAGAAGGAGAAGGAAGAGGAAAATAAGGATTTTAAGAGGTGGAAGTGAAGAGAGTATGCTTTCTAGGTAGATAAGATAGACAATGGAAAAGTATGAAAATAGGACATAGAAGGTTATGGATAAGAAATAGTAAGACAACCAATTTGGAAGGTTATAAAATTTGTGGTAGGGAGCAATGTAACATATATACAGATAGGGAAGGGAAAGGAAAGAAGAAAAGAAATAAAAAGGGAAAAGAAAAAGGAAGTCAAGGGAAGGGAAGGATGGGAGGGAAAGGAGAGAACAGGAGAGGGAGGAAGGCCAAGACATATCCACATTTATAAAACAGAAAAAGGATGACAGGTTAATGGAGGACATGAAGATCACTCAAAGGAGTGGTCATAGAAGTAGAAGAACCATAATAATGCTATGTCATGGAAACCAAATGAAAGGAGTATAAAAACAAAGGAGTAACTGGCCAATAATGACATACAAATAGCTCTTTGATTTATTAACAAATAAGTTATTAAAAGCCTTGGAAAAAGTTGTTTTAATAGAAAGATGGGGATATAAATCAGATTTCAAGGGGCTAAGTGGTGAGAAATAGAGATGATGATACAGAAACTGGGGGGCCATTGCAGGCCATTGGTAGTATGTATCAATAGCTGGAAGGTATGCTTCTTGGTGGGAATAGGACAATAAAAAAAGGAAAATATCAGGAAAAAATAAATAAATACAATAATAAAATGATAATTTTCTATATAAAAACAGAACAGAAAAAATTGTACACAAAACAATGAATCTGTGATATAATTTGCTTTTTCCTTTAAGTATACCAAGAATTAAAAGTGTAATTTTGAAAGACCTATTTTTCTGTTTTCCCTAAATCACCTTCTGTTTTCTACGACTTGATTTTTTTTGCCCAAAATTTAACTCCCCCTTTTTTTCTTTTCCATTTTTTCCTTTTTTTGGATAATCTATTTGGTAACCCCTTTCTCCCTCTATTCTCAATTGGAAAAAATAAAGAAAAATTAAACCTTTATAACAAATATGTATAACAAAGCAAAATAAATGTTCATATAGTCCATAATCCAAAACTGTATATCTTATTTTTCACTTTTAGTCCATCACCTTGTCAGGAAGTGAACAAATTGCTTTATCATTGATTATCTGGAATTGTAATTGATAATTTTATTCATTACCCTTTTAAGTTTTTCCATGATGTTTTTATTTTATTTTATAGCATTGCTAGAAATTTTTTTCCTCCGGGTTCTAGTCATTTTATTTTACATTAGTTTATATATATCTTTCCAGTTTCTCTAAAACTAGATGATGCAATAATATTCCATTACATTGAAATACTAACATTTGTAACTACTCCTCAACCAATAGATTCTTCCTTAATTTCCAGTTCTTTGCTATAATAAAAAAGAAAAACTGCAAGCATTCTTGTACATGTGAGTTCCTTCTCTCCTCAATCTTTTTGAGGGGTATATATCTAATATTGGTGTCATTGGGTCAAAGAGTATACACAAATTAATGATTTTGTGGAATTAGTTTCAAATTATAGACTGGGTTGGATTAATTTACAGTCTTACCAACAGTGGTATTATGCTTGCCCATAGTACTTTGAATACTTTCTATTTTTATTACTTTTTTTCTTACCAATCTGATAGGTGTGAGGTATAACTTTAGAGTTATTTTAATTTTCATTTCTCTAATAATTAAGGATGGTGAACTTTAAAAAATTAACTTGACAGCTTAAATGTCTTTCTTTGAGAATTAGTTCATATTCCTTAACCAGTTACCTATTGGGGAATGACTTGTCTTCTTACTAGGTTAACTCAGTTCCTTATATGTCTTGAATATTATACCATTATCAGAGAAGAATATTAGGCCTTTTTTTTCTTCAAAAATCATTCCCTTCCCTTGAAGTTAACTGTTTTCCTAAAATGAACCCTAGTCATCCTTCTTGCAGAGTCATTAAACATAGGCCAAAACTAATCTTTATTTAGGAAAGTTTCCCCTAGAATTCTGTTCTTCTTAGAGTCAAAATAAAACAGAAAATACAAGAAAAAGTCCAGACTTCTTCTTTTTGGGGATCAAGTTCACCCAGAACTGAATCTGAGTCTGATTAAGCTTAAAGCTCTTCCCTTTTGTGGGAAAAGTATGCTTTCATGGACCAGACATAGTACACACAATTATTAGGTTTCAGATACAAATGTGTAGAACCCAAAGTCCAAAGCATGGATAACTATATTGACTGCTTATGTACAAATCTACTTTCTTTACTTCTTTCCTTCCTTTTTCCTTTTTTAATTTCCTTCCTTCCTTCATTCACTCAATAAATATTTATTAAATCTATTCTGTATAGTGAGTATTCTGCACAGTGAAGAAGATAGATGCAGACAGAATCCCTAGTCTCAAAAGCTTAGAGAGCAGGAGAAGAAAGTGGTGTGCATGTGTGTGTGTGTGTGTGTGTGTGTGTGTATAAATATTAATTGTATACACTATTACATATAATAAGTTAAGATATGAATAGTGCATAAAAGAAATACAGAGTGCTACAAGGTCATTAGAGAAAAATCATCACTACAGACAAGTGGATTAAGAAAGGCTTCAAAGAAAATTTTTTTGATTCAGGAGCAGTAGGTGGTGCAGTGGATAGAGCACAGGACATGGAGTTACAGAGAGTTATTTCCCTGAGTTCAAATCTGCCCTCAGATACTCACTAGCTGTGTGACCCTAGGCAAGTCACTTAATCCTGTTTGCCTCTTTTGTAAATGAACTGCAGAAAGAAATGACAAACCACTCTGGTACTGAGAGATAAAGCTAGAGAAATACGTTAATCAGATTGTAGAGGACTTTGATAATGAAAGGAGCAGGTGGGACTTTATCTTCTTGGTAGTAGGCATCCACTGAATACTTTGGAGTGGAGTAATAAGATCAGAATGACCTATTATGAAAAAAAAGATATTTTTAATTTCATGAAGAAAGTACTGGAAAGGAATGATTAGAGTTAGGGAGAAAAGTTATAAATTTGTTATTGAAGCCCAATGGTGACAATGGGAGTGTCATGGGTAGTACAGAGTGCTGTAGTGATACTACTAAGGAAGGGTTAGGAGGACAAGATGACCATGAGAACTATTTTAGTGGGAATAAAGAGGACTTGACTGGTTTCTTGAGGGGGATTGAAGGACAGGAAAGAAAAATAGATTATTAAGAATAACTTCTTATAAAGGAGGTTTTTTGAAGGAGGAAAATTATTTGCTCTTTCGGGAGTGGGGAATCAGGCCTCCAGACTTTCCTTATTCCTTCTTATTTACTCATAGAAGTACAGCCTAAACTTTGATCATAGTTTCCATTTTCCTCTTCCCTTAAGGAGTTCCAGCAAAATCTGGCCAAACCTCAAGGATCTCCAGGGCCTAGAATAAAGGAAAGAGGACACTTTGGGACTGAGGGAGCCCTTCCTCTTCCCCTTTCCCTTCCTACTTTCCTGAGAAGACTCACACCAAGATTGCAAATGGAAGAGAATGGACAAACTACTGGGAGAAAAGAAGAGGATTTGGTTTAGCCTCATATCTACTGGCTGCTTCCTCACTTCCTGTTCTTCCTTTCATTTCTACACATAGCCATTTTACAGTGTTCTACAATGTCCCTTTGGCATTCTCTCTCTCTGTCCTCTACCCTCTGCTATCATGCTATCTTTTTCCGTCCCTTTCCTTTTTTGTCTTTCCTACACTTTTCTCCCTTTTGCCTTCCTTATATCTCTTTCCCCCTCTTTGCCTCTCCACAATTTCCTGAGTCCATTTTTTCCCTCTCCTCTCTGTCTCATGCCACATTCCTCTCTAATTTCCAGGTCACCCACACCCACACACAGAAAGGCTCAGTCAACCCCACACAATGCAGTGTCCCCTAACTCCCCTTCCACTTCACCCTCTCCCCACAACACACACACACACACACACACACACACACACACACACACACACACATCTCAGGGGTCTGGAGTCGACTGGATTTTAACCAAATAAGAAAAACAAAAACAAAAAAATTCAGAATGAGCAGCCATGAATGGATATAGTTCTCCCACAGTATCACGTAGAGCAACCAGACATGTTCAAGTAGGCATAGCTACGTGAGTACTCCCATTCTGCATGCATGTTACAGTTGTAAACTCACAGACTTGAAGTGTACACATTGCATATTTTTTACCTATGTGTGAGAATACCTACTTCATGGTTACATATCTGTATTGCATGATAATCCTTTTGCACACATGTGGCCTGAATACGGGATGTGCCCATAATACTGGTCGGTGTATCTAGTAGAAGGCTGCGCAGAAGATGTACATGAGTGTGCATGTATGCTACTCTGTATATATCTCAGAGTGTACATAGGGTGTATTTGTGACCCATAG
>JAJPUD010000282.1:477135-488153 GCA_023553655.1 Myrmecobius fasciatus
GGGAGGAAGGAAGGAAGGAAGGAATGAATGAAAGGCAGAAAGGAAGGAAGGAAGAAAGGAAGGAAGAAGAAAGAAAGAAAGAAAGAAAGAAAGAAAGAAAGAAAGAAAGAAAGAAAGAAAGAAAGAAAGAAAGAAAGAAAGAAAGAAAGAAAGAAAGAAAGAAAGAAAGAAAGAAAGAAAGAAAGAAAGAAGGAAAGAAAAGAAACAAAGAAAGAAAGGACAGAAACAAAGAAAGAAATGAAAAAGAAAGGAAGAAAATATGTTTCAGTTTACATTCAGAGGCCATTGGTTCTGTATCTGAAGGTGGATTGTGTTTTTTCATCCTGACTTTTTTTGTGAATCATGGTGGACCATTGTTTTTGAGTAGGATTACAAAATCTTTTACAGTTGATTATCTTTATAATAGTACTGTAACTGTATACAGCAATATGGTTCTGCTAATTTCATTTTCCCTTAGTTCACATAAGTCTTCTCAGGCTTTTCTGAAACTGTACCTTCAGCGTTTTTTATAGCATAATAGAATACCATCACAATCATATACCATGACTTGTTCAGCTGTTCCTCAATTAATGAGCATCCCTCTAGTTTCCAATTCTTTGTCACCACAAAAAGAGCTGCTATATTTTTGTTTGTAGGAGTCCCTTTTCTTTTCCTTAAATTTCTTTGGGGTATAGAACTTGTAGTAGTATTGATCGGTCAAAGAGTATACACAGTACTGTAGTTTTTTGGACATAGTTCCAAATTGCTCTCGAGAATGGCTGGATTAGAACTATAAGTTCCACCAATAATAGTACATTAGTGTATCTATTTCTCCACATCTCCAGCATTTAACATTTTCTTTTTTCTTTCACATTAGCCAATCTAGTAGATATGAGATGGTACCTCAGTGTTATTTTAATTTCATTATTCACATTATTAGAGATATTAGAGAGAACTTTTTTTTCTTTATGACTATTATATAGCTTTATTTCTTTCTCTAAAAACTGCCTATTCATATCTCTTCACCATTTATCATTTGGGGAATGGATCTTATAAATTTGGCTCAGATACTCTATATTTGAAAATTGAGACCTTCATCAGAGAAATTTGCTTCATTTTGAACCCCAATTTCCTGTTGTCATTTTTCTTTTATAATATTGGCTGCATTGTTTTGTTTGAAGAAAATTTAATTTATTTAATCAAAATTATCCATTTAGGCTCCCATTAACTTCTCCATTTCTTGTTTCTCCTTCTATCCATATATTTAATAGGTAACTTTTTTCCATACTAAACTAATTTATTTAGAATACCACCCATTAGATTTAAATAATGTACTCATCTTGAGGTATTGGTCTAAAATAATTTCTGCCAGATTAAATTTCTAGTTTTTCCAACAGTTTCTAGTGTGTTCTTGCTTCAATAGCTGATATATATATATATATATATATATATTATATTATATATAATCTCATAACTTCTTCCTTTTGGTTTTTTTAAGCTTCATTCTGTCTTTTTGTGAAGCAAATATATTTGAGTAAAGAGAGAGTATCTGGTGTGCTGGTTTGTTGCTAGTGGTTTCCTGATCATGCTCAAAGAATATATGCATGTCATATGCATGTACACAGTTTTAGATCATAAAGTGTGTCAGGTCTTTGATTGAGTTCCAACTATGGAACTCTCAACCATTTACTTCCACATGAAATCAGAATCATATTATCTATGCTTCTATGTCTATGGATTTAGTGTTGGAATAAAAATTATAGGTGATCTACTTCAACTTCTTTAATTTAAAGATAAAGAAAATGAGATCCAGAGTAACTAGCAGGGAATAAGTGACACAACCAGGGTTTGCTCCTAAGTCCTCTCCAGCACTCTTTCCATTTTTTAAGATCTAAACATACCAGGGCAGCTAGGTGGCGCAGTGGATAGAGCACCAGTCTTGAAGTCAGGAGGACCTGAGTTCAAATCTGATCTCAGATACTTAACATTCCCTAGCTGTGTGACCCTGGGCAAGTCACTTAACCTCAATTGCCTCAAGCAAAAAAAAAAAAAGATCTGAACATACCATTTGAGATTATTGTTGTCTTTTTTTTTTTCAGTCACATCCAACTCGATGACCTCATTTAGAGTTTTTGTGGCAAAGATACTGGAGTGATTTGTCATGTCCTCCAATTCATTTTACAGATGAGGAAACTGACAGAAACAGCAACAAACTTGCTTAGGGTCACACAACTAGTAAGTGTCTGAGGCTGGATTTGAATTCAATCTTCCTGACTCCAGGTTTGGCACTTCATCCACTGCATCACTTAGCTGCTTTATTGCATACTATAGGCCCGTTATAAATCTTTGTTGAATTTAACTGAATTGTTTGAATTAATGTTCAGTTGTTTTCACTTGTGTCTGACTCTTCATAACCCCATTCAGGGCTTTCTTGACAAATATACTGCTGAGCAGTTTGCTATTTCCTTCCTTAGGTCTCTACCACTTACTAGATGTTATAATTTCGAATAAGGCACTTTTTCTCTCTAGATCTCAGTTTCTTCACTATAAATTGAGGGAGTTAGATCAGAAGGCATTTAAAAGCAACATCTAGCTCTAAACCCTATGTAGTTGCTGACTACATAGTCCATCCTCTTGACTCTGTCCCTTTTTTGGCTCTGTATTTGTTCTTTTTGAAATCTGGTAATGACGATGATAATGATAATAATGATGATGATGAAGTTCAGCTCAGAGAAGTGTGCTAATGAGCTGCTTCCCAAGGCCCTTCAGTCTGGCACTAAGCTGTCGACTTAAGTTTTCATCCAGATGGGAACTGATGAGATGAAGAGCTTTTGTGTTCAAGGTCCCAATTTAGGGGCAGTTGGCCCTAAAGAAACCATTTAATCCCTTCCTAGTTTGAACTCTGACATCATGGTCCCTGAGCTGGTTAGAAGGCAAACTGAGGGGAAAGGTCTCAGAATAGAAGATAAATCCGTGACTCTGAAGCCTGGAAACAAGTGAGTTTCCAAACACCATATACATGTAGGCCTGGATGCTTTGACTTTCCCATCAAGGTCAAGGAAAAGGGAGGAAAAATTTTGGACTGTGAAATAATTCAATAGCCAAGGAAAGCACACAGATTTACAGCCTTTCAAAAATATCAAGGATTACTTATGTTCATAGTATGGTATTGGTCATAGTGAGCAGGGGAGAAGAAGACTAGAATCAGAGAGTATACAGAGATACAATCCTCACCCTCATCTGATGAAACACCTGATCTGTGGAACTCCCTGTTTGATAAGGGAGACAATTGCTCCCTTCCATAAGGTGAAGGGAGATAGAACAGATAAGTAACTCTGAAATCTGATAAGTAAATCTGATAAGTAAATCTGAAAGATAAAATGAGAAACTCATATGAATAGATGCGTTATCTTTCACATACACTGATGAGACATACTCTCAGCTTCCCATTTAGCCACACATTCTGCTGGTTCTCTTTTGCTAGAGATGAATTGCATGGAATTATTCACACTCTAATGGGTGGTGCAGTAGATAAAGCTTCAAATCTGCCTTCAGACAGTAGTTCTGTGACCCTGGACAAGTCACTTAACCTTGTTTACTTCAGTTTTCACTTCTGTAAAATCAGCTGGAGAAGGAAATGGCAAACCACTCCAGTATCTTTGCCAAGAAAATTCTACATTAACCCACAGTGAATTGGACATTATTGAACTAACTAAACAATGACATTCATATAAATCGCCTTGGAGTCAGATGGTCTGGATTCAAATCTCAGTTTGCTACTCACTTCATATAAGACCTTACACAAGAAACTTAATCTCTGGCTTCTCACTTTCCTTACCTATAAAGTGAGAAGGTTGCTTTAGTTGATTTCTAAGCTCCTATAACCTCTTATAATACTGTCCTTTAGTTAGCCTAGTTATTTTCTAGAGTACTTTAAAATACTCAAAGCACTTTCAGAGATCTTATCTCTGAACTCTGGAGTAAGAAGACCTGAGTTCAATTCCTGAATGATTTCTGGTAATTACAATTTGTGTAACCTTGGCCAAACCATTTGACTTTAGTCCTCATTTTCCTCATCTGTAAAATAAGAGGGCTAAATGAAATGTATTTGAGGCACTGCTATTTCCTCCTGCAGATAATTTTGTGGTTGTTCAATTCATTTGACATTTTCAGACCCTGTTTGGGGTTTTCTAGGCAAAGATATTGGAGTGATTTGCCATTTTTTCTCCATCTACATGGCCAATGCCCTGGTTCATACCTTCACTAATTCTTACCTAGACTAAGTTACCATAGCCTTCTCCATCTGCATAGTCAATACCCTGATTCATATCTTCATTGCCTCTTACTTAGATTAATGAGTGAATATAACATAATGGAGTGCTACGGCAGCTAGATGGAGCAGTGGATAGAGAACCATATGTGACGCTGGACAAGTGACTTATACCCTGAATTTTACCTCAGTTTCCCCATCTGTTAAAGGAGCTAGAGGAGGAAATGGCAAACCATTCAAGAATCTTTATCAAGAGAACTCCAAAATGGGGTCAAGCAGGACTGAAACTACTGAACAACAGTAATAACATGAAATGCTGGATTTAGGAGGGAAGAAGACTTGAGTTTAATATTTTCTAGTTGTAGAATCTTGGACAAGTTGAATCTCACTGAATTTGTATATTTTAAGAAATGGTCATAATAATAATACCTACTGCAAAGGATTATGGTAAAGTTCAAATAAGGAAAGTATATAAAGTGTGTTAGAAACCTTACAGTGCTATAGAAATGTGCACTGTACTTCTTTCTTACTGTAATAGATTATGTGATGATCAACTGTGATGGACCTGGCTCTTTTTAACAATGGGGTGATTTAAGATAATTCTAATAGACATGATGGAAAGTGCCTTTTGTATTCAGAGAGAGAACTATGGATACTGAATATGAATCAAAGTATGGTATTGTCACCTTTTTGTTGCTGTTTATTTGTTTTTCCCCCCTCATTTTTTTTTTTGGTTTTGATCTGATTTTTTCTTGCACAGCATGACAAATATGGAAATATGTTTAGAAGAATTGCACAGGTTTAACCTATACTGGATTGCTTGCTGTTTTGGGGAGGGGAAAGGGGAAGAGAGAAGGAGAAGAATTTGGAACACAAGGTTTTGCAAAGGTGAATGTTGAAAACTGTCTTTGCATGTATTTGGAAAAACAAAATACCATAATAAAAAAATCAAATACACAGAAATACTCTGATATCACCAATTTCTGGTTAAGACCACTGCCTTAGATTTATTAATCAAATAGAATAAAGAGTCAGCATTGTATAGTGGACATAAAAACCCTGAACTTGAAGTCAGGTAGACCTGAATTCAAATTCTACTTCAGGTACTTACCGTGTGACCATTCTAAGCCTATATTTCACAATCCTACAAGCCATACTGTTAGCCTCACCTCCACATCTGTGAAATGATGGTGCTAGACTAGAGGGTTTCTAAGGTCACCTAGATCTGAATCTCTGTTGCTGTGACATAAGTGTGCTGGATACTTGTTGGTGATAGACTGCTTATAAGGGTTATAACAACATGGAAATCTGCTTATAAAGCCATGTATCAATATATACGTAAATTTTTTGATTGTGTGATTTTGATTGAATGATAAGGTTCTTTATTTGGGTCAAATTCATTAAGTAACCAGATTTCTCTACCACTTGCTTCTGGATCAGAACAACTCCAATGGCACTTAAATTCACACTTGCCATAAATGTGTGTTATTGCAATGACTTTGAGCATCATTTTGTGCTGGGGACTAAGCAAATATCCTTTCTGGGGGCTCACCAAATCTCTGATGCTGGATCAAATTATCTTCTTTAACACATATACTTAATTCACTTTTGCATTCTGTAACATGATTTTACTCTGTGTGTCTGTGATGGATGGATAGGAGAGAGCCATGGTCCAGGAAGAAGGTGTGAGAAGATATCTAATTGAGACCCAAATAGAAGAAGCTGTTTGGGGAAAGTCCATTTACAATGTTTTTTTTTTTAGGTCTTAAGAACATGAAATGATACCTGTCCATCTCCTTGGCTCTGAATGACTTTGGATTGAGGAAGAATATTTTCAAGCCATCTGGGATTATATTCCTGAGTTATTTTCCCTCCATGGGCAAATAAACTAAAAAACACTGGCAGATTGTGGGCCTTAGAGTTAGAATAAAGCATAAGGAAGAAGACTAGAAGTGGGAAGCAGGAGAAATTTCTAAGGGATTAATGAAGAGGGGACAAAGGACTCTCCTAAAAGTAATGGTAGAGCCTGGGATGTGGTGGAGAGGGATTTAGTAGACTAGTAGGAATAGGCTATGGAAGATAAAAAAGAGGTGATGGAGATCCAGGATGTAAAGGGTAAGTGTTTACATGAGATTAAGATATAGGAAATGCTTTTGGAAGTGATGAAAGGAGCCAGTAGATATTTGAGCTAGAGAGAAAGTATGGCAACTAGGTAATGCAGTGGATAGAGTGCCAGGATTGGAGCCAGAAATACTCATTTCCCTTAGTTCAAATCTGACTTCAGACACTTACTAGCTATGTGACCTTGGCCAGACCCTGTTTACCTCAATTTCCTCATCTATGATCTGGAGAAGGAAAAGGTAAACCACTCCAGCATCTTTGTCAAGAAAATCTTAAATGAGGTCTACAAGAGTCAGATATGACTGAGAAAAAATACTGCATACCAATGTCAGCTGGTAGGTTCAGGTCTTAAAATATAGTAAGAGCATTGGAGAGGATTTACAAGCAATTCCTGGCTCTGCCACTTATTACCTGCTGGTTGCCTTGTGACTTGTAGTCACAAAGAGTGGGACATAACTGAACAAAAATAAAATGGGAAAATAATGGGAGACAATAGAAATAAGTATGTAGTATGTAAATAAGATATAGGAAGGAGTTTTAGAGTGGTAACATGATACCAGTGATATCAATATGGGAATCAAATTTAGGGACTGGAAGTCTTTGGGAGTGATGAGGGATTAGGAAATCAGGATATAGGATAGGTTTAGGGAATAAGGAATTGGGAAATAGTCAAGAATAGGGTAAAAATAGGTTTCCTAGTAAAAGAAAAAAAAAAACTTTAGGCTCTTTAAAGGAGAGCCTGATCAAGGAAAGAGCAGGAGACTGCCTCACTTGGTTAGCAAAAAACCATGGTGATTGCAACAGAAACAGAAAGAAAAGGGGAAAATAGAGCCCAAATTAGTGAGATCAGAGCTTGTTGTTTGTCCAGGCTCCTACTCTTCCTCTCACCCTTCTTGGAAAGCTCAGACCAAAATCCATCACTGCCACTCATTTCCAACTCCCTGAAGAAGGAAGCCAAGTACCCACATTCTTCTCCATGGATACATGATCCACTGGTGCTCATAAATCTGAGACTATGTAAAAATGGCAGATAATTGGGAGGCACTGCAGGCTCTTGTCTCAGGCCAGGGAAGGAGGAGGATCCTGGCCAGAGCTGCAGGGAGGGTGGGTGGGTGAGTTACAAGGAAGGGAACTTCTTGGAGACCTTGATGGCTGAGCTCCTGTTGAATGAGTTATCTCTCTGAGGCTTAGGAAACACCACCATTGCTGCTGCTGCTGCTGCTGCTGGTGCAACCATTGTGTCAGCCTGATATTTACTGTATATTAGTTTTTCAATTACAGTACAGCATTGATTCCTTATGTTTTAACTTCAGTTTTAGCACAGTCTCTCTCTGACTATACCTCCCTTGGTTTTTCTCTCAATCTTTGTCCCTATGGTGCTATTTCTGTCTCTCTCTCTTTAATTTGCACTAATGTTAATACTATAGCCCTGTGCTGTGCTATGTTATCCATGACACACACTGCATTAAATACCTTTCTAGTCTTTCTGAAACTCAATGATCCAGCCAAATCAGCCTTCTTACTTCTCTTCATACATGGCATTTCCTGTCTCTGCCATTTACACTAGTCATCTTCCATTTCTGGAATGTACTCCTTCCTCATACCCTTGTGTTAGAAGGATTCATTTACTTCCTTCAATACAGAGCTCAAGTATTACCTTCTAAATGACACCTTTTTTGATCTTCTCGTCTATTAGTACCTTTTCTCCCTAACTACCTTGTGTTTATTTCCTTTTTATTCTGTACGTATTCACATACATACACTTGTGTAGTATAGTACAGTATAACATGATATAGTATACATTTTAAAATAAAGTTTTATTGTATTTGAGAATTGCACCAAAAAAAAGTTGGAATAAATAGCCTCAGGCCATTCTTGGCTTACCCCTGTTCTAGAGGACTGGTGAGAAATCCCCATCTACAAATTGTAAATGGGTAGTTTTCAGAATTTACATTCTTGGAGCAGTGGTTCTCAAAGTGTAATATGGATACCCGAGGGATCCCTAAGATCCTTTCAGAGATTTTTCTTTCTTTTTTCTTTTTTTTTTAATTTTTATTTCTAATATGGTAAATGTCTATAGATTAAAACCTAAATAAACAGAAGATCTGGCTGGAGAGAGGGGAGGTGGTCTTCAATAATTTTTAGGAATGCAAATGGGTCTTAAGATCTAAAAGTTTGAGAACCACTGTTTCAGAGAGTTACCTGGCAATACCTAGTCTTTAAGTGACTTGCCCAACCAAGGTCACACAGTTACTTTATGTCAGCAAAAGGACTTGAATCCATTTCATCTTAACTCTGAGACCAGCTTTTTCTGAGGCTTGGATTAAATGAAGTAATTTGAGCATGATGAAGTCATGTTATCTATTCTATTCTGTTATACAAGGGTTAGTGATGGATAATACCATGACTTCAAATGAGTTTGTAAATATTTTATTTTTTAAAAAGTGAATTATTTCTAACTCGATAATACAGAAATAGTATTACTTAGGCACAGTTGAGAGGGTTTGTAGTGAAGTAAAGAGTCTATAGATATTAAACATAGGATAATAACACTTACTGATGCCCCCATTGTAATGTGTAATATAGGTACCTAGGATATTTCTCTTTTTCTAATGCCATCCACTGTTCTCTAGTTATTGGCCATGAAGGGAGAACCATGAAGTCCTCAGGAAAAAAAAAGCTCACAGTATTAGTTTCTGAGTATTAATATTTTGCCTCTCCTGCTGGTTTCCAGCTTCTAGAGCACTTGCTTCTATAATATTGATCTCCATTATGCCAAAGGGAAAAATGAAACTGAGGGTATGAGAGATTCTTCTTATAGGAGGAGATATGACTGGGAAAGAGGTTTCCTGATTTACTGGCTCTGATTCTGAAAGATTCAATATTTACATGGCACTTATTGCTACCTTGTTAGACACGGGCAGATTGGAAAGCATAGGATTATGGGGGTGGTGTGGAGAGCCTTGGGATTTCCCTAGGCCTGTACAGTCTTTCTGGCTTATGTTTTGATTGTGACTTTGGCAGTCACCGGGCCTCTGGCTTTTTTCTTCTCTTTGTCTCTCTTTTCATATCAATGCCTCTCATTGTTTGACTTCATATGTCTGTCCCTTTTTCCATATCTTAACCCCCTTTTCCACATCTACACCTATCTTGCTTAGTTACTGTATGTCTTTATGCCTTTGGTATTCGGTCTCAGTATCTATTTTCTACATTCTGTTTCTATGCCTTTGTCATCCCTGTACTTATATTTCTCCGCCTTTATCTGACTTGAAATTCTGTTTTGTTTCTGCTTCTTTTTCTCCAGGCCATTATCATTTGTTGTTATTGTTGTTGTACTTATGTATTTCTATCTTTTTCTATGTCTGGGTCTTTGTCTCTTTCCTTCACTGTATATGTCTCTGTATACATTTCTTTCTCTTTTCTCCTTTTTCTCTCTATAGCTCTATCTGTGCCAACTATGAAGGACTTGGGTAGAGAAGTGAGGAGCAGGAAAGTGTCTAGAGGAAAAAAAACGAGAAGAGACTGGAAGCTGGAGACAGGACAAAATCCCTACTGACCTTCCTGCAGTACCAGCTCTGTTTTGAACTTTCTTGAATCAAGGCCAAATTCGAAGAAAGTTAATACATAGGGGTAATGAAGAGAGTGGGGGAAAAACAGAGCTAGCAAGAGATGTCACTTAACAGGAGTGGAGCCATTACTGGAGATACAGAATGTTCTGCTTCCCTTGCCTCTAACTACTGCATTGTCCTGAGAGAGGAAAAAAAAAAAAAACTAGCCATCTGTTAGAAGTGACAGCTATGCATTTTCATTCTCTCTATGAAGATTGGCAGATGAAGATCTGCTCTCTCCAGGTTCCGTAACACAAGGATTCCCTCTCTGAGTGCTCAGTCCTACATATTCCCATGATGTAGAAGGCCTCACAATAACTAAAAAGCCAAAGTATCAAAACTCCCTGATGCTTTGAAATTCTTATTGTCTATTGAGTTAATCACCCAGAGGGCAGAGATGCTGGTTATAAACCAAGAGAATAGGCAGCCTCCTACCCCTACCCCACTTTTGTCCTTTCCCCAAATCAGGGAGAGAGTAGCAGTGGATATCCTAAGACCCTGCATAATTTGCCTCCTTGCTTCTTTGGGTCCCTCTAATCATGATCCATTCAGATAATTTAGGTTCAAACCGCCTGCCTTTCCCTAAATTTCCTTAAATATCTAGAATGTCTAGGAAGAGGATCTTTGACTTTGTTCCCCATTATTTTTGTACAAATGGACTCTACATAGTCTTTACCTTTCTTCCATTGAGTGGATATCATAGCCCTGTGTAGAAATGAGGATGAAAGTGAGGTAGGCACCTGGCTTATTAAATGATATAATAGTAAGACATTTCACAATGGTTCTCATGCTATCTTTGTGGACAGATGGGTATAGAATGATAGGACAAATGGATTTGGAAGTGAGGGAATGAACTGATCCAAAGCTGAATCAAATGCTGGACAAAAGTTGTAATATAAATCTGTAAGACCTGAGTTTGAATTTTACTTCTGATACTAAACTGTGCCACTTAACCTATTGATGTATGTTTCTTTTCTGTAAAATGGAGTAATATTTATAAGTACTTAACTCATGAGGTTGTTGTGTGACTCAAATGAGCC
>JAJPUD010000282.1:488163-528458 GCA_023553655.1 Myrmecobius fasciatus
TTTATAAGTACTTAACTCATGAGGTTGTTGTGTGACTCAAATGAGCCGGTTTGCAAATTTTTTTTACAATTTTAAACACTAGGTACATATCATATATTAATAACACTATACTAACTTTGTTGGAGGGGAAGAGAAAGAAATCTTTAGTGGAATGTCCCAGAGCTTTATCCCAGTTCCTAAAAGAAGTTCTTATGTTGTTCCACAATATTACATGCATGATTTGGATAAAGAAATAGATAACACACCTATAAAACATGAGACTGAAAGGGATAACTAACAAGTTGATTGATAGTACATGTAGATCTTGACAGGTAAGTGTAATGGGCCAGCCCTGATAATGAATAAATGAACAGTAGTATTTAATAAGCACTGTGAGCCAAGAACTGAGATAATTATCAAGGGGAAAAAAAACTACCAAAAGCAAGAGAGTAGCAAGGAATTTATATTTTAGTAAAAGATAACAGCTCATATAAGGAAGACATGGCCAGAAGCCATGATAGTATTGGTTTTATTACTGTGCTGCACAAACAATGGAAAAGGCAGGGATTGGGGATGGAAGAGTGGTAGATGGTAAATGCCAAGGAGATGGTAAGAGTGAATGGTTGTGTGGGATGTAAAGTATGATAGAGGGTCAGAGGCCAGATAATTATAATAGTCCATGTGCATTGGTGCTGGCTGGATCATCAGTGATCATGGCATAACCCCAGGGTAGTGTTTCCAAAGCTGGGTGGAATAAATTACCCAAAGAATTATCTCAGCAAGACCAGTGGTTGGGAGTATCAAATAGAATGAATGGCAAGGGAATGCCTTGGGCAAATGATCAGATGGGATGAAATAAATATTAATAAATATCAATTTTGAAAAAAAAAAGGTTCAAGCATAAAAGGTAGGAGGTATGACTCTAAATTAAACTTTCACAAAAATAATTTAACAATATCAATGGATAGAAATCTCAGTATATGAATCAAAAATGCAAAATGGCAGCTGAAAATTAAACTTAGTCTTGGAATGCATCAACTGAGCCATAGTGTCCACAAAGCATGTCTCACTGGACTCTATATCAGGCCATGTATTTTGTTCAATCTTTAATGACATGTTTTTTAAAAAGCTCAATCATATCTGGAGGAGAGTGATCAATAGAGTGAGGGGACTAGACACCATGCAATACAAAGATTAGAGGAACCAGAGATTTTTAGGTTGAAAGGATTAGGAATATTGGTACCTAAAGAGAGAGATAGGAGCTGAGACCAGAAGTTGCAGAGATTCAAGGGAAGATTTCCTAACAATTGAAACTAAATCAAAGTGTGATGGAGTAGTAAGTAGAGTGTTTAAACCTCTAAGGAAGGTCTTTAAACATGGGAGAGATAACTGATTATTGTATAAGAAAATTTAGAGGCAGCAAGGTAGCCAGCCCAGTGGATAGAATGCCTGACCTGCATTTAGGAAGTCCAGATTTCAAATTTGTCCTCAAAAGATAATATATTTTGATACTGGACAATTGTATTTAATTTCTATTTGCCTCAGTTTTTTCATCTGTAAAATAAGGATAATAATAATAGCATCTAAGAATAGTTGTAAAGATAAAATTAGATAATATTTGTAAGGCACTTAAATTATGATATAAAAATACTTAAAGTACTGTGTAAATACAAGTTATTATTATTATTATTATCATCATCATTAGTTGGAAGAACCTTGAAAATCTGTGATCTCTCACTTTTAATGTTTGAAATTACCATGAACTGAGGCCTAGGGAAACTAAGTAATTTGTTGGGGTATCCAGGTGGCCAAGACAAGTAATGAAATTTCAGAGTTAGAATAATGTAATAGTTAAAATATACATAGTGCTTATGATGTGTCAAACACTTTGCTAAGTGCCTTTATTTATTTTATTTTTATTTTTTGTAATTATTATCTATTTATCTAGGTGTTATTATGCCTAGGAACTTCCTAAATAATCTAGTCCAAGCCATACTTCAATGGCAAAGCTTTCTACAGTAACAATAACAGTTAATACATTAACATTTCCAGAGAACTTAAAAATATCTCATTTTATTTTCATGATGATCTTGGGATGTCGATGCTATTATTATCCCCATTTTTCAGATGAAGAATATGAGGCAGACAGAGATTAGGTGATTTGTCCTAGGTCACACAGCTTTTTTTCCTTGTTGTTGTTTTTCTGAGACAATTGGGGTTGTGACTTGCCCAGAGTCATACAACAAGGAAGTATTAAGTGTCTGAGGTCAGAGTTGAACTCAGGTCCTCCTGATTTCAGGACAGGTGCTTTATCCACTGAACCACCCAGCTGCCCCAGTCACACAGCTTTGTAAGTTTTTGAGGCTGGATTTGAACTTGGGGTTTTTCTGACTCTGGGTCCAGCACTCCAGTCATTGAGCCGCCTAGATGACGGTTTATATTTCCTACTTGTATCACCTGCAAAAGGTCATATGACTTCTTCAAAACCTCTTTCCAGTCTAGGGACCCTGTTTAGAGGCCTGGGACTATTCCTACTAGAGAAATAATGTTGGTTTGAGTTAAGGCTTTAATGATGACTCCATGAACAAGTCAACTGCCTGTGCTCTGTTTCACCACCAGATATCCAGACTTTACCCCCTCAAAGATCAACAAGCATTTATGAAAGTGAAGGTATTGCTGAGGCAATTCAAAGTGAAAGAGAAAAAAAGGCCCTGTCCCCTAGGACCTTTCATTCTAATGAAGGCTGATAGTCAGAGATAAAAGAGCCCTTGGACTTTTAAGCACACTGTAGGATTCACCAATAAGCATACTTCTTCCAAAGCAGCCCAGCCATATTTAGCATCTTGATGCAACTTGGACCATTTTTAAAAGTTCTCATGTCCAATAAATTAACTCCATAATACAATTGATTGAGAAAAGTTGTGGCTTCTCCATTATTCCTAATCTAAAATTTTTGTATTATCCTCCCACATTTACAGCATTGTTTTGCAGCATTTCTAGTAATTAGGTGAATTGAGGAATTTCAATTTGCTGCTATAAATGAATGATGGAAAGGATCCTTAATTGGGTTGGGTAGTTAAGTGGTGCAGTAGATAGAGCACCTAGTTTGGTGTCAGGAAGACCCAAGTTTAAATGTGGCTTCAGACTCAACAATCCTGACCCTGGCACTAGTTGGGGGATCTTGAACAGGCCATTTCATAGGATCATAAATAAACTGGAGAGAAACTCAAGCCGTTTAGTCTTGTTGCCTCTTTATTTTATACTTGTGGAAACAGAAACTGGAAGGAAGGAGTTTAGGTGATTTGCCCAAAGGGACTCATGTGATAAATTGCAGCCAGCAGGATTTGAGTGGCTCTCCTCCCCTTCCAGAGTTAGTGCTCATTCCACTGTATCAAGATGCTTTTGGCCTCAATTTCTTTTTCTATAAAATCAGAGGGTTGGACCAGATGGTTTCCAAGGTGCCATCTAGTTTTAGCATGCTTTCAATTAAATTGGATTCAGTTATAATTCTGTAGGCTTCTAATCTCTGTCTTTTCTTCCTAGGATGATTGTTGTTCATTCCTTGGGATTTTCTTGACAGAGACACTGGAATGGTTTGCCATTTCCTTCTCTTTATAGGTGAGGAATCCGAGGTAAACAGAATTAAGTGACTTATCCAGAGTCAGAGAGATAATAAGTATCTGAGGCCAGATTTGAACCTAAAGATGAATCTTTTTGATTCCAGGCTTGGCACTCTGTCTGCTTCAAAGGATACAGAAGCCCTGAATGATCAGTATACATGAGGTTGTTTAATTAGGGCTTTGGCTCTTGTAGTATTTATTGCTCCCTGCTTGAATGTCTTGAGGCAATGTGATATGTGGAAAGAACGCTAGAAGATTTTCATTAGATTTCTGATTTGCTATATGATTCTGAACAAGTCTTGGGGACTAATTTTTCTCATCTATAAAATGGAAATGATAATAGTCCTGTCTCAGAAATTTTTGAGAGAGAAACAAAGACAGAGTCAGAAAAAAAAGAGGAGAGCAAAACCTTATTAAATCTTAAAGGATTATATAAATTGAGTTATCATTAATCAATAAGCATTTGTTATGTGATTTTTGCACTAAGAAAGCAAAAAAAAAATACACCCTAGCAATGTAAAAAAAAAAAAAAAGCTAAGAACTAGAAATATAAATAGAAGCAAAAAGGAAAGACAAGTCATTGTTCTCAAGGAATTCATACTATATCATTATTATCATTGCTATATTTATAACTAGTCCTAGATTGCATGGACAGGAAGAAAAGGGGACCTCCTTCCTCCACCACCATATTGCTTCTGGTTGGAAGTGGTGTCAGAATGAAAGTTTGGGATTCCATATGGATATCTGAAATAGAAGTCTTTTGTTCTCTTGTGGGTCTTGGAAATGCAGAATTGACTATATTCCTGACCAGAAAGCACTTTACCCATCTTCTACCTGTTTTTAAGGCAGCTGAATACAAATGGTAAGAAGGACAGTGATGAACCTATAAATTCTGAATGAAGTTCCCAAAAATGGCCTGTGTCCCAGGGACCCATAAAACAGGGTCAGGTTCTTAGCCCTGTGACATCTCCAAGTTGTGGGGAGTTTAGTATGTCTTTTTCCCTCTGCCTCAAAACCCCTTGCCTATAAAATCTGTGACTCCAATAGCATTTACTCATCCTACTAGGGAACTTCCTTTTTTTTTTTTTCCCCAAATGGCTTTTATGTTGTTAAGGAGAAGTAATAGGATATGCTGGCTTATAGGGCTGACATGGTAATTAAGAAGACCCATGTTCAAGTCCTCTCTTTGATATGTCATAACTGTTTAATTGTGAACCACTCCCTCAGACTCACTAATTTGCAAAGCAATGGAAGTCTGCATAGAAGGAGAGTGTTTCTACTACATTGAATTTTCCCTATACTGATGGAATTACAGGTTGGTGGGAAGAAAGGTAGGATCACACTTCTATTCTCAAACTTATTATTCGTGGAGATATTATTTTTTCCACTAAATCCTGCTGGACTTGATCAAGTTACGAGTTACACCAAAGAAAAATTTTGTAATCCTGGGAGCACCGTTTTGTTTTCTTTTTTTTTCCTAGCCCCTAAATTACATTCTCACCACTGTCTGATTCTATAAGTACCATAGCTTATATGTCACTGTCAAATATCAAATAACAAAAGGAATGTGAAAGGAATCTGAGATACTGACTAGACTAACTCCTTTATTTTTTAGAATGGAAATCTGGGACTCAGTAAAGGGGAATGAATTAAACAGTCACATAGAGATTCAGCGGCTGAGTCAGGACTGTGACTTCCAATCTAGGGTTGTTTCCAGCATACCACATTGCTTCTAAAATAGAATTAGAAAGAATGAGGGAAGTCACATGGTTTGGGGATGGCCTAGTGATTCTGGTACTAGTGGTAGGCATTCATATTAGAATGGTTTCATCTTGACCTTGAGACTATATAAATTTGATATTTGACCTTATGTGCCCAACAAGCTTTCCTCTAGCCTGTCCTCTGCTACTTTCTCACTGCCCATATACAGAACACTTACCATGTGCTATCCCTGATCACCAGATGCAGAGGATCAAGGGACCAGAAGAGCAGACTGTGCCTGAATCTCCTGTTAATTAATCCAGCTATTTAAAGAGTCCCTAGAGCTGCTCGGACTCTCTGCTATTTCAGGAAAATTCAGGGCTTCTGTTCTTTCTCCTTCCCCTTTACCCCTTTCTAATGATATCTGCACAGAGGAAAATATATATGAATTTGTTCAGAGATCATTTGTTACTTAATTTTTTCCTCACTTTTGGTCTTCCAACAAAAGCAGTTGGGATGTGAGCCCTTAACTGGAAGGTGGAAGGTGGTTGGTTAGGTGACTTTGCTTCATCCAGAGAGAGATGGTAACCCTTTCCATTTCTGGTCTACCCATCGTGGTTTCTTGGATCCATTCTCTACCAAAGCAAGTTGATAGCTCAATACAGTCAATTGGGTAAAGTGTAAACACACTTAAAATCCTATAAGATCTCAGGTTAAAAACTATATATAAAAGGAAATTGACAAGTGCATAGCTTAGTTACTTAATCCAGCTTGACATGGTTTAATACCTATTATGTAAGACTTTTTCATTTCCAATCTGTTATATTCCTACTTTAGGCCCAGGCTTGATGAAACTGAATCCTTTATTTCTGAATTCTGGACATAACCCATTAGGTAATACTTGAAAGTGTAGTCTTCACACTCACATATTCTTTAAGTTAGTTGTTTCAGCTCTTTACTGGAACAATTCCTTTTATGCCTTTCAGTTCATAGCTCCATCTGATGATCCACTTTTATCAGTGTTTCTGCTTCCACTTCTACTTGAAAATCTATTTTAATGTCTTCTGATCACTTGGGCTTCAGGTGGAGAACGTAGATCCATCCCTCCCTCCAGCTCTTCTCAGGTGCCATTTCATCTCTCTCATATTATTATTGTGATAGTCTCACACAATATGGATTCTTAATTGCTTACAAAACAACTGTATTAACATTTAGAACTTTTTAGTTGTAGATGAAGACCAGAGAGATATATAACTTTTCTTTTTATTAATCTAGACAAACTTCATGGAGAAAATGAGATAAGATCAAAACCTTTTAGAACCAGTAGGGATCTTAAAAATCAATTACAGATGAGAAAGCTAAGCCTCAAAAAGGAGAAATGATATATCCTAGGTTACACAATAAATCTCAGAGCTGGAACTAAATGCCAGATCACCTGTCTTGGTTGCCTTGTTTCCTGCATATTTCACTGAAGAATGCAAGGTAGTTGTGAAACATTGAATCATAAAAATTTTAGAGCCAGAGGAATCTCAGGGGTTGATTTAACCCCAGGGCTTCTCACCAAAAATGATCCTAGTTTTTATAAACAAATAGCTTAATAAAGGGAGAAAATGAATGACCAATTGTTTTATGTGGGTGAGAAATGGCAGCAAACTCTAATATTTGTTCTTACTTTTATTTTCTTTATATGCATTTCCTTCACATATATGTCTCTTTCCCATTGTCAAATCCTTGAAGGTAGAGCTGCTGTGACCAATTTTACTCTCTCTGGTACCTAGAAGAACATCATACTTAGAAAGGAAATTAACGTTTTATTAGGCTATAGGATGGTGGTGGTGATGTGGATTGTAATGACTATGATGCTATGGTGATGAACATGGTTATGACAAAGATGATGATAAGGATGCTTATGGTAATAGAGATGATCATAATGTTAATTCTGGTGTTACCGGTGATCAGGATGGAAATGGTAATGTGAAAATCAGGATATTGACGGTGATGATAATATTGACTAATGTTGTTGACTGTGATGATAATGGGGAAAATAATGGCGATAATGGTGAAGATTATGTCAGGAACAATGGTGGTAATGATGGTGTTGGTAATATTAAATCTTATGCTATTGGTGAGGGGCATGGGATTGGGGATGGTATCCATAAGAATGATAATAATGATGAAGATAATGGTGACTGTGAGGTTGCTGATAATGGAATAGTGATGGTGATGCTAGCAATTTCAATGGTAATATTGATGAAGTAATGGTAACTGATGCTGTTGGTGATGGTGAAAATGCTTGTGGTAATAATGGCAGTGATTCTGACAGCAATGGTGATGGTGATAGTAGTATGATTGTGATGCTGATGATTATGAACCTGTTAATAATGTTTGTAATGGTGGTGATATTTACAACAATGAATTGGGATGATGAAGATAATGTCAGTAAAAATGTTTGTATGAACCATGCAAAGGTTCTGAACTTAGACCTTAAGCCTTACTGAACTGTCAGATTCCTGAGTATGAGTTCCTCCTCTCGGAGCCAAGGTCAAGGAAGACTTGTCTTTCATATTTTCCTAAATGACCCTATTCGTTGCCTCATAGCTGAGGTATCTTAAACCTTTGTACCTTTCTGGGGTTACAAGTAACTTGTTTTCTTGTCCAGATTCAGAAATGTGCTATACCTGAAAACAATTTATTTTACTCCTGCTATTGATTCCATCTCCAAGTTCACTTAGCTACTATCCCCTTTTCCCTTCTTTATGGCTCCCTGATTTTACACACTCCAGCACAGAGGGGTTCATTTTCTGCCATTTATTTGCCATAAAAAATGAAAAAAAAATGTAAAAACAAGAAGATGAAATAATTAGAAGTTTGAAAAAGATCTTTCCAGTCTCAAATTGAGGGACGTTTTCTCATCTAAAGTTTTACCAAAGGGGGAAGCTATATGGTGCAATGGATAGAGCACCAGCCCTGAATTCAGGAGGACCTGAGTTCAAATCTTAACTCAGACACTTACCACGTCCTAGCTGTGTGACCCTGGGCAAGTCACTTAATCCCAATTGCCTCAGGGGGTTAAAGATTTTCCCTCTAAAAGTTACATTCAATGACTTCTGTTCCTCTTCTAGCTTCACAAGGATGGTATTCTCATTCAATTTTGGTATTTGTCTATCTCTGATCTCTGTAATGATCTTTCATAGACTCACTCTCAACCTATCAGAAAGTCTCTAGGTGCATAACTTTGCTATACTCCATTCAAAAGCCCTACTTTAGGTATGCTGCAGAGAACAAAAGAACAATTTACAAGGAAGTAAGGAAAAGATGGACACTCATGAATATAATTTCTTCATATATATATTTTTTCTTGAAAAGAGGAAAAAAGTCATACTTTATTCATTTGACTAAGTAACTTCTTTCCCCCTTGTAAAAATTTGTAAATAAATAAATAAAAAACCCAAAAGAGAGTGTTCCCATTACCTTAAAAAGATAAAAATCCAATAGGATATATTATTCAGATTCAAAGTTACAAAAGATACTCCACTTCTTTTCAAATGGAAGCAGTACTATTACTGAGGATGCAGATAGTAGTGAGTAAGAGTGATTTTAGTGATGATGCAAAGACTTTGGCAGAAAGGTCAAGATTAGCCAACAAATCAGGAAGTATGTATTAAGTATGTACTATACTCCAGGCACTAAGCTGAGTACTGGAGATACAAAGATAACTGTTGTTCTCAGAGACCTTGCATCCTAAGGGGATCGCCATAGACAAGTAAATGTCAATTATATATAAGATTAATGTAAAGTAATTTTCAAGGGGAACATGAACAAATGAGGGAATCAGGAAAGCACTCTAAGGAAGTGGCAACTAAACTGATTTTATGAAGAGTTTGAAATGCCAAACAGAAGATTTATCCTCAAGGCATTATTGAGCTATTGAAGCTTTTTGAGCTTGGAGGTGACAGGGTCTGGCTTGAACTTTAGGAATATAAATTGGTAGTTAGAGAAAGGAGTAACTGATGCAGGATGACCATTTAAAAGGAGAATGCAATAATCCTAACAGAGGTAATAAGGGCATAATTTAGGAGTGATGGTAGTTGAATAATAGAGAGAAATGGAAAAAAATGCAAGAGATGTTCTGAAGGTAGAATCAACAAAACTTGTCAATTAATTGGAGAGGGAGGAGAGTAAGAAATTAAGAAAAACTCCTAGGTTTCAAATTTGAGTGACTAGAAAAATAGAAGTACCCTTGAGAAAAGCAGGGAATTTAAGAGAAAGAATGTTTTAGAGAAGAAAGATAATAGTTCTATTTCAAACTTGTTGGTTTGGAATGCCTATGGGACATGAAAATATGGATGTGTCCAGCAGGCAATTAAAGATACTGACTTAAACCCAAAGAACTCTGGAATTTTCTGTTGCTGTGAAGTATCCTCCCATTATCTCCTTTACAAATGGGTTCTGTGGCTTAATGCACTCTTCCCCCAAGCCAGGTCACTTGTCACTGGTGATTGTCCTCCACAGCCCACTGCCTTACAAGGATTGCTCATCACAAGCAGAACAAGCAACATGGCTGCAGTCTCATCCAGCAGTTCACTTGTAGCAACCCATGACTACTCTTGAAAAATTCTGGATTCCACTTCAAGCAACAGTGAAAGTGCTAAGTACTCTGGGGAAGTGGTCCCTTGCCATCCTGGTCTTCCGAAATCAGATCCAGCCACTGATAGACAAGATTCTTCTTCAGGAAGCCGAGTCATCCTTTCATGACAACTGTATTGAAATCTCCAGAGCATTCAGGAACTTTCCAGGTTGTTCATGGCATAATCACCTGTGACCTGACTCAGAAGGCCATAACATCAGCTAACCTAGGAAAATCAGCATTTGGCCTTCTGTGTTAGGTATCAGAGCTCATTTCCCCTCTTCCTCCCCTCCCCTCCCTTCCTCTCTCACCCATTCCTATAGAATAGACAGACTGCTTAAATATAGAAGTAGTTGTGAGTAGTTTTTTTTAAAAGGAAAACAAAAGCAAAACCCAAAAAAACAAGGAAAAGAAACCACACAATTGTTTGTTTGTTTTTACTATCTGAATTACCTATGTGCTTTTCAGCAGCCTCAATAACTTTGTTTACTTTGTACTCAACAGAAACTAATAAACTTTGAGCAGTCTTTAAAAATGCAAGCTTGCAGATCAGAAGAGAGATGAGGGCTAGAGATGTAGATTTGGAAGTTATCTTCAGAGAAATCACATTTAAATCAGAGAGAAAGTAGAGGGTCCAAAACAGAGCCCTGAGTATATGGATGAGTAATGGCTAGGGTAGGAATGATAGTCTTACTAAGGAGACTGAGAAGGACTGCTCAGTCAGGTAAGAGCAGGACCATGGTGGATCAGTGTCTCTCAAGGGAGGAGGAAATAGTCAGCTACTTTGTTATGTGAATTTGTCTTGATTTAAACATGAACTCATCTCTCTGTCTCTGTCTCTGTCTCTGTCTCTCTCTGTCACTGTCTCTGTCTCACAAACACACACACACACACACACACACACACACACACACACTATGTCTTTAAAGCAGTAATAGGCTATTTTATCCAAGCAATATCTCCCTTAAACAAGTATTCCATGTTGGTCTTCGCACCATGGTGACTATCTTTGGATATTCATCCTCAGACAGCTTCTATGTTCTGCTGCTCCTCTCTCTTTAATGAGAAGTGAGGACTCAGTAAATCTCAGGACCCTGAAGAGTTCCCAGAAGAGGAGGAGGAGCAGTTGAAGGAGGAGGAGGAAAAAGGAGGAATAACTTTCAGAGCCTGAGTAATTGCAGCTACTGTCCTGAAAAAAAAAAAGATATATATAGATAGATAGATATAGATATAGATATATATATACAGACAGAGAAGTGGAGGGAGTAAAAAGGGTCATAAATACAGATAAGAGAGCTGATTGGATATTTGGATTGAGTAACTAAGAGATAGATTGACAGATTCACATGGGTGAGTACTTATAGAACAATAAGCATACTTCTATTGTGGGTCTGGCCTGGAGAAATGGTTTACAGAGCTCTTTAAATAGGAAAATCCTGTCTATTGTCATTAATGGATCCTGGAAAGCATGATGTTAGGTGAAATGACATTACAAGGGAACAGGTGATTCCATAGGAACAATAATATAAATATTAGAAATGACATAGTATTTTTTGCAATGTTGCTTTAATATTTTGACATAATTCAATAGTTATATTATTGTGCACCTTTGGGGCACATGTTTGTAATTAGCATGGTTCCTGGTATATAGTAGGTGCTTATTACATGCTTTTTGACTTATTGACTTTCTTTAGCAATAACTCCCAATTTTTCATGCAAATGAAGTAGAGGGGGAAAGGCAGGCAGAGACAATTAAAGGCAAGAAACACTTTAGAAATTTTAATTACATTTGCCTTTGGAATGAAATTGGAGACATATAGTCATACACATGTAAATAAGATTATAGAATAGTAGAGCTGGAAAGGATCTTAGTGACCATTTAATTCAACTGCCCAATTCTACAAATGAGGAAACTGAGATCCATAAAGGGAATGTGACATATTCAAGTTCACACAAGTAGTAAATTGAAGATCAGTACTTTTATTCCTGGTTTGAAGAACTGGATTTGGAAATACTAGAAATGAGTCTGAAAACTAGCATTGCAGGTTTCATTACATAAATGACCTTTGATAAAGTACTTTATTCCCTTTTGCCCCAATTTTTTCATCAGTAGAATGAGTGTGTTGGGTCAAATGAACTCAAAATTTCATTTTTGCACAAAATCTATGATCCTATGAATTTATGACTCTAAATTCAGTATTCTTCCTGTAATGCCATGCTGCCTCTTACATATTGCACAAACATGCATACAAATACTCATCAACACTTAAACGCTAATATCCTCCCTTATTTCCTTAGCATCCTGAGATACAGATATGCAGTAGAGGGGGAATGTTACTTAAAACAATCATTTCATCAGGTAATCTTCTTGTACTTTAATTAAGAGGATGTATATAAGCATATATGTGTATATATTTGTTTGTGGGTGAGTATGAGCACATATGTACTATGAAAAGATTCTGTAATCTCATTTTCCAGGAATGTATTCACTTCCAAGTAGCAACAGAAATAGACATTCTTTCTTTTCTCCTCCTGGAGCTCTGTCTATATCAAGTTAATCCATTTGTGTGTTGGTGGAACTAGAAAGTCCCTGCCCCCCATTGCTGCAGTTTCTTCACTGAGTGTGGTTAGTTGGGGTTTTCAGAGTTTGCAGAAAGCTACACTGTCAATTGACTGAACTGAAACCCACAGTCAAAATGTCAGCCTGGCCTCTCAGCAGGATGACTTGTGGTCCCACAGTCACCAGTGAAAGAAGAAATTGATGAATTCCTCTTGCAAGCCATATCCTTATTAGAGGCAACTGGGTTGGTGGATAGATGGCTGCATTTGAAGTCCAAAAAACCACAGTTGTAATTTTAGCTCAGATATTTACTTGGTGTGCAACTCTAGGCAATTGTGCCTCAATTTCTTCATCCACAAAATGGGAGAAATAGTCTCTTTCACAGAGTTATTATGAAGATCAGATGAGATTACAGATAAAGCACTTTGCAAACCTTATAGTAATCTTAAATATTTTTTGTTATTATTATTGTCCCATAATTTCTAATGCTTACTAGTTTTGTGACTATGTGTGATTAACCAATCAATAAACATTTATTAAGTGCTTATTATATACCAGGCCTTCTGCTAAGTGCTGGGGATACAAAGAAAAAACAAGGAGGGCCAAAGGAGGCAAGGGAAGGGGAGAGAGAGAGGGAAGAAGGGAAGGAAAGAAGGAAGGAGGGAAGGAAGGAAGGACAGAAGAATGGATGGATGGATCTTTGGACAAAGTGAGTTAACATCTCCAAGATGCAGTTTCTATATCTGTAAAGTAGAGATAATAATCGATGAACAACAACATTGTTCTTAGGCTCAAACTAAACAATGCAAGTAAAGAATTCTGCAAATTTTAAAGTACTATATAAATGGCAGTTTTTATTAATTTTTTGATGAAGTCCTTGTTATTGTTATCAATATTATTATTAACATTCATTTCCATTTCTCTTTTAGAAATCTCTTGACAAAAATCTTAATTTGTACAAGAATTCTTCCATGGGAGGCATTATGGTATAATGGAAAGGGCACTTACTTTGGAGTCAGAAGATCTGGGTTCCAGTTCTGCCTCCCACACTTTGACCTGTGATTCTGGGAAAGTCACTTAAATTCTCTGTGCTTTTGGTCCCTTATCTACAGAGTGCAGAAATTGTGAAAGTGCTCTAGCAGCTTTAAATCTGCAAACCTATGAATGAGTAATGAGATGATCATTCTCTTTTCTCTGTTTCTTTCTCTCTCATAAACAAAAACATTCTTATTTTCGTCCTTAATCACAATTTCCTTGATCAAGGAATGCTTATACCAGTCTTCTTACTGAATGCCCACTTACATTTTTGCTATTTTGTTCTCAGCTTATCTTTTTCCTATAGTGAGGTATATGTAGATGTTGGTATAATCATCTATTGGAGAGTCTATATAATCTTTTCTCTTTCCTAATCCCAATCAACCTATATCTCTATATTCATCACCTACTTCTGCCCTCTGAATCTCTCCTCTAGATAGGTTAGTCTCTTCATTATCCTCTGAACATTCATTCTTACTTCCTCAACTTTGCTTATATCTGTGTGTGAGAAATGATCTCCCTGTGCTCTCTATGGCCATCCAGATCTTTCTCAATGCCCTACCTCAAGTTCTACCTTCTCCATGTTATCTTCCCTAATTCTTCTAGTCCATTGGGAATCTTATTCTTGTGGTTGTTCAGTTGTGTCCAACTCTTCATGGGTGTATTTAGGGTTTTCTTAGCAAAGATATTAGAGCAATTTGTCATTTCTTTCTCCAGCTCATTTTACAGATAAAGATACTAAAGCAAACAACAATAAATGATTTTCCCAGCGTCACATAGCTAGTAAGTATTGGAGGCCAGATTTGAACTCAGGAAGATGAGTTTTCCTATCTCCAGGCCCATTTCTCTATGCATTTTGGCACCACCTAATTGCCCAATCAGAATCTCTCCCTCTCCTTATTACCTATTATACTTTCTATTCATAACATTCATTTGACATGGAGCACACACTGCCTGGTTGCCTGTCTCATCATGTGCATATGTCCACGATACTTAAAATTTAATATCAGAAAGAACCTTAAATATCATTTGGCCTGACTAGCTCATTTTACATATGAAGAGACTAAGGCTTGAAGAGGGGAAATATTTTGCCCAAGGTCACACAGCAATAAAATCCCGACTCAAACCTATATTTGTAGGATAATAAGTCTAAAGGGTACCTTAGAGGACATTTAGTCCAATTTTCTCACTTGGGAATCTGTGTCCCAGGAAGGTTTTGTGTTTTGCCTAACAAAGGAGCCTAACTCCTCTAACTTGAGAACTAATGCCTAATGGCAGCTAAGGTAGCAAGTAAATAGAATGATGGAGCTGGAATCAAGATCTTAATTCAGATTCTTCTCTAGATACTTAGTCACTTATATGAACCTGGACTGGATTTTCCTCAGCTTCAATGTTGTCACTTATAAAATGGAGATAGTATTAGCACCTGCCTTACAGATCAAATGAGTTAATGCTCCTGGAGTGCTTCGAAAACCTTAGAGTATTGAAAAAATGTTTGCTATTCTTCTTTCCATTAGACCATGCTGCCTACCTTATAACATTGTAAGCTCCTTGAGAGCCGGAACCAGCTCTGAATTTATCAGGTATGAAGTTAACACTCATGGGTTATTTGTTACAACCATTTATCCACCCCACCCCCACCAGGTATAGGGATAACTGGTAACTTGACTGGATAATTCATAAAGTCCTTCAAGCTGTAATATTCTAGGATTCCATAACTCAGTGATCAGGATTTGTAGAGCACATATAGTGATTCAGAACAGAGGATGCTTAAAACACATAGTGGATGCTTTGCTTCTTTCTGGTCAGAAGATGCTAGGGAGGGGAAGAGGAGGAAGAGAAGGGACAGAATTATGGTTAGAGGAACAAGGTGAGCAGCTGCCAGTATGGGCTTTCTCCTGGCCCAGATCCTAGAAGGTCAATCCTTTCACTCTAACCTCCATGCTTATCCAGTCTGCCTTCATTGAAATTCTAACCCCAGTCATTACTCCCTCTCTACAGCTAAATGTAGAAAAACCAGGGACTCTTGTTTTCCTAAGCTTGGAAACAAGCTGCCTCTCCTTCATTTAGACCCTTCTGTTCTGAGCAGTTTTCCTGTTATTGTTGTTGTGTGTGTGTTTTTCCCCCTGAGCCAGAGGACCTTTCCCCATTTAAGCCTCAGAAAAGAGATTATCACCTATTGAATCATAGCCTTTGGCTAATCAGTTCCAGTAGTATCAGGCCCCCATCTTCAAAGCAAAGAGGGTGGAACACTGGGCCCTTCTCAGATCAGCATCTCCAGAGTCACCAGAAGCTCCTGGATCATGCATGCATGCATGCATGCATGCATTGTGGCTTGATGGGCATTAGGCCAGCCAACACCCACACTAGGCTTTTCATTTAGATTCCCATCCCCTTGGGAGGAGAGATTTCCTGAGGCTTGAATCTAGAGTGTGAGACAAAGAGAACCGGAGGATAGTCCTTTGTAAAGCACAGTAGGGTGCAAGGTGTTTGAGAGAGACTACCTCAGCCTGCCCTTTCTCTGGATAGAGAAAAGAGGAGGAGCCTAAATCACAGGCCATGACCTGGAATTTGCAGAGAGAACAGTATTTCATGGGCCTGGACCAGCATGAACATATTTTGGAAAGCTAGTTGACTCCATGAATAGAACATTGGTTCTGAGTTCAGATCTAGTCTCAAACACTTAATAGCTGAATGAGTTACCTGTTTGCCTTAGTTTCTCATCTGTAGAGCTGGAAAAGGAAATGGCAAACCATTCCAGTATCTTTGCAAAGAAAACTCTAAATGGGGTCACCAAGAATCTGAAAAACACTAAATACCATCACCAGAACCACCTGGAATCACTGCTTGCATTCCCATTGATTGTACTTGTAATTCTGAATTGAGCCAATTATCTGGATAATTAGTGGAGGGGAGAGGTATGTTTAAAGCTTAGTTCAAGGGTAATATGAATATGTTGAGATAACTGTGACTGTCATCTGCATTTTTTGTTCCTTTTTTCACCTACTTAATATTATTTTTCCAATTATATATGAAGATAGTCTTTGACGTTCATTTTTGTAAGATTTTGAGTTCCAAATTTTTCTCCCTCTCTCTTTTCTCTCCCCTCTCTCCAAGGTAGCAATCACTTTGAATAGGTTAGACATGTACAATCATGTAAAATATTTCCACATTAGTCATGTTGTGACATCTCCATTTTTAACATAGTAAAGTTGCAGATGGGGGCCATGTCTTCCTTCTTCATTGTATCTCCCCCACCCCTCCAACAATTTTCATTTGAAAAATATCACACCTGGGATTTCATTAGCATAAGAAGTCTGAGGGAAGAATGCCCCTCCACGTACACATACACCCATTTACCAATGCAAATCAGTACCCATGTTGCAATTTACATAGGAGAGTTTGCTGGGACCCTGAGAGGTGAAGTAATTTGCCCAGAGTGACACAATCTGAATGTGTCAGAAGAGGGAATTAAATTCAGGTCTTCCAGACTCCAAAGTCAGCCTTCTATCACTATATAATCTCTCTGCAATCTTTCACAGACTTAGTGATTAACAAAATATAACCTTAGATTTAGAACTAGAAAGGACATCAGAAAGTCCTTGAGTATAATCCCTTCATTTTACAGATGAAGAAACTGAGGTGCAGGGAGGACACCTGATTTAGGAATCTAGGATCACAAATCTAAAACTGGAAATGAGTTCATCAAAAGTCATCTAATTCAACTCATTCATTTTACAAATGAGGAAACTGAAGCCCACAGTAGCACAGAGTAGCAGAGATTGGATTCAAATCCAAGTTTTTCGATGTCAAATCTGGTACTGTCTATAATAAATGTATGTTGCTTGGAAATGAATTGTCAAATATCTCCCACAGATTACATATGGAGGATATGAACATTATTCTGATGCTTGGATAGTTGGGTGTTTCTGTGAACTCATTACTTTGAGCAGATCCTCCTTCCAATTGTGCAGCTCAAATGCTTTCCAAACCTCATCTTTATCATTTTCATACATTTTTTTAATATTTCATGGATAGGAATAAGAATGCAGGACTCTTGTTCATCTGCTATTTCTCATTCTTGGTACATGACTTCTTCCTAGTTGTATTTGTATTTTTGTATGTTGCTTCTAATGCTATTCTCCCTGGCAGGATATTGCTATTGTTCAGTTGTTTCAATTATGTCTGACTCTTCATGACTTCATTTAAGGTTTTCTTGACAGAGATCCTGGAGTGGTTTGTCATTTTCTTCTCCAGCTCATTGTAGGGATGAGGAACCTGAGGCAAATGGGGTTAAGTGACTTAAGCCCAGGATCACTTAGCTGGTAAGTGCCTGAGGCAGAATTTGAACCCAGGAAGATGTGTTTTCCTGACTCCAGATCTTGGTAGCATTCATCAGTCTAATTACATTGCTCCTGTGTCTTCTCATCATCTGTTCAGTCACCTGAAATGCTGATTTCATTTTGAACATCATGGGATTCTATAATTGGTAACGGTATAATGTCATTAGGAAAATACTGGAGTTGAAAAGATGGGCAACAAGTATCTTTGGTACATTGGAAAGTTTAAACCCCTATTCTGTCACTTTCTAGATATATATCTACAGCATCCTCCGTTTCCTCACTTGTAAAATGAATTAAGAATTAATTAAGAATCAAAATAGGAGAATTAAAAAGAGATTAAATGAATTCTATATCTCCTTCCTGCTTTTAATTGACCTGTTATGGAACTACATGCAAGGGGGCAAAAAGAGGATTACAGATCTCAGAACTAGAAGGGATCTTAGAAGTCATTTATTTCATCTCTCTTATTTTACCTAAAAAAGGGAAGTTTGAGAGCCTTAGATCATTAGATTGCAAGTTCCTTGAGAGCATGGACTATCTTTCCCAACTTTTTAAATCCCCAGAATTTAATACAATGCCTGCCACATTATAGTTGTTCAGTAGTTCAGTCACGTCTAACTCTTTGTAACCTTATGAACCTTACTGTCCATGAGGTTTCCTTGGCAAAAATACTGGAGCAGTTTGCCATTTCCTTCTTCAGTGGATTAAAGCAATCGGTTACATGACTCGGACAGTGTCAAATAGCTAGAAAATGTCTGAGGCTGTATATGAGCTCAGATCTTCCTGACACCAGTCTCAGTGTTCCATCCATGGCACCAACTAGCTGCCTCTATATATGTGCTTGGCACATTAGTAGGCACTTAATAAATGCTTATTGAACTAAATTGAATTAGTGCCACCAAAGTTGTAAAGGAATTTGGAGATCATCTAAGCCACCCCACTCACTTTACCAAATAAGGTTAGAATAACTAATCAGATTACATTTTACTCTAAGATATAATGAACAAGACTGAAATAAATATTAGGGCACCTGAGTTCTTAGTCCTAGCTGTGCCATTAACTTACTGTGTGACTTTAGTCTATCCTATCCCTGGACTCAGTTTCTTCCTTTGGAAATTGAGTAAATGTCAAGAGCAAGCCTGTATAAGTTCTTGTTCTGACTTTTCTATTGCATTTGCATGCTTAGCACAGTGCTTGGCAAAGAGTAGGAATTTAAGAATTCTTCCCTCTCCCTTATTGGCAGTGTAATTAGGTAACTTTTCTGAAGTTGTTTCCTTAATTATGGTCCATTCTAGTTAAAAATTTGTCATCTTATGAAAGCATGATTGGTTTTCCTAATTTTCTTCCTGATAAATAAGCCCAGTTCATGGCTCACAGGCAGATCTGGGCAGAGCAAAAATGTATTGATGCAGTTATCCAACGTGCTGTTTGTCCTACTGTCTTTTGGTTTCTGGGCAATTTCCTTTTGCCTTTTTAGTTGAATGACTATCTTTTATGTTTCTGAATTTCAGCGAGCAGACTTTGTAGTAATCTGTGGCTCAGTGTGATTTGTACAATATCATTGAGGAACAGGAATATTTGCAATAGAAGCATTCTGTGCAAACCAAGTATTTAAATGTTAAACAGGATGCAGAAAAGAGCAAAATAAATAAACATAGGTAATTTTGTTTTGAAAAAAAGTAAGTTATTGTGAATTTAGCAGTTATCTGCAAACACAAATATTGCAACATACAAACATAATAAGAGTCTTGTATAAAAAAACTGTAAACTTTTATGTACATTTTATTTAAAAATGGGGAGATGGGAAAGAAAATAAATGCTTGCTAGTTAAAAAAACAGAATGTTACACGTAATATATATACACACATTTAAAATTTAATGTGAGAATAATAAAATTACTTTGTGTTGTTCTCATCTGCACTTTTTCCCCTGTATGTTGAAAAATATTTTATTGCCTATCTATACAATGTGCATGTATAATAGAATAATATAACCATAAATAGCATAAAATAATAAAACGTGTACACTATGTGCATATTATTTAATTTTGTTTTATATGATATATAATTTTGTAATTATATTATACTATAATATGTGAGAATATAATGTAAAATAACACATATACTTAAATATAACTACATACTTATATATTACATATTATGTTAAAACTTATTATATTATTATGTTAGTCAGTATCCCATAAGTATATATGTTTATATTATGTACATAATGTTATCTATCTAAATATATGTTCTCTGTGGGTGTGTGTCCCAGAAAAACAAACCAACACCTTGAGACTCATCTATACATATATCCCTCATTCTGTAGCATTAATCTCTTTCAAGAGTCAGATTGAAAGGCTTCTTAGTTAACAGCATGGCTTTGAAGATGGTGCAGATTGTGGATTGGCTGAGAATCAAAGAAGGAAATTCTACACTGATGGGGATGTCAAGAGCTAGAAACAAAGAGGGTGAAAGAATTGAACATTGCAAGCATTGGGAGATGGTATCCTGAGGATCTTAACTATGAGAATTCTACAGGAGCCCCACATGGGTTGCCAAACACCAATCAACCTTTGACCCTACCATTCATGGCTGTATAGACTTTGGGAAATTACATGAAACTTTAATCATTAGGCTGACCTTTCTGATGCATAAAGGGGAAAAAAGGAGCAATGAGACTGGGGGTGTAAAGGAAATAGAAACAGGTTGTTTGGGACTAGGAAACAGAAAAAGGGAGCAAAGAAAGAGCAGATCATGATGAACTACAGAAAAAAGGAAAAGGGAAGGAGAATATTAGAGGAGGATGGGAGCGGAAAAAAAAGAAGGATGAGGAGGGAATAGATGGAGCTAAGGGAGAAGCTCAGATGGTCAAAGATTTAGAGCTTGTAGGAGCAACTAGGTGGTGCAGTGGATAGAGCACAAGCCCTGAAGTCAGGAGGACCTGAGTTCAAATATGACCTCAGACACTCAATACTGCTTAGATGAATGACCCTAGGCAAGTCATTTAACCCCAACTGCCTCAGGGGAAAAAAAAGATTTAGAGCTTGGAGGAAAATTTAGGGTTTGAAGCCACCAGGTCCTCCTTTCTCATTTTATAGTTCAGAAATAGAGAGGTTCAATAATTTGCTCAGGATCACACAGCAATTGTCTGATGTACAGTTTCCAACCAGGTCTTCCTCAAGACTAGTGTCATATCCACTATATAACTATACTGTTTCTTAGCTACAATTACAAGCATCCTTGGCAATTAATTTTCTAACATCTTATTGTATGCAAAACTGGTCTATCATAATTATTTGAATAGAACTACCCTTGGGATGGTAGTAGTGGACAGATTTAGATTGTGGTCTTTGGCATACCTCACCAGAGTAGCACGTTTAACACTCGGTAGACACTTCATGTGTACCTACTTGCTAGTTCCTTGACCCGGCATTCTGGGGACTCCCAAACCCTGGGGACCAGGACTGCCCAGCACAGCCTGGGATTCCAAGGCTTGGGGATGCCCCCAGCTGCCTTCCAGAATTATTTAAGCAGAATTTACAGCAGAGCTATAAACTAAACTCGAAATAACGTTTCTCAAATGATGGCAACCGGCAATAGACTGAGTAGTTCCTCGGCGTGTAATAGCTTTACTTATGAGGCTTGATTTATAGCATCATCAAGGAACTTGAGATGCTTGGCTCTTTGTAGAGCTATCATTTAATGCCTGACCCCACCCGGCCAGGAGTAGAGCCCTGTTTCTATTTCTTGGTGAATGATTACTCTGAGGGAAAAAAAAAAAAAAAGAGCTTTTAACTTGAGTTCTTCCGCCAATTGAATCTCGCCCATCTTCCCCCAAAGATCCCCATTCCATCTGAATTCATCCAGCAACATTCAGCCCTGGATTCAGGCAACAGCATTCTTTCTTGTGCTAACCAGCATTATCCTTTTCTGGACTCAGCACCTTCACTTGTTACTTTTTCTCTTAGTCGTTCCCACTTTCCAACTTCTCATCATGTTTATTCTTATCTTATCGAATAACTTTCCCCCAACTCCATTCTGTCAGTTCTTCCCTCACCTTTGTCAAAACTCATCACTTTCAGGCAGCCCTCCAAGGTCGATTAATCCTACCTGGCATTGAACACTTTTTTTCTCCAGAATCTCTTCAAGACGGCTAAGTGGTTCACAGTGGATAGAGCTCTGGCCTGGAATCAGGAAGATTTTGAGTTCAAATCTAGGTTTGTATAATTGCCTTCTATGTGATCCTTACCTGTTTCCTCAATTATGAAATGGGATCATAATAACATCTACCTTACAGGGTTGTTATGAGGGTCAAATGAGATAGAATTTGTCAAGTGCCTGGAATGAAGAAAGTACTTAATAAATGCTTGTTTCTTTCTTTTTTTCAAAATTTAAATATGTGGTTTGCACAACATACAGTTTGTATTTTTATTAAATGATGTGTTTGTGAATGAGTGTCCTTTAGTTCATTTCCTGTGTATATGACTAAAAACTCCCTGAAAACAAGAACTATCTTCACCAGCAAATATTTCTTTGAGACCTAGGGCTGTATCTCCTCCTCTAGACTGGGCAATCCCATTACATAGGGCTTATGACTCCCTTATAATTCCTTGTACTTGTACTTAGAGCTTAGACAATACTGGATTCATAGTAGGCCATTCATAAATACTTGTTGATAGACTAATTGATCTCCAAATATTTATTTTCCATCCCTAGCATAAAACCTTTTACATAGGAAGCATTTAACAAATATTCATAACATTATAGGTTGGAATTTGGAAGATACCTTAGAAACCACCTAAACAGGAGTGTAATGGCAAATGTTTAACAATTGGCTTTCCCAAAAAAAAGTACATCATGACATACTTAAAATTTAACTTACATTATTACATTTTTCATCACTTTTTAAAGTGTAGACAATCAACAAAAGAGTAATTCAAACCCATTTCCAGAATGTAGATATTTAGAGGCAACTAAATGGCACAATTTATAAAGTGCTGGTTCTTCTACAGTCAGGAAGACTCATCTTCCCGAGTTCAAATCTGGCCTCAGATATTTCCTAGCTATATGATCATGCAGGAGTCACTTCACCCTGTTTACCTCAGTTCCCTCATCTGTAAAATGAGTTAGAGCAAACCACTCCAGTATCTTTGCCCAGAAAACCAGCTGGCTGTAGCAAACCCCTAAAATTAGGCCACTTCCCCACTCTCATTGTATGGATAAGAAAAGTGTGACCCAGAGAGCTTAATTGACTTGGCCAAAGTCACATGTTTCAGTCTCCTCTGTCTCTTCTCTCTCTCTCTCTCTCTCTCTCTCTCTCTCTCTCTCTCTCTCTGTCTCTCTGTCTTTCTCTCTCTGTTTGTCTGTCTGTCTTCTCTCTTTTCTCTCTTTCTCCTCTCTTTTCTCTGTGTCTCTCTCTTTTTGTCTCTGTCTCTGTCTCTCTGTCTGTCTCTCTCTCTCTGTTTCTCTGTTTCTCTCTCTCTCTCTCTCTCTCTCTCTCTCTCTCTCTCTCTTTCTCTTCCAGAGGTACTGGGAAAATTACTGTGTTGCTCCTATTCCCTTCACTGCTTACCTTCCATAAAGTTTTATTTCTCCCCTTCTCCTGCCCTCTATCCCATCCCTGCTATCAGCAAATGGGTGATCATAAGCATCACCACCGGAGAGCTAGCAGACAGTTTCTCCAGTGCCTGCCTCCCCCTCCTCTCTTCAATCAATACATCAGAGAAAGAGAGAAGCAGAGATTTCCTGCATCCTGTCAGCTCAGTCTCAGAAGCAAAAGAGAAAGAGGAGGGATGGAGCTTCTTCACCCTAGGGGTGAGCTCATCTCCGCCTGACCTTTACTCCCTTCTCTTCCTTTTCCTCCCTCCTCCCTTTCTCCAATGATCATCTTTTCTAGACTCTGTCTCTTGATTTCCAGGCCTCCGCTAAGAGTGACCGCACAGCTGTAGGTGCCTGAGTTGGGATGAGGATGGTGCTCAGTGTGGGGCACAAATTCTTAACTTATAATGAGTCATATTCAAAGAGTGTCTATGAGAGGAAAAAGAGAATGTGTTCCTAGCACCATTCTTTGTATTTGGATCCAAATATTCTGAGTTCTAATTCCAGCTCTATTTACTACCTGAATGACTTTGGGAACATCTATGTGACTCTGTTTCCCCATGTATAAAATGAGGTTCTTGAATTTGATGAATTCTATTGTTGTTCAGTTATTTTTCAGTCATGTCTGACTCTTCATGACTCCATTTGGGGTTTTATTGGCAAAAATACTTAAGTGGTTTGCCATTTCCTTGCCTAGGTCATTTGACAGATGAGGAAACTAAAGCAAACAAGGTTAAGTAGTTACATACTTGGTGACCCCATTTGGGTTTTTCTTGGCAAAAATATTGAAGTAGTTTGCCATTCCTTCTCCAAGAAAATGTAAAGGCCTTTATAAGTGCAATATTCAACAATTCTGCCATCCATGTATACCATCTTATGGTAGAAAATGTGCTAGTTTTGGAGTCAGAGGAGCAGAATTCAGATCAATATTCTGCCCATTAGTACCTCTGATTTTGGATGAGTGGAAATATTGGCAGATTTGTAATAAGATTCAGGTTCAAATCTTGACTCTTTCCTTTGTAATTTATATGACTTTGAGCAAGGATATAGCACAGTGATTGGCACATAGCACAATAAATATTATAAATATTTATTTAATTAAAGTTTATTGAACTTTCCATCTTTGAGCTGCAGTTTATCATCTGGAAAATGAGGGAGAGGGTTTTCAATTAAATGGCCTCCAAGGTCCCTTCCAAACAGCAGTGCTACTGATCAAGAAAAGTATTAGCCAAGAATAACAGAAAGTTATGGTGAGACACATGTTTGAAAAAGCAGTGAGTAAAACCAGAGACTTTGATAATAAATTTTAAAAGAAGAGTGGGAAGCAAGTAGCAACATAATTGGACTTTGCCATTAATGAGTTGTATGGTCTAGTAGAAGTCTTCACCAAACTTGGTTCTAGATATTTTCTTTAGCTAACCCCTATGTCTGGAATGCTTTGCCTCAAGCTTTATGCTTTTACCTTTCTGAGATTCTTTAACTCGCAATTTTGCATAGCCCTCCCTCACTTAAATCTTACTGACTTGTGTGTCATACATCATCTCCCTAATGTCATGATTCTCTTTGAGAATGAAGAACAAACAACAACTTCTGTGATTAGGAGTAGGGAGTTGTACTAGGAATCCAACTGGAACTGGCCAATTGGGCAACATGTTTCCTTTCCCTTTGCTTCTCTTTCCCTTTCCTTTTCCCTTTCCTTTTTCCTTTCCTTTCCTTTCTTTTTTCCTTTCCTTGCCTTTTTCCTTTCTTTTTCTTTCTCCTCTTTTCTTTCCTTTCCTTTTTCCCTTTTTCTTTCCTTTCCTTTATTCTTTCCTTTTCTTTCTTTTCTCCTTTTTTTCCTTTCCTTTCCTTTCTCCTTTTTCTTTCCTTTCTATTTTTTTCTTTTCCTTTTCTTTTCTCTTCTCTCCTCGTCTCATCTTTTCTTTTCTTATTGTGTCTATTTCATTTTTTTTCACATTTTTTTCCACATTGTTTTTCACGTCATGATCCTCTTCCAGAATGAAGGACAAACAACAACAATAAGTTTCAATGGAAATTCCACCTTCTATAAGAAGTTTTCCTCAACTTCTCTTAATTAGTGCTTTCATTCTTTTAATTACATCCTATATTCCCTGTATGTAGCTTATTTTGTACATAATTGCTCTTTGCCTCTGCTGTTAAATTATAAACTCCTTGAGATCAGGCACTACCTTTCACCTCACTTAAGAGTTTTTGTAATATTCAGTGCTTGGCATAGTGCCTGGCATGTAGCATGTTTTTTAATACATGTTGACTGACTAATGCAATGAAGAGGACATATATGTACAATCACTCACAAGTATGAAAAATTTAGATCCACCTAGTCTAAATCATAGTCCTTCTTGTCCAACCCGTTCCTGAAAAAAATCTTCTCAGGTAAATTGTAGAAGACATTTTAGTTGAGAAGTGGATGAGTCAGATAGTCTATTGGTTTAAGTCCCTTCCATTTCTGAAAATCTATATTTCTATGATATGATAGGGAGGATGACAAAAGGCTTCATGGAGGAGAGAATATAAGAGTTGGGTTTTAAAGGATGGGAATAAATTCAATGGTTGAAGAGAAGAGGAGATCATAGATGTAGAGGTAAGATGAGTTTGAGAGACTATTTGATCCACTTCCTTTTCTTTTTAAGAGCAAACTTAGAACTAGGATGGTAATTTGCCTGTTGGCATATGGTTAGTAAGTGGCATAATTATTTGATTGGGCATAAAATCCATATTTGTGTCCTACAGGATTTTCTGGCATTGAAATATGTACATTTATACAAAGCAGTTTAAAAATATTTCATTTATGAACTATTTTTTTCTTTCTCCCAACATGCCTTGTCTAAAGCCACTGCCTATTTGGACTTCCCACCTCAAGTTCTGGATATGTCTGGATATGTCTCCTTTGAAAAATTCAGAGATTATCCTAGATGACCTCCATTGTCCCTTCTAGCTCTTCCATTCTATGATTTTCTTTCTATGCTCATTGTTGTCTGAAGAGTCAGATAGTCAAAAAGACTACAGTTAAGTCAGGGGGGCTAATTAAAAAACATCAACCAAAAAAAATGTGCTACAATCACAAAATGTTCGAGCTAGAGGAATCTTAAAGCATAAGATATTAAAACACAGAAAAGAAGCTTTAAAGCTAGAAGTACCCTACAGATTATCTAATCCATCTCATTATTTTATTAGATGAGAAAACTGAGAGTCAGAGAGATTCAATGGCTTCTATAGAGTAACACAGGTAGTAAGGATTTGAACTCAAATATTTCTCCTTTCAAGTCCTTTGCTTTGCTCATTACTCCAATTAGTCTAATTCCTTATATTTATGAGGGAGGACAGTTTGGCTGAATGAGTAATGGCCCAGGAGTTGGGAGAATGTATCCTAAACTAGCCTTTGCTCTCAAATGAAATCTGGTTCCCTCTTTCTCTGTACAAGAAGCAGGTTGGACATAGTGGTCTCTAAGGGCCCTAGCATCTCTAATAGCATATTAGTCTATGAGATTCGGCATCCATTTGAATACCTTCTAGCTCAGCCTCAATTTCAGTATGAGATAAATGAGCTTTCCTCTATGACCTTGGGAAAGTCCTGGGGTCTTATTTTCCTCATCTATAAATAAAAGATTTAGTTCGGGGACCAAGATCCCTTCAGGTTTTAATATGAAACTTTGAAAATTTGGGAGGGAGGATCACCTTCAAGTTCTCTTCATCTTTTTCCCCAAAAGCAAACATTCATCTGTTTTCAGTAAAGGTTACCAGTAACCCTCCCCACATACCAAGTGTGAAGAAATAGCTTACCTTAATGCCTCATTTTTGAGAAACATGGAAAAGGGACGGGCTTTAGCATCAAAGGTCCTGAGTTCAAATCCCACGGCCTGTGTGATCTGGAGCAAATCACTTTAACTCCTTAAGCTTCTTCATCTATAAAATGCAGAAGGCTGAATTTGATGACTTCTGAAGTCTTTTCCAGTTCTAGCTATGATCCTATAAGCCTAAGAATAAATATTTTTTAAAGGAAGCTATCAAATGACTCAAATCCAAGGGGCAGCCTTTCCCAGTAGCAGCATCGGGGCATGCTGAGATCTCTCAAAGGGTGCTGTCTACCTTTCCCCTCTCCTCATCACCAACCAAATGTGTTTGCCTACTTTAGGCTTGATTTTACAGTAATTCCCCCCCCCCAGTATAAAAATTCCTAGTTATGGCTCTGGCAACCAATATTACTGAGAAGAAAAGAACTGGCTCAATCTGGGGGCAGAACCAAAGAGAGAAATCAGGCTTCTTGGAGAGCCTGAGCGAGGAGAATCTATGCCAGGAAGCATCTGGCACAAGTCCAGAGAAGAGAGAGTTGTCTCAGAAATACCAGAGAAAGGGCATTTTCAGAAAGAAAGGACAGAACTGCATACAGTCACTAATAGCTCTGAACTGCAAGAAAGTATCAGACCAGGAGAATAAAGAAAGTATCAGATCAGGTCTGAGGATAGCAATCAATAACAAAGCAGCGCCAAATACCCTGAATCTGTTTAAAATAAATTCATATTTGATCCATTCATAAATATTTATTAAGCACATCTATTAAGACACAAACAACATGACATCACATAGAGAACACAGATGGGACTTGGAGTCAGGAAAGCCTTGGTTCACATTTCTCTTCTGATACATTTTCTGTCTGACCATGGCAAAATTGGAACATGGATTTAGGGCTGGCATAAGCCATCTCATCAAGCCCAACCCTCCCATCTTACAGATATATTGGTATGATGATCATTATAAATCATTACAGATATTGGTATGATCATGTACATTGGTACATAAAGCACTTTGTAAATTTTTGAGTGCCATATAAAGTCCAGGCTTGGACACAAGGAATGGCTCTATTCCTTCTCCAGAGTATTCTTTCCTTCTTAGAGAAGATGTCATAGATAAAAGATAAGTATGAAACAAAGTAGGGGCAAAGAAGAGCTTTAGAAGAAATATTCTATGAAAATCAGAGAAGAGACTATTTCCAGCTGGAAGAATCAAGGAAGAAACCTGAGCCTTGAAGGGAAGAATTTTGAAAGGCAGAGATAAAGAATGAGTACATTCCTGATATAAGGGAAAGCCTGTTCAAATGCATGATAGCTGGAGAGGAAATTAATTTCTTATGGAATCTCAAGTTCAGTTCCACAATCATCTGTTAAATGCTTATTGTACTAGAACTTAGATTCTAAGAAGCTGGTAAGCCATAAAAGTCATTTAAAAGATATGGTCATGAAATGTTCATATCTGAACAAAGTGCAGTGTGGTGCCCAAGGGTGAGGGAGAATGGAGAATGTCATTATGGTTGGGACTAAAGCAAATTCAGGGGAGAAGGTGGAATCAGGGAATGATCATAGAAGAACAAAGATCATGTATACTTTCTTAGAGAGTTTTCATTCAACTTAGGCCTTTGGAGTTGGGTTTTTAAAAATTGGTAAGAATTTAACAAAGAAGGAGAGGGAGGACAGAATAAGGTGAACAAAAACACAGAGCTAGGGAAGGGCAGGGGAGAATTCAGGATTCAGCTTGTCTGGATCTAGTTTGGGAGGGAGAATATCAAAATCTGATGGCTTCTCTTAGTCAAGTTAAGAATAGACACAGTAGACTTTTGCATACTTAAAATCTGTCTTTGTCTCTGTTCTCTCTCTGTCTCTGTTTCTCTCTCTCTTTTTCACATTCTCTTTCATCTTTGTTCTGTGGGATTTATTTGGTTTACTTTGGGCTGATAAGTGAATTATCTAATTCATGTTTTATTATTATGAATAAATATTGATCTCTTTTATATAAACACTGGTATGGTATTCCCCTAGGGCTCTGAGTTTTCTAAGCCTAAAAGGCTCTCTGCCTAGACTGCTGTGTCTCTACTTTTATGAAGCATTTTATTGTTTAAAAAGCACTTTCCTCCCAACAAAGTTAGTTAGGTAGTTAAATATTATTATCCCCATTTGACAAAGGAAAAAAAAATTGAGATTCAGAAAAACAAAGTGACTTGCCTAAAGTGACACATATGCATAGTGTGTCAGTGGAAGAACTAGGACTGGAATTTCAGTCACTGGACTCTTGTGTAAATCCTCTTTCTCACATAACATAGCATCACTCAGTTTTTAGTAAGGCACTCCTTATTTTGGTTCTTTGAATTGAACTCTTATTTTCTTTTTTTTAATTTTATTTTATTTGCATAACATATGTGTGGGTAATTCTTCAACAATAACCCTTACATAGCTTTCTGTTACACATTTTTCCCCCCAACTCCCCACCCCTCCCCTAGATGGCAGGATATCCACTCCATGTTAATTATGTTAAAATATTGGCAAATCGAATATATGTATACATATTTCCAAACTTATCATTGTTGTGCAAGAAAAATCTTATCTACACAAACGATATATCAGATAAAGGAAACACAATGTAAGCAAACATCAATCAAGGAGTATGAGAATGTTATGTTGTGGTCCACATTTCACATCCCTCTCTCTGGGTGTATATGGCTTTCTTCAGTGAACAATTGGAGGTGGTTTGAAACATATCATTGTTGAAGAGAGCCATGTCCATCAGAATTGATCGTCATATAGTACTGTTGTTGCCGTGTATAATGATCTCCTGGTTCTGCTCATTTCACTCAGCATCAGTTCATGTAAGTCTCTCCAGGCCTCTCTGAAATCATCTTGCTGGTCATTTCTTACAGAACAATAATATTCCATAATATTCATATACCATAATTTATTCAGCCATTCTCCAATTGAAGGGCATCTATTCAATTTCCAGTTTCTAACCACTACAAAAAGGGCTGCCACAAACATTCTTGCACATGTGGGGCCTTTTCCTTCCTTTATGATTTCTTTGGGATATAAGCCAAATAGAAATGCTGCTGGGTCAAAGGGTATGCACAGTTTGATAACTTTTTGAGCATAGCTCCAAATTTGAACTCTTATTTTCTATCCTAATTCTACAATTGTTTCTTGATCTTAATTCTCACAATCATGAAACATCACAGTTGGAAAGGATTTAAAAGATCACCATAAATTCTTGTATAACATACATGGTTATTGAATTTTTCCTTAAAGACATCCAGCAAGGGAATCTACTTAGGCAGGCTAGTCTGATTGGGTCAGCTCTAATTTTTCTTTTCAAATCTTATTTGACCATTTTGATCTTCAGTCCATTTCTTCTAACTCTGTTCTCTGGGGTCAAAACCAAACCCAAAGTATAACCAAATCCTTTTTCTGCACAGCAGCCTTTCGTATATTTGGTGACAACTCTCATGTGCCCACATTCTTCTCTGTAGGTTAAACACCTTGGATTCCTTTGGCAGACCATCAAATGTCACAAAGTCTCGATAATTTATCATTTTGTTGTGTTCCTCGATCTCTTTTCCAAACCGTCGTACTTGGACCTGTACACTATGATCTGAACAGAGCATCACATGACAGGAATGCCACTTCTCTTGCTCTAGAATCTATGCCTTTCTTTACGTGGCTTCTATTTGCATTGCATACTCAAACCCCTTCCTTGGTTTCCTTTTCCAAATTCCAGTTTTGTCAGGAGTAAAGCATTACATTATTTTACCCAATCTTTCAAGGAACTGAGTTCAAGAACAGAAAGATTAGGTAAAATAATGTAATGCATTCAAAAACAGAATTGTAGTCCTCATTGATAGTGATGATAGTGAGTGCCAAGAAGATTTTCTTTCCTTTTGGTGTCAACCATCTGTTTATCTGATCTTCTACCTACTCTGCTGCCAGAAACCCTTAACACTCCACCCACATATATAGACTTCTTATTATTATCTACAACTGAGCTCTTCCTCTTCTACCAATGTACAAGCACTCTTCAGTGCTTTCTCTGTCCTGGACAAATCTTGTCTAATCTCTTGTTTTAAATGTCCTTGATTTGCCATATCCTAGCATCAACCAAACCCTGTGTTGGACAAAGTGAAAGATCATAGATTTAAACTTGAAAGGGATTTCCAAAGTCATTTTAGTCCAACCACCTTATTTTACAGGAAGAGACTGAGGCCTACCTGGCACAAGGTTTATATAGCAAAGGACTAGGAGTCAGGAGGACCTGCTTCCACAGATATTTACTAGCTTTGTAAAGCCTGGGTTTTTGTATGCCTCAGTTTTCTCATCTATAAAATAATAAGAATAGCATCTATCTCATAGGGTTGTTATGACAAATATGTAATATTTGTAAAGTACTTGCAGATTTAAAAGTGACATAACTGCTAGCTATTATTATTATTATTATTATTTCCCCAAATATCTAAGGTAGTGGAGGAATCAGGATTTGAATCCAAATCTGCTAATTGTGCTAGAACCAGAGTTTTCACAACTGTACAATGCTGTTGTTGAGACAGCTTCCTTGTATTAGTTGGTTTGTTATTATAACTATATTGTAGTATATAACCATAACAACAGTTCACACATAGATAGTGACTTAAGGTGTCTAGATCACTTTTTTTAGAAAAAATAAATTTGTGGTAGGTAGGGCATTTATGATTGTAGGATGTTAAGAGTTGGAAGAGACATTTCAGGTTTAGAATTTAAGGTTTAGAACTAGAGGAGACTTTATAGATTATCTAGTTAATTTTTTCTCCTTTTACAGAGAAGCAAACTGTGCAGAGAGAGATGAAATGACTTGCCCAGCACCACAATGGTAGTATGTATCAGGTTAGCATTAAAATCCAAATGCAGAGTATTTCCCATCCTACTAGACTGCATCTTGTTATCATTCCCATTTTCCTGGTAAAGAAATAGAGGCAAAATGACTTACACAGTACCATGCAGCTAGTAGGTGTCAAAACCAGTATTCATATTCATGTCTCCTGACTCCATGTTCAATGCACTTTTCCAATTTTCCAGAATGCTCTTTTTCTGTTGTCTCTCAAAGGAGCTATCTTCTAAAACCCACAAAAGTTCGTACTTGCATGCCTATGCTAATTTGTTTGTCAGTTTTTGTCATACAGCTTATTTGGGGTATAAGATCTTAGTAACTGAATCATGTTAATCCTGTGCTGGCATCAATTCATAGCAGTCAAGCGAGGGCTTCCTTTGACTGTACATTGCACTACTTTGTCATTACTTAATTCATTCAGCAAATATTTATTAAGCCAGGTGATGAGTGATAGATAGTAAGTGCTAGAAGGGAGAAAGCAATTTGTAGACTGGAAATAGAAGGCTTTCTGGAGGAGATAGGATTTGAATTAGGTTTTGGATAATGGGTAAAACAAGCAGAAAGTTTGAGGAAAGGGGAGAGGAACAAGGAGGTAATAAAGACAAGGCAAAAACCATCCTTACAGAAATTAGAATATTTATTTTGTGCTTGAGGAACAGTGAAGCCATTCTGTCTAGAACAGAGGATATATATATGGGAAATAGTAGGATATAGGGCAGCTTGGTGGCACAGTGGATAGAGTACCAGATTTAGAGTCAGAAGATTCATTTTCCTAAGTTCAAATCTCATCTCAGACACTTGCTTTTGTGGGATCAATCACTAGCATAGCACAATGTTTTGGATGTTGTAGACATGCAGTAAATACTTATCAAATTGAATCAAAGTGAATTGGAAGATAAAATTGTCAACTGATGGCCTATCCAATAAATAGAAAGCCTATCCTAAGCCCAGAAATTTCTAGGACCCTCTCTCTGGAAATTACTTTGGATGTATTTTATTTAATTTTCTGTGTATCTATTTCCCCCCTCACCCAAAAGAAGGAAAATTCCTTGAAAGCAGGAACTCTTTTTTTGGCCTTTGTGTCCAGGCTACCTAATGTGGTGCCTGGTACATGGCACTTGAATGCAAATTAAGTGAATGAGGGAATGAATGAATGATTAAATGAATCTACAACTTCATATTATCATCAAACTACTCTTCTTACATAACTATTCTTTCATAATCTTTGTGATTGATTCCTTCAGCAAGATGATTGCTGTTACCAAACTCTCATCCAGGGCTAACCCTGGGCAAACTATAATTTATAGCTCATCTGAAGTAGAGGCAGGCATATATTCATGTGGGTTCCACCCCACCACTGGCTATTAGATGCTTTATTTTCCCATTACCTATCCAGGTTACTGGCATGTGAAACTAGGCATTCTTTGCCTCCTTCTGTTGAATGAGATCTCTAAGTTATAGAGGCTGATTCTTATTTCAGGTATTGAACATCTTCCATAGGGGATAACATTAATATTATTCACTATTCTGTTACTTTTGTTGATGTACTTTTCTTATTGTGATCCACTCAATTGAAACTTTCCAAGGAATCTCATAGTGCTTTTCAGTCATTGGGGTAAAAAGTACCTCACACTGTTGGGCCCAATTGATAAATAAGACTCAGTGAGTATATTACAGTTTCTGTTGTAAATATCTTTATTGTCTTAATTTGGCTTTTTCCTCTGAACACACACAAAACACTCCTGAATCTCCTCTATCTTGATTACATTATATCTCATTGACATTAACATTGGTTCATTGTGTACAATTACCTCTCCAACTAGACTTGAAACTTCTGGAGAGTAGAAAGCACACCTCCTTTTGTGTATTTCCTACATTTACTAGTGCAGTGAAGCAGGCATTGTACGATCATCTATCATAGACCTGGAATGGACCTAGGAAGCATGTAATCCAAACTCTCTATTTTATGGATGAAGAAACTGAAGTCCAGAAACCATAAGTGACTTCCCCTATCGAAGTTTGGATCTGAAATCAGGTCTAAAGCCCATGTTATTTTTTTCTTTTTTTTCCCTACTGCAAGGAAATGCTTGTGATTGATTGCACTGAGATCAGTTTTTAAATATTTTCTCCATGTACCAACTAAGTGTTTTCTCTGAAGATTTTCTTGAATAACTTTATGGTTAAACCCTCTCTGATTCAGAAAGCTCCATCCCTCAATCTTTTTTCTTCCTTTCCTATTCTTCTTTTGTTCCTCTCTTCCCCTTCTTCTGCCTTCTTTTCTCTTCCTTTTCATCTTTTCACTCCATCTTCTCATCCTTTGCCATTCTCATATCTTTCACTTTCATTCTCTTCTTCTATTCCCCTCTTCCTATTTTCTTTTTTCCTTCTGCAGCTTTCTCCTTTATTGTCCTCTTTCTCTTCCCCTTTTTCTTCCTCTTTCTTTCTTAATTTGTCCTCTCTCTTCCTTTCCTCTTCCTCTGTCTTTTCTGCCTCTTTCCCTGATTGCTCTCCACCCCTGCAGAGTGACATACTTAGCATGCCTTGGATGATGCCTGGACAGTTTTAATGCATTTGAAAGAGAATACAAATTCTTCAATCAATTGCCTTTTCAATGAAGGTAACTTACTCTCTCTCATCTTATTTGCCAATGATGCATTGTTGTTTCAACTCACTGAGCCTTATGACTTGTGGGGCTTTCATTATAAATAAACAGCATGGCAATTGACCTGAAATCCCAAACCCAGTTAATCTTGAGAGTCTTGGAGACAATTATCATACTCAAGATTCACAGAGAACCTGATCTAGTGGAGTGCTTCAGCTTTAGTGGATTGAGTGTCAAGAAGGTCCAGAGTTTTCCTCAGACAAGCATTGGAACCCAGTGTAAGGTAATTAGTTAGCTTCCTAGGGACAACTTGGTCTACCTTTTCTATTGAAGCTGTTATTAAAAGTTTTTTTGTCAGTTACCCCTATACTGGTGATTTAAAGTGGACTTCAATAAGAAGTATGTCTAATAAAAATAGCTAATTCGCATGGCCAAAGGATGCAAATACATTTTACAAATATCTTCTCACTTCATCCTCACAGCTACCTTGAAAGGTAGGTTCTATTATTATCCCCATTTAAGAGATGAGAAAACTGAGTCTCAGAGGTTGACTTGATTTGGGTCACATAATTAGTATTTGAAATAAGATTAGAACTCAGATTTATCTTCCAAGTTCAGGATTCTATGACTCAGGTTTGTGTTGGGGCATATGGAGAATGCTGACTCAGTTCTTTACTCTTGCATGCAGAGTTTCATGCTAAACACAAAACTAGATGTGAAGAACCACCCAAAAAGTTCCTGCTTTCGTGGAACTTGAACTAGAAGGCTCATAGATGGACTATCTGGAAGCAGGAATCACAATGGCAGGAGCCCTGAATTTGGATTCAGGACTAGACACCTTTTTAGTTCCTTTGTTACCTGGGGCCAAGTTCACGACTTTCCACTATTATCAGTGTCCAAGTCATGCCCCAAGCACATCATTCACATTTCTCTCTGGGATGAGGGAATTGTAGTGATCTATTGATGATATTGGTCAGTTGTGACCTCATATGAGATTTTCTTAGCAAAGATACTGGAGTGGTTTGTCATTTCCTTCTCCAGCTCATTTTACAGATGAAGAAACCAAGACAAGCAGGTTTAGGTGACTTGCATAGGTTTATTCCTCTAGTAAGTGTCTCAAACCAGATTTGAACTCAGGTCTTCCTGACTCCAGAACCACCTCTAACTGCTATAATTCTCAGCTGCCTCTTAGCTCATGGCTAATGCTTTTGGCTTGACCTCTAGAAAGAAGAAGGCAGGGTGCCTAATTAGCAGATTGAACAAGGAAAGTTCTCCTCTGAATCACTTATATTGTAGTGAGTTACCTTGAAAAGCTCAGTAGCTTGGGAGCTAAAATGGATCTCAGAGATAATGTAGACTAACACCCACTTCTTTCCACAAGTTTCACAGATGAGAAGGCAAAGAGGTTAAATAATTTGCCTGAAGTCACACAAGTAATTAATATAAGAGACAGAATTTGAATTCAGGTCTTCTAACTTTGAGCCCTAAACTCCTATTACTATACTATATTGTTCCATGTATGTCATCTGAGCCTAGTTATATGCCCTACCATGCTTCTCCCCACAGAACTCTTATTTTATGGGACTCTCTTTCAAGTCCTGATTCTTAGGGAAACAAAGACTTACAATGAAGTTTTTGGGTATAACTTCAGGGTTTAAGCTTAAAATGTCCCAGATGCTCCACTCTTTACCTTCTCCTTCCTGGATCTCATACCCAGAATCTCTTAAAATAATTTCCCCTGAAAGTACTCACTCTGGGTCACCTTCTACAATCTGCAGCCTCAGCTTCTACTCTTGATTAAGTTAAAGAAGGAATGAAGGAAAAGAAATTCACCTTCACCATCCCCCCCTTATTCATTTCTTGCTGGAATTCCAGAGTTTTTCCCCAAACTATAGCTAGCTATCCCTCATTCCCAGCTCCCCTCCCCTTTTTATAGAAGTCTGCTTCCAATTTGGGAGTAATTATCTCAATAAAAAATTATACTTACTAAGTGACTAGACAAGCCACAAAAACATAGATTTTTGTCTCTCAACTAAAGTGGGAGTATATACAATTCATTCAGTTGGGGAAGAGTTAAGGAGTATAAATCCTTCACACACTGGCTAGCCTAAATGGCCAGAACTCAGGCTTCCTTCATCTTAGAAAGGACATTCATTGACAGACTAAAATACATCCAAGAAAATGACTAAAATGACAAGGGGACCGGAAACCATGTCACAATTCAATTTGATTCAATAAAATTCTATTCAAAATGATAGGTACCCACTATGTACAAAAGCACTGTGCCTCATTGTAGATGCTGGGGAATCAGGGAAGGCTTTACTGAAGAAGTGGCATCTGAACTGAGTTCACATTTATGATTTTAAAAATGTCATATAGATTGTTTAATTTATTTTTAACAACAACCCCGGGAAGTAGGTGCTACTATTTTCAGCATCATTCCCAGTTTCTAGATGGGGAAACTGAAATTGATCAAGTTCAAATGATTTTTACAGTAAAAATCTGAGACATTACTCTTCCTAATTCCAAGTACACTATACCATCTTGCTACTTCGAGACAGATAAGAATTAGTAAATGGGAATATTTCATCCAGAAAAAAGAGGCTTAAGGGGAACGTGATTGACATTTTCAAATATGTGAAGGCCTAAGTCTGAGTTGTTTTTGTTCTAATTGGTCCCACAAGAATGAGGAATAAAAGGTGATTTTGTAGAGAGATAGTTGTCATAATGATTTAAGGAAAACTTTCCTTTTAACATAGGCCTCAGTTTCCTAATTTTTAAAATTGGAAGATACAGGGTCTCTTCCAATGATAAATCCTGCCATCCTATGAATTTCCAGAGGAGAAGGCACTCTTACCTACTGGTGAGTTACCTGTCATTGGTGGTATTCAAACAAGAATCAGGTCATCCTAGCTCTGAAGCTTGAAGGACCTGAAGCCAGAGGAAGCCAGGTTCCAGTCTTTCCCAACTTTCCCAAGCTTATAAATTAGGATTTGAAGTTAGATCCTCTTGATGAGTAATTAGGTGGATTTGACAGAGAAAGACTGAAGTAGTAGTAACATTACTTCCTGAGGCAAACAGGAAAGGGTATTGATGGGGATCAGTTCAACCTTATAGTCTCATCTTCTTTGGAAGTCATGGGTAGGTAGCCCCACCTTGCTGTGTCCAATCAGAAATACAAGTTATAGCAGACCCCCAAGGTCAAATTTCCCCTATAAATAATAATAATAATAATTTCCTCTGCCCCATGTCATCTTTACTGAATCCCTTTTGGGTTAAACCTGCTTTGTGATGTCTTTCTCCTCCCCTCCACCCCCAATGCCTCAGGATATCTTACCAGATGTTCTCCCAACTCATTTCATATTTACCATTCCTGGTGCCTACTTTATCTCTTCATTTTATCTGTAACCTCTACTCATAAATAAACCTACCTTTTACCAAAGAGAATAGCCATTATGAATTTTTCACATGACTGAACCCCAGCATTTGGTATCTACATTAATCTCATCATTTGGTGCTATACCCCAAAAATTATCTTTAAATGACCTCTTATCAACAATGTGGTTGGGACCAGATGATTTTTGAGTTCAGTTAGTAAATAAGTATTTATTAAGCACCAACTACATGCTGGGCATGTGTTAAGTGCTGGGAATACAAAGAAAAGAAAAAAGCTATTCCATGATCACAAGGTGTTTATGGTCTCCAGTTGATCCTGAGATTTTTTTTTTAAATGATTGTGAAGACAGGATTTCATACAATCGTAGAATCTCACTCAATTCAATAAACAGTTAGATGGTACAATGTATATATGTTATGTCTTAGACTCGGGAATGTCTTATTTAAAATCCTGTTTCAGACACGTGACTAGCTTTATGACTCAACTGTCACTTAAAGTCTATCTACTTTAGTTTCCTGAGCTGTTAAAACAGGGGAGGGTAATAATAAAACCTATTTCAAAGGGCTGTTGTGAGGAACAAGTGAAACACCATTTGTAAAATGCTTAGCACAGTGCTCAACACATTCCATTGTTGTTCAGTCATTTCAATCATGTTGGATTCTCCATGATCCCATTTGAGGTTTTTGGCAAAGATATTGGAATGGCTTGCTATTTCCTTCTCTAGATCATTTTACAGATGAGGAAACGGAGGCAAAGAGGGTTAAGTGACTTGCCTACATTCACATAACTAGTAAATGTCTGAGGTTTGAACCCATAAAGTTGAATCCTTCTGATTCCAAGCTTACTACTCTATCTGCTGCCCCACTGAGCTGCATGCCTAGGACATAGTAGGTACTTGTTTTCTTTTTCCTTTAGAATAATTAAATTGTAGGATATTTGAAGTGGAAGGAACCTTAAACATCACTTATGTTCTTTGTCCCCATTCCAACTGATGGAAAACTAGGCCCCAGAGGAAGAAAATGACTTTACAGGCCATACATTCATCAGATCCAGAAATAATGCCCACCACTCTTGCCACTGTACCTCTGACTTTCTTTCTTAAAAAAGAAAAGGTTTTAGTTTATAGGGGGGAAAAGAGGCTAAGGTTGGTGGACTGAGACAGAGATTTGAGGATGGAGCTTTGTGACTATTGTATAGCCATGGAGTTAGTGCCCCCTGCCCCTGCAGAGAAATATCCAGGGAGTCTGGCCATTATCAACATGCTATTTAGCAGAATTGGTGAAGAAATGTTCTGTCCCTGAAATTGGAAGCTTGATGTTCTGAGTAATAAAGATCAAGTTTTTTTAACTGTAGTTTCAGGTTAACACAGAAAGTTGTGTTTAAAGAACAAAAATTCTCCTCTTTGCTTGTTACCTCCAGGCCTGGTCTTCCTATTAGTCTTGGACTTGCTGCTGTGCCAACTTTAGCTCAGTAGGGTTTCTGTTGGAACTTGTCATCATCCTGGCCCTCAAGCCTGAAACAAACTTCTCTTATGTCCTATCTGGTACTTTCCTTTCTACTTAATTTCCTTTCCCTTTTTCAAGGCTCAGGTGTTCTCTCCCCTGTGAAATCTTTCCTAATCCCCCAAGTTAGGAGGGAGACTTCCTAGAGAAGATGTAGCCTTTTGGATCATTTTTCATCAAAATAATTTTTTGTATTGTTGTTCAGTCCTTTTTTCAGTGGTGTCCTCTTTATGATCCCATTTGGAGTTTCAGGCAGACAGAATATTTTCTATTTCTTTCTCCATCTCATTTTAGAGATGAGGAAACTGAGGCAAACAGGGTTAAATGTCTTGCTCAAGGTCACACAGCTAGTAAGTGTCCAAAGTGGGACTGGAACTTAAGAGGATGAATCTTCCTGATTCCAGTCCTAGAACTATATACTCTGCCTTCTAGAAGCCTGCCCATTCTCTCTCTGTCTCTCTGCCTGTCTGTTTCTCTCCCTCTCTTTCTTATGCTCCTTTTTTCTCTCTCTCTCATTCCCTCTTCTCTCTCTCTCTCTCTCTCTCCCTTTCTCTCTCCCTCCATCTCTCTCTCTCTTTCTCTCTCTCTTCTCTCTCTCTCTCTCTCTCTCTCTCTCTCTCTCTCTCTCTCTCTCT
>JAJPUD010000282.1:528468-571852 GCA_023553655.1 Myrmecobius fasciatus
CTCTCTCTCTCTCTCTCTCTCTCTCTCTCTCTCTCTCTCTCTCTCTCCCCCTTCCTCTCCCTCTTTCTCTACTTCCCTCTCCCTCCCTCTCTCTCTCCCTCTCTCTCTCTCCCTCTCTATCTCTCTCACACATTATCTCTCTCTCATTATCTCTCTCATTTTCTCTCTCTCTCTGTCTCTCTCTCTCTCTCCCCCTCCCTCTCCCTCTCTCTCTCCTTCCCTCTCCCTCCCTCCCCCCTCTCTCTGTCTCTGTTTCTTTCTGTCTCTCTCTCTTCCTCTGTCTCTTGATCTCTGTCTCTCTCTACAATATATGTGTGTGTGTATGTTTTCACTAATCCTTAACTGAAATGTACAATTTACTTAAAGAAATTAAAAGCATTTATCTCTAAAGGAGTCCGCCAGACTGCTAAAGGGATCCATGACACAGAAAAGTTGAAAAATCTTTGTTCCATCCATTTTACAGAGGAGGATCCTGAAAAGGGACTGACTTTCTTAGGGGTACACAGGCAGAGAAAGGATGTAAATGCAAGTCTTGGATTAGTAAATGTAGTAAGTAGGAAGCTAGATTTGTAGTCAAGAAGACTTGAATTCTAATCCTGCTTCTGAAGTTATGTGTCCATGGCCCAATTATTTAATCTCTTGAAGCTTCATTTTCCTCATCTATAAAATAAGGGATTTGGGATAGATGTTCCCTAAACTGCCTTCCAAGTCTACATCCATTCTTGTAAAGCTGGAATGTTAATCCTGACCGTTTCACTGCTGTGTATCTGAAGCAGTAATGTCCTTTCACTGGGTATTTGCTCTGGGCTTCTCTTTCAAAACAACTAATTGACTCATCTGAGAGCATCATGGGTTACCGGATCTAGAAGGTAGGTTTGAGAGCTAGACCATTCCCCAGGTGAACAGGAGAGCTTTGACCAGAGGGGATCTGATGCATACAAAACTGGGATGTAAGTAGGACAGGGAGGTTGGTGCATTGGCTCCAGGCTTGCCATTCTCATTCTTTAGCCAAGAATAATAGAAGTGCAAGTATTTACTGCATGGCTCCGTGCTATGGCTTCACATCCAGTAACCTGGATGCGAACATCCAATAGGAACTTCCTGAGGAAGAAATAGAGAGAACAAAAATACAGGTCAAATTCCATTACACTGGGTTTTATAATGTGTCTGGATTTTTCATTGACATAAATACTGTTGGAGCTGGGGAGCCCCCAGTGCCTGCAGCTGCTTCCGGCCTGGGATTTGACCTGTAATTATAATCCTTTTTCTTTGATTTTCTCTGTGAAAACAGCAATATGCTGCCCAGGCTTAGAGCAGTAGCAGGGGAAAGTATAATAAAAAGCTTCAGGGATTTATAAACACTGTGAAAATCAATTCTGTTCAATCCAACTAACATTTCTTTTGGCACCTACTATGTGCAAGTGCATTGTGCTGGGGTTTGGGGTATCAGAATATGAAATATAACTCTTTCCCTTACTCAAGGAGTTTGCAGTCAGATTGGGAAGGGGAGTGGGAAGAGACACAGGGAAATGTGCTATCATGGGGAAAATAAGACACTCACACAAATAAGTATGATACAGACAAAATGTGGTATCAGTATAATAAAGTAGAAAGAATACTGTCTGTGAAGTCAGAAAACAAATTCAAATCTCACCTCTTATGGTCTCCAAGAGTGACTATGGGTAAGTTGCTTAAGCTCCCTGTGCCTCAGCTTCTTTGTCTATAAAACAAAAAGTTTGAATTAGATGAAATTCCTTCCACTTAAAACTTTGATGATTCTAAGATCCGGGAGCAATAGGTAGAAACTGCAAAGAGAAATATTTAATAATAATAGCTCACATTTACACAGCACTTTACTAACATTTTATCCTCACAACAACCCTGTGAAGTAGATACAATTATCCCCACTGAGGATAATTGTAATAAGCTGAGGCATGGAGCAGTTTAAGTGACCTGCTCTGGGTCACCCCGTTATAAATGTCTGAGTCTAGATTGAAATTGAAATTTCCTGACTCCAAATACAATGCACTATCCATTAGCACCACCTAGTTTGGTGGATACAAATTCCTAACAATTGTTCAAAAGAGGCATGTGTGGGCACAAAAGGTGGTGGGTTCCTTCTCCTTGGAGGTCATCCAGTAGAGTTTGAATGTTGAACATGCAATGGTAAGGGATTTCTTTTTGCTATGTTCCCTTTGATTTCTTAAATTGTGATCCTTTTGTAAATTCAGAGGAAAGGTAAAACACAGGTTGAGAAGAATCCCAAGAAGCAATATTGACCATTTCTAACTGAATGGATTAGGGATGCTTTCAAGGAGGAGCAGGTACTTGAAATAGGTTTCAAAGGAAGTTAAAGATTTCAATCCATGAAAGTTAAAGCACATATCCCACTTTATCTAGATGGCTCTGGACACCCCCCGACCCCCTATTCTTTGCTCCATCCATCTTGCCATATTTCTACTATTGCTGCTGTTGCCACCCATGGAAATAGAACTCCAGAGATTATACCCTAGAGGAGCTAAGCCACTGGCTTTGGAGCTACCAACCACTCTGGGGCCATATTGTTCTCAGTGCTGAATGCCAACACATATAGCCCTCCAGCTCTGGATGGCCCCAAACCCCTTACCATGGTTCATCTTCAGATGCCTTGTTACAAGCTCCCCACTCAGAGTTTTATTTTTGTTCTAGGAACAGTAACCAAATCAATGCTACCATTCCTTTCACCAGGAATTAATTTAAGTTCCTTGTGCCTTACTGGACCAAAATATCCTTCCTTACTCCTAATTCCCTGTATGTGTTGTCTCCCTCTATTAGAAGAAAACTTCTTGAGAAAAGGGAATATCTTTCTGTTATAATTGTATCACCAATAGTGCAATGTCTAGTAAATAGTAAGAACTTTGTAAACAGTCATTCACTCCATCCATATTCATTTTTTCATTCATTCAGTGGATAGAGATGTTAAGAAAGTCCATTCTCAGAATGAAAAATGGTTTGTGTAGATTCACAGAAATGGGAAGAGAAAAGACAAGATCAAAAAAAATGGCCATAAGTCCAGTTTGGGGGAAGCTATAACTCATAAGAAGGAAGAAGTATTAAGGCTGGAGAAGTAAAATGGAATCTAATTGTGAAGGACTTTGAATGTCAACATAAGAAATTTGCATTTCATTATGTGGTGAGATGGAATCTCTGAAAGGTACTTGTATTGTTTTCCCAAGTTCTGAAGTTAGGTGAGAAAAATGAAAAGAGTGGAAAAATGTATGTAGAGGGAAAGGGTAGGAAAAGTAAACATGAAAGAAGAATGGGAAAGAGTGGTTGGGAAGGGATTAAAATGGATAGAGTGAAGATATGAGAAAAATCTGGAAAGTCTTGGTTGATCTCAAGCTTAATCAATGTCTTCAGCATGAATGAAAATTAACTTGGTTTTAGTCTGCATTAATAGAGGCAGCAGGGATGCAGTGATAAAAAGCACTTTATTAGGAATATGAAAATTTGGGTTCTTTGACTTAGGTAGGTTGTTTTCCCAAAGGACCTCAGTTTTCTCATCTGTAAAATGAGGGAATTATACAACAATGCTGAAGTCCTTTCTAGCTTGAACACTTTCTGGTTCTGGGTATAATATCTAGATATAGAAAGTTGATGATAGAGAAACCATTCCTTTTTTGTTTTCTTTTTAATTTAACAAATATACAAAGGAATGTTTCCAAGTATAAGGTAGAACAGAAAAATAGGATTATATATGAAACTGCAAATCTTTATTATGTACAGTTTGCTTTTAAAAATGTAAATGTGTCTATATTTGACATATAAGTATTACTTATAAAGTTTTCCTAATTGTATTTTGTGTTCAACTTTCTTCTCTCCCTTTTTTGCACATTAAGAAATGTTTCAGGGGCAGCTAGGTGGTGCAGTGGTTAGAGCACCAGCCCTGAAGTCAGGAGGACCTGAGTTCAAATGTGGTCTCAGACACTTAACATTCCCTAGCTGTGTGACCCTGGGCAAGTCACTTAACCCCAATTGCTCAGCAAAAAAAAAAAGCAAAAAAAAAAAAAAAAGAAATGTTTTATTAACATTTCTTTTCTTTTTCCTTTTTTTTGGTCAACACTTTTGATAACTCTACTCTCTTCCTAGAACACCTTACAAAAAAATTTGAAAAGAAAAAACCCTTAGGAAAAAAAAAAAAGCACGATCAAGCAAATCATATCCACACATTGGCCATATCTCAAAATGTACATCTCATTTTTTACTCAAGTTCATCATCCCTTTTTCAGGAGGTGGTCAGCATAATTCATCATTAGCCCCTTGGAATCATGGTTGTCCATTGTATTAATGAGAATTCTTTAGTCTTTTAAATTTATTATTTTCCACAATGTTGTCATTGTATAACTTGTTTCCCTGCTTCTGTTCACTTTAATAAGCATCAGTTCATACAAATATTTGCAGGTTTCTCTGAAACCATTCTTTTTGTCCTAATGATACCATTGTACTCTGTTATAATGAAACCACACCTGAAAAAAAGAAACATCAATGCAGTGAATTAAGTAATTAATGTTGGAGAAAGTGGCAAGGGTAGTGAAAAGAACTTGTAAACATATCTATCTCATGAGGTTATATTGAGGAATTTTTGAGATTTAGTCCAGATAGTAAGGAACATGCTAATTGTGTAAACTTAGGTAAGTGATTTACCTTCTTCGAGCCTCATTTTCCTCATTTACTAAGTGAAGAGGACTAGATGATAACTAAGTTTCTTTCAGCAGGTAAATACTATGAACCTGTGACATTTATTTCTTTCTTCAAATGTTTGATGGCTATTAATTGGGGAGTAGACTTAATCTTGGTTTCAGAGAGCAGAACTAGGACAAGTGGATAGAATTTAAAAGAGAAACTCAGCTTAACTTGTTTGATAGTGAATTCTCTGACACTGGAGATAATCAAAAAGAGGTTAAATAATCATCAATCCAGTATAGACAGAAGTTCTGTATGATGAAGGTATGAGATGACCTCTGGAGTTTCTTGCCTGTTTATTAATCCAGGCTTTTTTCTATATAAATTTCAAGTACCAAGGATAAGTCTAGACTTCTGTTGAGATGGCATAGGGCACTGTGATTTCCTATCTGATTTGGAATTCCACATTCTAGCAAATACACTGGTGATGACAGCATATATTGAAGTTAGCTTGAATAGGCTCAAGAGAATTGTTAAATTTTCAGAGTTAACATTTGTTGTTGTTATTCAGTCATTTTAGTTGATATCTGATTCTTTGCGACTCCATTTGGATTTTCCTTGGCAAAGATATTGAAGTTTGCCATTTTCTTCTCTGACTCATTTCACAAATTAGAAAACTGAAGCAAACAAGATTTAAGTGGGCTGCATAGGGTCACACAGAAAGTATCTGCAGATAGATTTGAACTCAGGAAAATGAAGCTTTCTGATTTCAGCCCTAAAATTCTCTTCATTGCCCCAGAGTTAACATTTACACTTGGGAAATTGGAAAATATTACAAATGATGATTTGATTTATCATTTGATTCATTATCTAACTCTAAGAGAATGATGAAGAACATGGTAATGATGCAAACTAAATTTTAAAATGTAGTGTACAAACTTTTCCATCCTTGGAAAACACATTGTTAAATACTTACCATTACATCATCGATTTAAAAGTCAGAATTCTAGGTTCCAATCTCATTTCTGCCATTTACTAGCCTTGTGACTAGATAAATTTCAGAGCCTAAATTTCTTGAGTATTACTTGTACTGGTTGTTTTACAGGTTTATTATGAGAGTTTGTGTCTCTGATAAGTTTGTAGTTATGATACTATGGAAAGAACACTCATTGATTTGGAAATCAGTAGACTAGATTGACATTAGGTCTTTTTCTTTTATCATCTATATGATCTTGTGCAAATAACTGCTGATGGCTTCTAAGGTCCCCATTATTGTTGTTCAGTATTTTCAGTAATTTCTGACTCTTTGTGGATCCTATTTGGCAAAGATATTGGAGTGGTTTGCCTTGTCCTTCTCCTGCTCATTTTACAGATGAAGAAACTGAAGCCAACAGGGTGAATGGACTTGCCCAGAGTCATACAGCTAGTGGCTGCTCTATATAGATGACTATACAAATGTTAGCTATTTAGGGGTTGAATTAAGGCAAGTCACCTGTTTCTTGATGTAGTTTTTTTTCCTCATTGGAACATCCTTAATATATCTTTCCAGCTTCAAAAGTTTACTATGAAAATGAAAATTTTTTATTGTACCTCTCCTAAGGGTAATACTTCATACTCTATCATGATAAGATAGGAAAATGGTCCTTCTGCATCCTAAGAAAAATGGAAGGGTTGGGTAAAGTCAGCCCATCCTCAGCAGAGGAAGTAACTTTATTCAGGTTTAGTGACTATTCCTTTCTTTCAGATACTCTATGGTCTAACCCAACATTCCTGCTTGCTGTTCCTGTTTATGATACACCATTTGGTCTCCTTTAAAAATTATTTTTAAATGCAGTTTTACTTTATTTTCAGTTCCAAATTCTTTCTCTTTCCCACCCACAGAGAAGGCCAGGACAATAAAACTCATTACAAACATGAAGTCATGCAAGCTTTAACTATGTTCTGAAAAAAGAAAAAAAAAAGCAAGAGAAAAAATATATATTTCAGTTTATACTCCCAGTCCATCAGTTTTCTATGTGAAATTGGATAGTATATTTTTATCCTGATTTCTTTGGAATTATAGTTGGTCATTGTGTTGATCAAAGTTATTTTTTAAATAATTATTTTATATTTATTTTCTTTTTATTCTTGGTTCCAAATTCTCTCCAGCATCCTATCAGCATTTCCTTGTACATGCAAGTACTCCATTCTTGAAAGGCACTCTCTCCTTACTTCCATTTTTTATAGTCATGTCTAATTCTTTGGGGTTTTCTTGGCATAGACATTAAAGTAGTTTGTTATTTCCTTCTTTAACTCAGGCAGCCAATGAATGTCTGAAGTGAGATTTGAACTTGGATCTTTCCGACTCCAGGCCTGACACTCTATCCAATTCACCATCTAGTTGTCTCATGGACTCCTTAGCTTCCTTCCAAACTTGACTCAAGTGTCACATTTGACAAGCAGCTCCTGACTGCACCAGCTTCCTGTGCTTTGCCCGGTTACTTTATCTGGAATTTACAAACATCTCATGTCTACTTTTCTGTGCCTGTGTTATTCCCCTTGACAGAATGTAAGTTCCTTGAGGGCAGGACTATTCTTTGTGTTTGCAGCACTCCCACAGTATCAGGAGTATCATAGGTCAGAATTGACTCCCCTTAACCCCAGAGATCTCAGTGACTTTTCAGCATTCATCAGTGTCACTTGTGTGAGGAGAAATGCTTGCCAGACAAGCATTTAAGTATGAGAATTCCTTTCAGAAAAGGAATATGGAGCAGACATCTGAAGTTGTGCTTTAGGCAAGAAAATGTGGAAAGGATCCAGAAAGGATGGTGGGAAGGTACTCATGACAGCTTTCAACTCCTTCCCCATTTTGCTGAGGGTCTCATTGAGGCTGGGGTATGTTTCTCCCTCCTATTTGGGGACTGCAGCTAGGTTCCATGATCAAGGATGGAGTGTTGAAAAAGCAGGAAGGTACCTTAGAGATGACTTATTCCAAACTCCCCATTATCCTGATGAGAAAACTGAGGTCTAGAGAAGTTATTGCAGTGTGGTAGTGGTAACATTTGCACCAAAGTCCTCTGACTCCCAGACTCCTGAATGCTCTGTCCCCAGTGCTGAACCACAAGACACTATTATCAGAGAAGAAACTCTCATATAAGCCCAGTTAAGTAAGTTGTGGAAGTATTATTATACCACTTAACAGTTTAGGAAGCTGAGATGCTTTTGTCCACTATGGTCAGGCAGCTAGTAAGTGGGATATGCATGCAGGTCCTTTGAATCCAAGTCCAGGTCTCTTATGTCTCTCCCTTTGTTTTCTTTCCCTCGCCCCATCCAGTTGTGGATGATTCGGGTCCTTCTCTTGTTCAATGCTTGCAGACATCCTAATGGGAGGAGAGCATGGATGCTTGGCTTTGGGACTGTTAACAAAGTCTCCAGAGAGCCCCTGCCTCCTGCAGCTTGGGAAAGATCTGCAGATGTTTGATGGATCTCCTGACAGCTCCTTCTGTGATGATATTGTATTTTCACTGCAGTGCTGCCTGCCTGCTGTCCCACCCCCACCACTCCCTTTGCCCCCCTCTTAGCTTTTTTTCTGGACCGACATGGGCAAGCCTGAATCCTAATGATACCCTGCTGCCTTGTCTCACTCCTAAGATCCCCCTTCTCTAATTGAAAGACTTAACTCCCCCAAACCCCTGCAAAGACAACAAAAGGCAGGATGAAAATAGGAAATACAACTCTTGCTTTGCTAGGCTCCCAACCACCATTATTCTGATCTCCAAGTAACTGTTGTGAGGATTACAGTGAGTAATAGGAGAGGGAGGGAGTCATGAGGACACCTAGGAAAAACGTGCAAACTTATGCAGCATATTTCCTATAAAGGCTAATGTAGATCTGTGTGTATGTGTGTGTGTGTGTGCTGCTTAAATTTGTGGACTTTTCTATAATAAGAATTCCCATTTGTACAGTGTTTTAGGGGTTTGCAAAGCGATTTTCTTGGAATAAAATGCTGCTTCTTTTGGACTATATTAGTCATAACATAGTCATTTAGTATCTCTCTGTGTCTCTGTTTGTCTCTGTGTCTCTGTCTCTCTCAGTCTCTTTATCTTTTCTCCTCTTTATCTGTCTCTGTCTCTCTGTGTCTCTTTTTCTGTCTCTGTTTTTTTCTTTCTCAGTTTCTTTTTCTACACATACACACACACAGTCATGTAAACATTTATTTAAGGTTTGCAAAGGACTTTTTATATCATTTAATTTGATTTTTCATGACACCCCTGTGTTACTATTATTCCATCTTACAGATAAGGACATTGAGGCTCAGGATCTTGGAGTCCAACTAGTTTAATTTCTTCATTTTATTGAGGAGGAAACAGGCTATAAGTAAAGTGCAAGGTCACAGGAGTATTAAGTGTCTGAGGCAGGAATCAAGCTCAGGTTAGCTTGCTTCCCAATTCCATCATTCTTCACTACACACTCACTACCTTTCTTATATAAACTCTTTGACAGTAGGGATCAATTCATTCTTTTTATTGGCACGCCGGCATTTACAAGTGCCTTAAAAATATCCACTGATTGACTATTTGAACATCCTAGGGGCTGAGTAATACAATCATTATCACTGCCATTTTGCAGATGAGCAAACCAAGCTTACCCAAGGTCACAAAGGTAGCGGAGCTTTGCATAGATTCACACTCAGGTCCCTTGATTGCACGACCAGTAATTCTTTGCATTATCCTATGTCACTTCTGGGTATCTCCACCTGTGCCACATTCTCCATCTTCCTTTCATCATTTGTACTCATTGCCCCACCACTTTGCCAGGGCAGATGTTTAACAAGTGTTGGGGGCATAGCAGTAGTTTCTGCTTGAGCCCAAAGCTAAATGTATCTAAAGAGCGGAAGGGAGAGGAAAAAGAGGGGGGGGGGACAATACTTCCTCCGTCTCTCTGTAGTTGTGTTTGAGACACAATTGACTGCATTTCCTGGATTGCTCTGGGCATGGAAGCATCTCAGGACTGCTGGGACATGACTGTGACTGTGGAGACTGAAGTCATTCTTTATTTTTCAGCCTTGCCTGCTTACTCCTTATTGGCTTTTCTCTGCCTTCTCTTCCCATTGCTGACATTGGGTAAGCAGTTGGAATATAAAAAGCAAAAGATATTCTCTACCTTCATGGCACTTACAAGCTAATGGTGGAAACTACATACAAATAACTGTATATTAAGTGAATTATACTTATATAGTTCTGTACTTATATATACAAGATAAATAGGAAATAATTAATAGAGGGAAGGTGGTGGAATGAAGAGGGAGGTGGGAAAGGCTTCCTGTGGGAGGAGGGATTTGAACTGGGATTTTAAAAGAAGCCAAGAAAGTCAGTAGTTGGAGCAGAGGACGAATTGCCTTCTGAGCCTGAGGAACAGCCAGTTAGAGCAATGACTTGTCAGTGTCAATGGATGGAATAGTACATGTTGGGGAGTAAAATGTAAGGAAAGTAGAAAGCTAGGAGGAGGCTAGGTTATGAAGGTCTTTAAATGCCAAATAGAGCATTTAATATTTGCTCCTGGAGGTAATAGGAGCCCCCTGACTGCTCAAAGCATCCCCTTCTGGTTCCTATGATTACCTTTATCACCACTAACTCTGGAGTCAGAGAACCTGGGTCAAATTTTACCTCTAATAATTATTGACTATGATTATTTAACTATCCTGAGCCTCAGTTTTCTATTTTGTAAAAATAAGAATTGAACTACATCAGATATGGTAAGACACAATGCTGAGCATCAGTGTGGGGGGAAACCAGATTAAAATATTAGGAAAATTTTGCATGGCTTCACATATATAATGGGTTTCCTATTACTTGCTTTCTCAGTGGGTATGAGGAGGAGCTGAAGAGAGAAATAGAATTTAGAATTAATTATTTCTAAATTTTAAAAATAACAACGAATAATTTTAAAAGCTTTTTATTTTCAAAACATATATATATAATTTACAATATTCACCTTGCAAAACTTTGTGTTCCAATTTTTTTCACTCTCCTTTCTCCCTGCCCTTCCCCTAGATGGCAAGTAATTCAATATCTGCAATTCTTCTATACATATTTCCACAATTACCTTGCTGCATAAGAAAAATCAGATCAAAAAGGAAAAAAATGAGAAAGCAAACAACAAAAAAGTGAAAATCCTATGCTGTGATCTATATTCAGTCCCCACAGTCTTTTCTCTGAATGCAGAGGGCTCCATCCATCACAAGACCATTGGAACTGGCCTGAATCATCTCACTGTTGAAAAGAGCTACATCCATCAGAATTGATCATTGTATAATCTTGTTGCTGTATATACAATATTCTCCTGTTCTACTCATTTCACTTAGCATTAGTTCATGTAAATTTCGCTAGGTCTCTCTGAAATCATCCTGCTGATTGTTTCTTATAGAAGAATAATATTCCATAACATTCATATACCATAACTCATTCAGCCATTCTCCAATTGATGGAAATAGACTCAATTTTCAGTTCCTTACCACAACAAAAAGGGCTGTTACATTTTTTGCATAGGGGGGTCCTTTTCCCTTTTTTTATGAATTCTTTAGGATATAGGCCCAATAGAGACATTGCTGGATCAAAGGGTATGCACAGTTTGAAAGTCCTTTGGGCATAGTTTTATATTGCTCTCCAAAATGGTTGGATTAGTTCACAGCTTCACCCAACAATGTATTGAGTCCCAGTTTTCCCACATCCTCTCCAACATTCATCATTATCTTTTCCTGTCACCTTAGCCAATCCGAGAGCATATAATGGTACCCCAGAGTTATCTTAATTTGCATTTCTCTGATCAATAGTGATTTAGAGCATTTTTTCATAGTACTAGAAATCACTTTAATTTCTTCATCTGAAAATTATCTGTTCATATTCTTTGACCATCTATCAATTGGAGAATGGCTTTAAAAGAAAATTTTTTTTAAAAATGTTATTAGAGCATATTTAACAAGATAAATAAAAGCACAAATGGAACATAGATAATGTTAATATGTGATGTGATTTTATAAGTCAATATATTTTCCCACGGATATCCTTTGGCATTGGTTATTGGCCTCCATTTCTATTTGAATTTAATACCACTAAACTAGACGGCCTCTGAGGACTCTTCCAGCTCTACTGCCATGACTATATATTCTGCAGTCTCACAAACCTAAGGAAACCAGAATTAATAGAATGTCACAGGTTCAAGAAACATTAGAGAGCTTCTAGTCCACTCCCTCCCTTTTTGCCCTCAACTTTCTTAAAGAAATGGAGGTTCAAACAGGGGATTGACTTAATTGAGATCATAGAACAAGTCAGCAGTAGAGCAAGAGACTTGAACCCAAGCCTTCCAATTTATAAAGTAAAACCTTTTGTTTATATTATGTAAGTTGTGGGTTAATGAATAGGTGGAATGGGGGGATATATGGATGGAGCATTTATTAAGTGCTTACTATATGCAAAGTACTGTGTTAAACACTGGGGATATAAATAACAAAATAAGACAATGCCTGTCCTCAAGGATCTTACACTCTAATGAGGAGGCAACATATGGAAGGTCTCAACTGCAAGTCAGATGGAAAGTTCTTGTGGTCCTTAAGAGTACAAAGCAGATTTTAATGTCTTCTTATTGTCTTTTGCACTAATGAAAAAATTTTGGCTTTTGATCTTGAACTATTTAATAGTGCCAAGGACTTTGATGACAAAAGCTTTTTCTTTCCTGTGGAAGTATGGCTGCTTCCCAGGATGATGGATGAAAAAATCTGGGCTGGAAGCATTGCCATTCCAAAGGCTCTTGGTTTCAGGGTCTTGGGTGGGAGGTGTCTCACAGGATGTGAGGGGAGATGGTGGGCAAAGGTGATGGCGGTGGTTTGCCTGGCACATGCTGTCTCCTATCTCTCCCTAAGGATGCCTTGCTGCTTGAGTTAGACTAGATTGCTAGTCCTATGTATGGGCGTCAGTTGATGGGAATGACTGACCCATCATGCACAGAAATTTTACACAGATGATACTTGTGCACTGTAAGTGCTGGATTGGTGGGGGTCGAGGGTGGACACCATGCAGCCTCTTCCAGGAATCTTTTTTCTTCCTGCTGGTCTTGTTGAAGAAGGTGGATTCCTTCTGTCTATATTGACTGAGAAGATCAGGCTGAAAAAAGGTCTGGTGGTTTAAGGAGAGGGCTACTGTTATTCCCAAGGCTCTTGAGTTCGGGATTCTAGAGTTACTCCTTAAAGAGCCTGATAGGAGATAGTGGTCAAAGGGATGCTGGTAGTTTTACTTGCCTGGTGCATTCTGGCTCCTATCTCTTCCTTAGGGTGCCCCATTAGCCTAGTTTCCCCACTCAGCTATCCAATCAACATTTATTACTGATGGTAGGAGTGGTGAGAGTTGGAAAGGGTACCCCTTGAAGCAGGAAGGTAAAAAGGTATCCCGCTTTGTGAGAAGCTCGGTATTGCTCTGCATTTCCCTTTTATAATGAAAATACCATTATGCTTTATGCTTTCTACAATGCAGAGGCTCTGTAGGCAGCTGGCAGACCCTCAGGGTGACATTTTCCTTCCCTGCTCTCCTGGGGGGTGGAGCTCCTTCCCTCTGGTACATCAGATTTACAAAGAAAAATATGTAAACCCCCAAAGCTTCCATTTCTCAACTCTTCCCTTGATAAGCCATCTGGGGTGGAGGCTGCCTAAGCAGGCTTCAGGCTGGCTCTTTAATCCCAGACTTTCCTGGGAGAGATAATGGGAGAGAACAAGAGGTAAGTCTGTGGATTGGAAAGGGGGTCCTGATGTTGGAAGCTTTGGAGGAGAGAGACTGTGTATTGTAGCATACTAGAATTAGAACCTGGAAGGGACCTTAGAGACCACACAGTTTAACTCTGCTTTTGACAGGGAAAAGAGCTGAGAAAGTGACTTACCCAAAGTTACACAAAGATTAAGTGCAGAGTATTTTTAATAATAATAAGTGCATAGTAAGGGACTTCAGTTTAAGGCCTTTCAACTCGTGGGTTTCTGTTCACTGCTCACTCCATCCCATCATCATATGCCCCTGCCTTCTTTATGAGCATCACATATCTAACATATATAAGCAACCTGGTTGCTTACAATATGGGGAGGGGAGAGGAGAGGTAGAATTTGGAACTCGAAACTAAATAAAAATGTTTTTTTTTTTAAATGTGAAATCTGAGAACAGGGATGTCTTGCTTTACTATCTCAGTTCTTAGTATAGTGTTTTGCACACAAAGTATTTAATGATTTTTCATTCATGTAAAAAATGAATTCTGAGTATCTTTGGAATTTCAAAGTCCTACAGTACAAATTATATCATCTAATCCTCCCAATGTATCCTACATGGTAAGAAGAAGAGAATCATTCTTTCCATTTCACAGATGGGGAAACTGAGGAATGAAACAGGTCAATATTCAAGACTTCTCCAAAGCCACAGAATGAGTCATTTGGCAGAATTTGAACTGGTACTGAGATCTCCTAACCCCAGTCCTGAGTTTTCTATTATCAGTTGCCATTTTTCAGGGCAGTTTGGGATTGCATAGAAAACACATCCACAGTGGTGGCTGATTTCTATCTTCTGTCGTCATTGGAATTTGAGGTCTTTGAGAGAAAGGGCTTTTTACCATCAGACAAGGGGCTCCTCTCAGATAGGGAATGCTCTCTTTTCTTGACAGATAGGCTGGTAAATGTTTAATAGCTGCCTCCATGGGAAAAAATGTATACACAACATCCCATTAAGTTGAAGCTGCATGATTAATATTTTTTCCATCACTTTCTCAAATCTAGATACTCAACAGAACAATAAATCAAGCCCTGAAGTTTAGCATTGAGGTATGTTTATGCTGAAAATTTGACAAGTGGCTCCAGTTAGAGGTGGCTTCACCTCCATCACTCTGGGTATTCCTTGAGAGCAGGGGATGCATCTTCCCTCATCAAAATAGCAGCTTCTTGTTTCTCCTCTCTGCTCCCCCAAGCAACTAGTACCATGTTACAGCTAGTATTTATTTGTCAGTGACTGTCAGAGAAAAGACATCAATATGATGAGTATGGGGAAATAGCTCCTCTGAGGCTGTGTTCACAGGATGGGGGTCAATGACCCTGGAGAAGAAATGGCCAGAGGCTCAACTTAAAACCTGTGTCTAAGAAGACCTGGAATATCCATGATGAACAGCTGTTTACCTTTCTCTCTCCTGAGGTCAGGCCTAAGGGAAGGGAAGAAAGGAAAAAGGGAGTGAATGAGAGTCAGACTACTCCAGAAGTGATGTACCAGGATAGGAGAGAGGATTCTATATGTATGTATTTGTTGGGGAAATGTTCAAGGTTGAAGGTTGTATAATGGGGCATGAGTATGAATGAATAAAATGAGAGAATTGTGGGGGGTGAGATGGGGTGTAATAGGTAGGGAGATTGGGAGTGAGAAATCATCTAGTGAGAATGGGGTGAGGACTTTTATTTCAGAAAGCATCAGGTGGGCAGTTATGGATTAGAGAAAGGAGTCAGAAACTGCATTGGGTGATGGTGTGAGAGGGGAATGGAGTGATGGATTTCATGTGGGGAAGAGATGAAGCAGGATATATGGCCAGGGTCTTATTTTGAAGGGATTGAGGTTTTGTGGAGCAGGAGCAGAGGGGGATATTGTCTGCTGAGGAGATGGGGTGGGAGGCTGAATGTTGGGAGGATGTAGGGAGGATGGAGTGAACTGTGATACTGTTGGGGAATGGAGTGGGAGGTTGGGTATTTCTAGAAGGGGGAGGGATCAGAGGACAGCCAGATGTGAGGATTTTTATTCATAAATGGCTGCATCTCTGTATCTAATTGCACCTATTGTGTTTATGATAATTTCCTTTGCCACTGTAGGGGCAGTCCTCCTTTTTGGAGGCGCTCCAAAGGTATGAGTTGCCAGGGAGGAAAGGAAGGAGGGGGATTCAGGTAGGAGGTAGCCAGGAGTGGCAGCGTGTGTGGGAGGAATTGGCATGGACTAAGATGTGCTGGAGGAGAACCTGCTTGTTCCCTGAGCCCCAACCCGACTCAAACACTCTGTTACATTGACTAAAGACATTATTTCTTTTCTCCCTCCACCAAGTCCCCACCCCACCATTCACCCCCTATGCAGATGGTACAGTCCTGGGGGGACATATCATGGTATGCTGCAAAGAGCTGTTAGATTTGGAGTCAATTAGACTTGAGTTCTAATTCTGGCTCTGACATTTGGTAATCATAACAACAGCTACCGACATTTACACGGCACTTTTAAATTTTACAAAGTGCTTCACACATTTTATCTCATTTAATCCTTGAAAATAACCCTGTGAGATAAGTACTATTATTATCTCCATTTTATAGGTGACAAAAGTGATGATGTAAGTCAAGCTTCAAATCCAGGTCTTTCTAACTCCCAGTCCAGTGCTCTCTTCACTATTCCCGTGTCTTTTGTGACTAGATAAAGGTCACTATGTGAACCCCTATTTCCTCATCTTTAAAATTGGGAGAGTAATACTTATACTACTTACTTTTTGGGACAGTGAGAAAGATATTTTGTAAATAGAAATGGCACAAAGATATATAATAGCCCAAAGAATTATATATAGTGTATAAATAACCAATCAATTAATATTTAGTCTGGATTTATATTGATCAGCAAAAATATCCAGCCCTTTTATCACATCTTCCCTCTATCTTTTTTTTAAACTTCTACCAACTATTCCTTTCTATTCTTCCTTTACTCTCAGTTTCCCCAAATACTTGGAGATCCATTAGGAGGGAGAGTACAGTATCAGAAACACAGCTGCCCCCCTCCATCTCCTAGATGCTCATCAGCAGTCATTCTTAAGGACCAACACACCCTTGGGGCATTCTTCTTCAAGACATGACAACTACTTATTCCAGGTTTGAGAGTTTGTGCATTGCAGAATACTGAATTATGAATATGCATGAATCTGGGTTCTAATTTCATGGAGGCTACCATCTCTGAGCTTCAAGTTCTTTCTCTATAAAGTGGGGATAATAATAATAACCACATCACAAAGCTGTGAGCATCAAATGGGATAATATTAATAACAGTAACAATAATTAGCATTTATATACTCCTTTAACTTTTGCAAAGGACTTTACAAATATTATCTTAGGGAGTAGGTACTATTATTATTGCCATATTACAGATAAGAAAACTGAGAGAGACAGAGGTTAAATGACATGCCTGAGTATCTGAGGTCAGATTTGAACAATGGTTTTCTTGACTTCCTTGAGGCAGCTAAATGGCAAGTGGATAGAGTGTGGGGCTTGGAGTCAGGAAAATTCAGTGGTCTCAAATATTTACTAGCTATGCAATTCTGGGCAAGCCACTTTACCCTGTTTACTTCAGTTTCCTCCATCTGTCAAATGAGGTGAATAAAGAAATGTCAAATTCCTCCATTTCCCAGAAACCCCTGATGTTCTCCCTACTCCCTCCTAATTTAGGTCCAGCATTCTATTTACAATGCCACTGAAATGCTATATGTAAATCCATTTTGCAAACTTTAAAACACAATATAAAAATGCCACTTATCATCATCATCATTATTATTCTCTTCTATTTGGCCAGAAAATAACAGGTATATGAGGTAGTTACAGAGTCCAATTTTGTTTAGATTAAGGCAGATTTAGAGATCTTCCACTTTTGGATTATTCCCAAATCCTTGTCAGTCTACAGCCTTTTTCCCTTAGTTAAGTAAGAAGTTACCTTTGCTCATATCTACCATCAATTCAACCATAGTTTCCTTTAAGATCCCTGCCCTCCAATGAATCAGAATCTTTTGCTCCTCAGGAAGAGGTATTGTCTGTATTTTCAACTGTCTCGGGACATAAACTAAGGTTAGGTAGCTGGACTTTTCCCAGGATATTGATAAGGAATGGGTCACACATCCCCATAGTGGTCCCTTATCTGGCCCTGGGATTCTATTCAAGGTCCTAATGTTTTAGTATCCCTATCCTGTAGCCTACTTTCCTCTACTGACACTATCCTCCTCTATTAATACAGTTCAGGGGGTTATAATCTCTCATGGGTAAGCCATTCCTTCTCCTGTGCTAACGACATTAGACTTGAGTTTTCCCATCTTCATTCTAATTCATGCCTATAGACATGGAGTGTCCTTTTGATAGCTTTGGGTGGAGAGCATCTGTCATGTCAGTGTACACAAGTGAGGTTTCCTGAATCTCTCCTTCCCTCCTCAGCATCAGTGCTATCTCCCACCTCAAGAAGGTCCTTTTGAAATTTTTCCCAATATGGTACTTTGTGTTCCAAGGTCTGAGGTCTCTTCTTTTCTATCGTACTCCTTCAAATGAATTTGTCCCAGGTGCTGTGATTCTTATATAGTTCTGTTCTGTCTCCCTCATCAGACCCAGACCCCCTCAAGGGCAGTTTATATCTTCCCATAAGTATAGGTGCTTCATTTCCCCAGGACTGGGACTGTGAGGTAATATCTCTCCTGTATATTCTCCTCTCTTTTGAGACTGCCAGGTCTATATCAACTCACATCTGGGTTACTGCAGTAACTTGCTAGTTGGTCTCTCTTCGCTCCAGTCCATTCTCCAATCAGCTGCCAAAGTTATTTGCCTGACATGTAAGTCTGACTATATTACTCTCTCATTCAATAAACTCCAATGAATACTTCCAGGACCATATGTAAAATTCTGTTTGGCTTTTAATGCTTTACATGACCTATCCTTTTCCCACCTTTCTGATCTTCCATACATTTTACAAACCAGTGACACTGCTCTCCTTGCTATTCTTTTTACAGAACATGTCATCTCCTAACTGCATTTTCACTGCCCACCTTCCCCCCTCTCCCATGGAGTTCTCTTTTTTTATCACCTAATTTTCCTTCCAACCTTTTTTTCTCCTAAAATCTCACTTTCTTTAAGACTGATCCTCCTTAATGTTTTCCCCTTGAAACTATCTTCAACTTATCATATATATCTTAATGTAGCATCTGGTATATAGTAAGAGCTTAATAAGTTCTTGTTAACTTTGACTATAAACAGAAGAATTTAGCCCATGATAGTGACTGAGTGATGGGCCTGTGCCCTTTTCCAGCCTTATAGGTATAGCTCAGGTGACTGGTCACATTCTGTTAGAGAACAGAACTGAAACAGTTTTCTTTTCTCTTCTCACCTGACTCCTCTGTCCTGGACTCACACGGCATTTTCTGCAATATCCCAAACTTAGGGCCAAACCCATCTGCTTCCTCCCTGCTGAGCCAGCTGCAAATTCAGGTCAAGCTCTTCTCTCCTTGCTTTTTTGTCCCCTTTCTTTAATCAAATTATTTTCTTTTCAGCATTGTTCGCCTCAGACACGGTTTCTACAGCAGAAATCCATGATCACTAGCAATCAAAAGGTGACATTAAAAGGAGGATAATAATAATAATATAGATGCCTAATCACAGATGTCCTGGGCTGTGGTCTTCCACCTCCATCTCTTCCCACCTCTGCCCCACATAGTCCTTCCATCTTCAGCTTTCTTCTTGTCTGGAGAATACCCTGCTGTCCTGCTAAGGAGATATAGAATGTAAGAGGAAAGACCTAGGTGCTTGTGAAGTCACAGTGTGCTTCACATATCCAGCTAATTGCTGAATGGAAGGAAGGCTTTTCACCAAGCAGCATTCCTGTTTCATTTGTAGATATGCCATGGGCAATCCTAGAAAAATCCACCTTAGTCCCAAGTCGTCTGCTTCTCTTCCCTAGTACCCAGGGTCTAGCCTGAGAGGTTCCAATTAATACAATTTTAGAATTGAAATAGACTTTAAAGGCTATCAATCAAGAAGCACTTTGTGTGTATATGTCTAATAACATAATAATTATGTCTAATAATGTCTGTAATATATGCTAAGTGCTAGGAATATAAAAACAAAAATAAGTCTGAAATCAAACTGCTTACATTCTTTTTCCTTCCAATTAACAGTTCTATTTTTCTCCTAACCCCCCCCAAACACATACACACACATGAAAAAATCTTTGTAATCAATAGGCATAGTCAAGCAAAACAAATTTTTATATTGTTCAGTTATATCTGTCATGTCCAACTCTTCATGATTACATTTGAAGTTTTCATGGCAAAGATATTGAAGTGGTGTCCCATTTCCTTCTCCAGTTCATTTCACAGATGAGGAAACTGAGTCAAATGGGGTTAAGTGACTTGCCCTGTCTCACAAAGCTAGTAAGTGTCTGAGACCAGATTTGAACTCAGGAAGATGAGGGCTCCGAATTCCAGGTCTAGCACTCTATGCACTATGATGCCATCTAGCTGCCCCAAATGTCTACATTGGCCATGTTCAATATATAGATATAAAGATAGAGATAGATATCTTTGTCTGTATCCTGACGACATTACCTCTTTGTCATTGGTCTTCTGGAATAATGATTAGTCATGACATTACTCCTCATTTTAAAATCTTTCAAAGTTATTTGTGCTTATGATATGATTGTGTAAATTATTCTCTGCTCATTTTATTCTGTATCAGTTCATGTAAGTTTTACCAGGCTTCTCGAATCATCCTTTTCAAGTTATTTCTTATGACACAATAGTATTCTATTATATTCATATACCAGTCTTTATCGTAATTCATGCGCAACTCCTATTTCTAGTTCTTTGTCCCTATCAAAGGAGCTACTATACATTTTTGTACATGTGAGTCCTTTCCTGCTTTCTTTGATCTCTTTTAAGATATAACTCTCGTAATAGTATTACTGAGTCTAATGTATAGTTTAGTAACTTGGGGCATAATTCCAAATTGCTTTTCAGAAGAGGTGGACCCAATTCACAGCTCTATCAACAATATATCAATGTGCTGGGTTTTCTCCAGCCCCTCTAATGATTTTCATTTTCATTTTTTGTCAATTTTGCCAATCAGATGAGTGTGGGGTGGTTTCAGAGTTTCTGTAATTTGTATTCCTCTAATTATTAGTAACTTGAAGGATTAATAGTTTGGATTTTTTCACTGAAAACTGCCTTGCACATCCTTTGATTGTATAACAATAGGAGAATAGAAGGGACTTCCGTTCTAATGGTAGCAACCTTGCTGAAGTCCCGTTTTAGCTGCATTGCTCAGTAGTTGCAGAGTTTATGATTAAAGACCTCTGCTGAAAGGGAACTCACTATTTCCCAAGACAGCCTATTACATTTTTGGACAGTTTTTATTTTTAAGAAGTTTGTCTTTATATTGAACTGAAATATGCCTCTCTACAAGTCACAATCACTGCTACGGGTTCTACTCACTGAAATCAAGTAGAATAAATCTAATCCTAATCAAACACATAACTAGCATTTACATAGGACCTACTGTGTGCCAGGTAGTGGTAAGCACTTCAAGGCCACCCAGCTATTGTCTAAGGCCAGATTGACATTTGAGTCTTTTTAAGTAAGGTCTTCCTAACTCTAGTTCCTCTTCCATCTCACAGGGCTGTTGTGATTAAATGAAGTAATACATGTAAAGTACTTAGCATAGTACCTAGCACATAGCTTGTATTTAATACATGTTTGTTTTCTCTTTCTCCACGCATTTCCCTAGTGACCAACATTTGTTTATGAAAACTAGAGGAAAAAAAGGCATTTCTCCCTATATCCCTCTATCCTTAAATTCAGCTCGGTACACAGTTCAGGTCCCAGACTCAAGAATGTCATTCCCATGCTCATCGCACCAAATTCTAAAGAGCATCAGATAGCAACCTGAGAAGAGAGAAGCCACTGGATCTGAGCTGTTTTCCTAACTCTACATCTCTCTATGAGTCAGTTTGTGCCCTCATTTTAACTGTCCTGAAAATGGAGGTATTGGATAACATATTAGCCAAATGAAGTTTAACAGATCCTATTACACAGTGAGCTCTACCTTGTAATAAAGAAAAAAAGAAAGAGGGAATTCAGCAAAACTAATTAATATAGAATATTATCTGACTAAATATACAGTATTTCTTATCCATAGTCCCCCATCTCAGTAAAGAAGACACAGATATACTTTTTTTCTCAGTTCCACTCCAGTGTCAACTTCATCTTTGTAATTACACAGGGTTTAATTTTGTTTTGTTCTTTTCACTTACATTGCTATATTCATTAAATGTGTTGTTTTCCTAGTTCTAATCATTTAGTCTGTATCACTTCAAATATGTCTTTCCATGCTTCTCTGAATTATTATTTATCATCCCTTATGATATAGTCTATACGAGCAGTAGATTTTGATTTGTTTGCTATTCCCCAGTCCATAGACCTATTTTGTTTCCTGTTCTTTGTTACCACAAAAAATGTGCTTATGAATGCTTTGGTATGTATAGAACTTTTATTTCTATCTTTGACCTCATTGAAGTTTTTGCTGAGCAGGAAGATCTCTAGTTATGACCATTCTAGCCACTGTTTTAATAGTAAATTCTGAATTGCTGTCCAGAATAGCTAAACTGATTGACAGGAATGTGAGCTTTCTTTACTTAAGATACTGGATGTGAAATGCTTGAGCAATTATATATATATATGTATATATATGCATATATGTATACATATATATGCATATATATACATATATATAGTATTATTTTTCATGATAATTCAGGTGAACAGGTGGCAGAGGACCACAGATAACATAAAACCTCTTTCTTTTGACTTCAAGTCAAATTGCTTGCTTGGCAAATGACGTATCTGTCTAATTCTGTTTGTTTCAAGCAAATATGATAATGAGCTGACATTCCTTGAACTAACGCTGACTGACAGTCAGGGAAACATTTTTACACCCTTGGGGAGCTTCTTGTCTGATGGAAGAGACTGGACACACACACACACACACACACACACACACACACACACACACGGCATTTCTATCAGGAAATGCATAAGAATGAAGCAGTCTGTTCAGTAAGGCAGAAAAGATAGAGAAAAAAAAGGAATGATTGATTTCATAGATTGCTAGAGCCTGAAGAGTACCACAGATGAATCATAAGATTCAGCACTCTAAGAAGCCTTAGATATGATCTAGATCAACTCTTTTATTTTATGAATATGGAAACCAAGTCCAGAGAGAAGTGGCTGCCTGAAGGTCACCTATCTAGTAAGTGCTTAGTAGAACCAGGATTTTAAACCATTTTTCTTGATTAGCCAGGAAAGACTTCCTCAGATCTTTTCTCAAGACACAGGGTCATCCCCTGGAGGATGCAGATAGGCTCCCTCTGCTGAGCTCTAAGGAGCTCCATTGTGAGATTTTTCCCTTACATAACTTAGAGAAGACTTTAAATAAATGAATAAACACTAAAGTACAATGTAGTGTAGTTTCATTTATTCTTAATCATTGTCAACCACACTTTAAGGTAATTTTGATATTAACCTGGAATTTATACTCAAAGTGAGCATCAATCACATGCTCATAATATCATGGAATTCACCATAATTTCCAAATATATTCCTACTCCCTTCAAAACTTATTCTGTGAGCTGTTCTTTGTAATAATAAAAGAAAGGGGGGGAAAGCAAAAGGCAATTTAGCAAAATCAATTAATAGAGGAGTATTATTTGATTGAATATGCTGTATTATCTACCCATAGTCTCTCATATTTTGGCAAAGAAGAGAAAAGAAAGGGGGCCAATACTGCCCAGTCCTATAATGATTTTGACTAAAGACATAATGTGATATTAGTACTGCAAAGTATCATGGGATTCAGAACTAGAGGGGTCATCTTGTCTAATATCCTCATTTATTATATAACCAGAGAGAAAAGAAATGATTTATTCAGGATTATAGAGACAGGAAAGAAAACAAACAAACAGAATTTAAACCAGCTTCCCTGACTCCAAACTTAGTGTTCTTTCTGTGCTACTATGACTGCCTCTCATGGGTAAGAATAATGTCCTCTTCCTTTGAGAAGTCATTTTAGACAAGTGGAGATCAGATTTTGTCCCTACCTCAAAAAACAAAGGGTTATCTCCACCACTGGGAGAAACAAATAGGATAAGCTTTGTCTTATCTTGTTAGATCTATGTTCACATAGTTGTACTGTGGACAGCCTGGAGATACACTGTGCTTTCCACTGAAGTGGAACCTACTCACTCAGCAAGTGAGCCCTACCCTAGCCAGATCTCAAATAAAATAAAATAAAAACAACCAAAAAAACTTTCACTTTGTAACTTTACTTTTACCTGTTCCACACTCAAGAGATTAAAGTTTTGGATTTTTGTTTTTTTGGCATTTTTTCCTATGATATTTCATAGTAAACTGCAGCTTCACTGTTATACAGATAAATTAAAGTTTTAGAGAATTTCCCTTGTGTTTATCATTTGTTGACTATAAAAAGCATTTGATTTAGTATGCTGCCTTCAAGGTTGTCCTCCAACAAGGTGTCTCCCAGGCATATGTCAAAATTGTACAAGATTCCTTGAAAGATGTAAAAGATAACCTTCCTTGTTCAACAAACCTCTTGTCATTAATATCAAGGGAGACATATAACGGCTAACATATGCTCGCTAGACTTGTTTACTATTGTCATGAACAGCATCTAATGCAGAGTCCAAATTGAAAAGGGATGCCTTAAAAATGCAAAGGTCCTCTAGATTCTCCTGTGTGTTGTTGACCTTGTGATGGTTACAATAATCAATTAGTCAATCATAAGCAGTATTAAGCATTCAGTATATGTCAGGAACTGTGATAAGTATTGAAGATACAAAGAAAGGCCAAAGCAGAGTCTTTTTCTCTTAACAGCTCACATTCTGATGGGTTCAAAACATTGTAAAGACTCCTAAGTGAGATTCATAATAGCTCAAAATGTTTGAATTAACCATCTACATAGGAAAAAAGAAGTGGAAGAAAAGAATAATATATCATCTATGTGTATGATATATAAATTAAATTCAACCAGACAAACTGCCTGTTTGTCTGTCCAACCATTCATCCATTGTCCTATCCATCTATCTTTCTATCAGAGAAAGACACAGAGACAGTAAATAAAACAGATACACACCTTAACAAGAGAAAAAGACAGAAAAAGTTATTGGGCACACATCGAAAATGAATAATTGATCCATGATTCAATGAAGGAGAACTGGCTAGATTGCCATTGTGAATCTGAAAAGTATTTATTTTATTTATATCATAATGTAAATTGTAGTATATTACATATATAACTAAGTTTCTTCATGAAATAACTACCTGTCTTTTTAATGTTAATTTTTGATAGTCTTATATGACTACAAGTCAACAAATATTATTTCTGAAGAAATGAAATTAAGTATCACCCAGAAGGCAATGTCAGAGCTCATAGTGGGAATAAGTAGGTGGCCATGCATTCCTGTTTTTTTTAGTGAAAGAATTGGGGTTCAGTAACTTGCCTAGAGTCACACGGCTAGTAAATATTGTGACTGAGGTTAGATTTAAAGTCAGGTCCTCCTGACTTCAGGGCAGATGCTCTATCCACTGTGTCATCTAGCTGTTCCAATGCATTTCTCAAATAGAAATTATACTAAAGAAGTGGTGGAAGGTATTTTCAATTATTCTTATTAATTACTAAATAATTGTAAATAAAAGAGACACCATTGCCATAGTTTAATCTAATTTTGACATTATCCTTAGACCAAAACTGTTTTGGTAAATGTTTAACAATTGGGTCTCTTAAAAAAATGTATGTAGGATACATTTGTGAGTTGAATCTTCATTTTAAAGATCATTCACATCATTTTATTAAGTCTAGATAAAAAAAAAACTGTAAATCAATCCCTGATTTGTAACATTTGTCAATTTCTGAGGTATAAATGCTCACATTGAAAATATAACAATCAGCTCTCAAAAACCAGTAGGAGCTGACTCCAAAACACACTTGAACCTATACTTACATTTGAATGTCCCATATAAGCTCCTCTTTAGTCTTGTTTTGTAGCCAAAAATGTTTTACACGGTTTCTCTGAATTTCTTCAGAAATATATTTAGGCCTTTTTCTTTGGATATGTTTATTATAGCTCTGTAATTGGTCTCCCTTCTTCCTCATTCCCCCAACTTATTATAAATGACATTTCATGAAAAATATATCAGAATCATGAAGAATCTTGAGTTCATCTCACAGTGTTTTTATGTTGCAGTTATTTCAGTCATGGTAGAATCAAAGAATTAGAGTATAATAGAATTGGAGGGTTAGGGTTAGAGTTAAAGTTGCCAACATGTTGGCAAAGATACCACAGTGCCATTCCTTTTCCAGATCATTTTATAGATGAAGAAACTGAAGTAAACTATGTTTAAGGACTTGTCCAGGACCACATAGCTAGTAAATGCCTGAAACCAGATTTGAGTTAAGTTCTTCCTGACTCCAGAATTGTATGTACTGTACCACCATAGAATGTTTATTGCTTGTTGTTGTTTGTCCTTTATTCTTGCAGAGGACAAATGTATTTAGGAAGGGGATATTTAGCCTGGAGGGAAAATAAAAAACTTAGAAAAAATGTGATAGTTGTCTTCAAGTATTAGAAAGACTATGACTAGTAAAAGTGATCAAAGATATTTGTTTCCTTTTGAGTTCCAAAGAGCAGAACTAGGAGTTAGAATAGATATAACAAGAATAGGAAAAATGGACAGCAACAACAGTTAACATTTATGTGGTGTGTTAAAGTTTGCAAAGCAAAAATTGAGCTAATTTAAGATAAACCAGCTTAATAATTAGTGCCTTTCCAAAGTGGAATGGACTAATTAGGAAGTTGCAGATTTTCTTTTTGATGGAAATCTTCAAGTGAAGGCTGGATGAGTACTTCTCAAATATAGTGTATGGAGGTAGTTGTCTTGGGATAAATTAGATGAGATGGCTTCTCAGGTCACTCAAAATTCTGTGTTTCTGTCATTCTATGAAACTTTAAATGAGGATGTTGCTCCATTGAGTCAATATTTTGGTGCTTAAGTGCTGGTCAGGGGGGGAGGGCAAATCAATTACTATTTGTCGCAAAAAAAAGGGGAAAAAAGATGTTGGTATATTTTCCTTGCTATTGCCTTTACTTCCAAATATATCTCTTCCCCCTTCAATTCTTTTTCCCAGAGAGCCATCCCTTATAACAGATTTTTTTAAAAGAGAGAGAAAAGCAATTCAGCAAAACTAAACAATATGTCAACTGAGTTTGACAGTATATTGAAGGAGAAATGTGCATTTTTCTCTTCTCAGGGGCCAAGCTTGATCATTAGAATTACATTACATTCAGTTTTTCCACAAGTATTTATTGAACTCCTCCTTTTTTCTAGATGCTATGGGGGATATAAAGTGGAAAACATCTTCCCTCTCCTAAAGTTGCTTATAATTTAGTTAGGTAGACATAAGGAACTACATGCTGCTGCAATACAGTGGGAAGATACTAGATTTAGAGTTAGAAGAAATGTAAACTGGTCTTGGATCTGTGACCTACTTGCTGCTTGAACTTGTACAACTCACTTGATGGCCTTGATGTTCAATTTCTTGGTCTATAAAATAGGGATAATAATATTATGATGATGAGTCTGCTTTACAGAGCTGTTGGTAAACCCAAGTGAGACAGTGCAAAATGTTCTACACACTGGAATCCCTCTACCTTACTAGGATAATGGAAAGATAGATCTTTATCTGGAAGAGATCTGGGAGACTATATAGTCTAATACTTTTTTCATTTTTACAAATGAAGAAATTGAGACCCAGAGAAGTTAGAAGAGTTGCTTAAAGTCATACAGTTCTTATCAAGGATAGGATTTTAACCTAGTCCTCTTATTTAAGAATTAACATTTCAATTGTTCCCCCCCCAAAAAAAGAAAAATCACTGTTTGGTGACTCCTGCAGCATTGATGAATTATTCTATTTGTAATGCCCTGTTATATTTTATTTCATTTTAAAATTAATTTTTACTTCATGGGATAAAGCAAGCATTTCTATAATACAGTACAATAAAATAGATGATTGCACATGAAACTGCTAGTCTATTATGTACAATATGCTATTCCTTTTAAATATATAATTAAGTTAGCATGTAAATTTCTTTTTTTCTTTTTTCCCCTCCCTCCACCCTAGAATTGGCTAGTATTAGACACAAATAGGTAGATAGATATAGATGTAAAATTATTCTATATATACTTTATTCATTTTTTTCTTATTTATATATAATAAAAAGATGCTTACCTAATTATATGATTACAAAGAAACAGTATATTATAATAATTAACTCATTTCAAACGTCAGGAGATATGCAATAACCCTAAGATTCAGCTTCCTCCTTTCTCTGTGGCTTCATATAAAAAGTTATGAATTTGTTTATAATCATTCCAAGACTTCAGTTAGAAAAAATCATAACTTTTAGGCACATGTATAAAACAATTTTACATTTATGTCCTCCTCAGAGTTAATCACTATACTCTTTGTAGTTGAAGTTAAATTCAGTTTGTTAGAAACATTTAGATAGTGAGAAAATAGATTACAAATAATGTACCCCAATTCAAAAGACACAGGTAAAGACTCAGATGACACAGTCTGTCATTGATCCCATCTTCTAAGTATGGAAAAGCTGTAATATCTTCAAATCTCTCTAAAAGACTTAGAGATCCCAAGGTCAATTTCATTTCATGTTGAGAGACTGGGGCAGGGAATAATTAGAGATGATTATTATTGTGTGAAGAAATTAGTATTCCACATAATGATATATATGCTAATATGATAAAGTTTCCATTGTATTTTTGTTTAGTAGTTTTCAGTCATGTCTGACTTTTTGAGTCATATCTGATTCTTTGTGAACCCATTTGGGGTATTGGCAAAGATACTAAAATGATTTTCTGTTTCTTTCTGCAGCTCATTTTACACATGAGGACACTGAGACAAACAGGATTAAGTGACTTGCCTAGAGTCACACAGCTAGTGAGGTCAGATTTGAACTTTAGGAAAATGAGTCTTTCTAATTCCAGGTCCAGCATTCTTTTCCCTGCACGACCTAACTGCCCAGTCCACTGTACAGCACAAGCAATAAATGTCCCCCCCCAAAAAAATAGGAATACAATTCAAGGGTATAGTTCCTCATACCTCCAAGGACTATTGGGATTGGAAAGGCAGGAGCGGTGAAGACTTAGGGTAGGAAGAGTGAGAAAAAGAGAGAAGGAATAGAGGTGATGTGTACTGCCTGTGTAAATCTCAGCTCCCTCTGCCAGTAAAGTTCTGCAAACTCATATTACTGTCAGTTTTATATTAACATTTACATAACAAGTAGATTGAGAGATTGCATTATTTACATATATATGGAGGCTGGCTCGAAACGGGGATCCTGGAGCATTTACATGATATTTTATTGATTAATAAATTAGACACTTACAGATCATGCACAAATCAAATCCATCCGCTTCAGACACCCATCATGTGCAAATGAAGGTTAAATTGGCTGCCTTATTTGCATACAGAAAGCAAACCGTTTAGGCTGCATTTGTCATGGGCCCTGGGAGACTGTAATTTGCCACTGCAGAATCAGTCAGCAACCCACATGGAGCCAGCACTTCCAGGTATATTTGGGAAACCCCTAGGCCAAAGTAAAGAGGAAAGAATTCTGGGAGCTGGGCTTTTAGAAACAGATCAGATAGAGGGCTAGTGGTTCAAATTTTTCTCCATGGTCTTTGACCAAGCAGATCTTCCCTAATTCCTGAGGACTGTGGGGCTCCTCTCCAAAAGGGGAATTTAAAGATAGTGACTTTCTCCAGGATGGAGAGCAGGGAATAGCTATGGTATGAGCCTCTACCAGGATATGAGCTGAATGAAGGCAGGGAATGTATCTTATCTAACCTCCAACACAATGAATATTTATTAAGCTCTGCTTCAGACACTTGCGAGCTGTGTGACCTTCTACAAGTGACTTAACCCTGTTTGCCTCAGCTATGTCATTTGTAAAATGAGCTGAAGAAGGAAATGGCAAACTACTTCATTATCTCTGCCAAGAAAACCCCAAATGGTGTCAGGAAGAGTCAGACATTTCTGGAATACCTGAAAAACAACAAAGCACCTACTATATGCCAGACACAGTGCTAAACTTTGGGGAATGTAATTAATAAAAAGAAAGCAACCTGCCCTCAAGGAGTTTATAATCTAAAGGAAAGGGATGGGACACCAAGTGTTACTTGATGCTAGAGCATTTTTGTTTGGTGGGTGAAACCAGACAGGGCAGCAGATGGAAAAGGGAGTGAGCTGAGAATCTACTTTCTGATCTCTCTAAAGGGCAGCATTGGGAAGAGTTTGATACCCTTCCCTCCCAGCCCTCCAAGAGTGGAAAGAAGGCTGAAGAAGGCAGTGTCAATCAGCTTTGAGTTAGCTGCAAAGTGTTAAGTTTAGAATAACAAACTTGCCCTGGAATGGGGCACTTTGCTCTTTGGAGTTGAAACTAGGCAGGGCAGGAGATGCAAATTTTGGAATATGCATAAGCCACGGTATCACTCCCCAACAAACTGTCATGGTAGCTGTGCTGAGACTGGAGTGGTCTTGTAAAAGGGGGTAGTTGTGATTGTTGGACATTCTTCTCAGGAGTCAAAGGATTCTTCACGGAGTTTAGAACTGGGGAGAATCCTAGGTCTTTAGATCAAAAGCTAGAAAAGATCTCAAAAAGCCATTTATTCAAACTTTTCGTTTTTTTACATGAAGAAATTAAGGCAGAGAGTGGTTAAGCAACTTGTAGAGAGTCACACAGCTAGTGTCTTACATTTTGTCTAACTCTCTCATGTTACAAATTGGGAAACTGAGGCCCAGAACAAAAGTAACTTTTTCAAGTACACAAGATACAAAGACGGAAATCCAACCTAGATCCTGTGATCAGCAGTATTTTTTCCATCTTCTTTCAACCTCATGTTACAAAATTAGAAAACTGAGCCCCAGAAGAAAAGTAACATTTTCAAGTACACAAGGTACAAAGACGGAAATCCAACCTAGATCCTGTGATCAGCAGTATTTTTCCACCTCCTTTCTGTGTTATTTGTATACCATTAGGTCTCTCAACCCTATCCCTAGTACATGCAAAAATAAATACAAAACCAATTCCCCCACCCTCTAGCTAAAACCAGAAATCCCATTAAAACAGACAAATCATTTTGTCTTATATGGATAGGATTTAAAGGCAACACTCCTTCTGAAGCATAAGATGCTGAGAAAATGAATTTTGGAGAAGACCATTTAGTCCAAGCTTCTCATTCAAGCTGAGTTACAGAAAAGAGAAATAATTTGCCCAAGAGACAGTGAGGTGGTACAGTGGATCAAGCATTCTACCTAATGTTAGGAAGTTCTATTCCAGCCTCGGATGCTAATGTGACCCTGGATAAGCCACTTAACCTCTGCTCACCTTAGTTTCAATTATAAAATGGGGATAAAAATAGCATCTTGCTTGTTATGAAAATTAAATTATTTTTTAAAAAACATTCTTAGTCCAGTGCTTTGAGCATAGCATAAATGTTTTTTCCCTTCCTAAGATCATAAAGGAAGTAAATAGTAGAGATAGGATTTGAACCAAATCTCTTGGCACCAAATTCAGCTCTCCATTGTGTCATACCATGTGCTGTATAACAGAAATCCAAGATCTGAGTTCAAATTTGGCTTCAGATAGTTGGTAGCTATGTGATCCCAGGTAAGTCATTTAAACCTATTTGCCTCAGTTTCTTCATCTGTGAAATGAGCTGGAGAAAGAAATGACAAATCACTCCAATATCTTTGCCAAGAAAACTTTAGATGGGGTCACAAAGAGTCAGATAGGACTGAAAATGATTGAAAAAATGGAGGGAGAAAAGGGAAATGTAAATACTTAAGGTAAAAATGGAGTGGAGTAAGGTACAGCACAGAAGGTATAAAAAAGGAGACTGAAGATAAATTTTATCAACTACACAGTTTTTCTACAGCCTAGTATTTCTTTGCTGCTCACTGAGCATAGAGTCAAAGGGAAAGGTTTATATACACAATAGAAAAGATTCAGTATCAAGAGGAATAACCTGCTGGTTTCAGAGGGTAGGAGAGAAGTGGATTACCCTGAGAGCTCAAGGAGTATTTGTGCCATCAGAACCTATGCGTAACTATATTTTACTTGATAGACAAAAGGCCAGAGGCAGAGGGATGGATGAGATGACCCTGGGTCCAGCTTTATTTAATACTATATCTTCATGTTCTATTGGCCCATCAGAGATGTTAGGATGGGGATGGAAGGAAGGATGGTGGTAAATTAGATCCACACTGCTTGCCAAGAAATCAGGTCAATGAGGACATTAGCCAATAGGTTTCCTGTGCCCTTCTTTCTAATGATGATGAGGATAATGACTTGCAATTTCCCCAGAAATGCCCCATGATGCAGCAGGGAGCCCAAGTTGGACTTGTCCTTCTAGGCTGCTGCTTGGAGCAAGCATGCCATCAGTACCCTATATACACATACAACATGCTGAGACAGTCTCTTTAGCCTAGCTTGATGCATTTCCTATCCCATCCCCAATACACACACACACACACACACACACACACACAGTTGCTGCCCAACAATCAATGCCCTAAATGAACCCATAAGTTATTTCAGAAATTCCCTGGACAGGTCACAGAGTCCTTCATATTTGGGAAGGGAGCAAAGTGGGAATGTAGAGACTTGAGGGGGAGGCCAGAAAGCTGCTAGAGCATACAAAGAAATTAGTTAATAGACAAGGAACAACCTTCATTCTATCACTCCCTTTTATCATTCCTTGAATGTCAATCTTCATCACCTCATCCCCCATGATAAAAGCTTATATTTCCCTATAACTCTAGAGTACTTTCTTCATGAAAGTAGTGAAGATAGTAAAAATACTATTATTCCCATTATATAGATGTACAAAATAAGGCTTAGACAGTTGAAATAATTTTATATCAGAAGCAGGGCTAAAAATGCTCAGATCTTCCAATACCAAATTCAGTGCTCTTTCCACATATACTACTGCTCACCTTTTTTAATTGTGGGCTATGACCCCATGTGGAGACGTATAACTGAATATAGGGATTACAAAAATTATGATTTATTATCAGTAAACTTTTGGTTTTTATACCTATTACATATGTGTATGCACACATATGTATATATATATATGTATGTATGCATGTATGTATGCATGTATGTATATCCAGGACCACAAAATTATCCAGAGCCACAAAAATTTCTTGGGAAAAAAAGGGTCACTAGTGGAAAAAGTTTGGGAAGTCCTGAGTTATAGGATCATAAAACTAGAGAATGGCAGAAATGGAAGGGAAGATAGATGATAGATAGATAGGTACATGGAGAGATGATAAATAGAAGATGGTTGAAACACACATATATGATAGATTGATAGAAGATAAATGATAGATAGACAGACAGACAGACAACAGACAGGTAGATAAGCAGGTAAGTGGGTAGGAAATATGACCACTTATTAAGTACTTACTATGTGTCAGACACCGTGAATAAGCAGTGGAGATGCACTAAAAACATACTAGACAATTCCTGCCCTGTTCTAATAGAGGAAGACAACCCATAAAAGGGAGCTCTAAAGGAGTAGGGGCAATCTTGGAACTGAATAGTTTAAGGCCAAAGCTGGACTATCAAAGTCTGGAGAGGTTCCAGTGATAGAGTCCAGTTTCTAGTAGGGAGAAAGTAAAGGGGATAGTCCAAGTGGTATGGTCAGAGATGTCTAATGGTATTTATCAGGTGATCGATCAACAAACATTTATTTAGCATCTATTAAGTTACAGACATTGGGTTAGTATTGTGAAAACCAAAATGAAAGTTTCTGCTTTTAAGAGGCTGTGGTGGAGTCCCAACAATAGCTTGGTTCTGTCTTTAAGGAGGCAGCTAGATGGCATGTTGGATAGAGTACTAGACTTGGAGGCAGGAAGACTCATCTTCATGAGTTCAAATCCTTCTTCAGACACTTATTAGCTGGGTGACTCTGAGGTAAACTGTTTTTCTCAGTTTCCTCATCTGTAAAATAAGCTGAAGAAGGAAATGCCAAACTACTCCAGTATCTTTGTCAAGAAAAAAACGTTAGATATGGCTGAAATCAAATGAACTGAAGCTGTATTCAACCTTTCCAAAATCCCTTTCTTAACTCCACCAAGCCACATCCTTCCCCTTCTTACCACTGTTAACATTCATTTCTTTCAAGACATGTTTTCTAACGACTCCACTCTGAGTTCCTATAGAAACCAATCAGCACTTATACAACTCTGAGAAAAAGGAACAAACATTATTAAGCTCCAACTATATGCCAGGCACTATGTTAAGTGCTTCACAAATATTGATCCAAACAACAATAATTATTCCCATTTTTTTAGTTGAAGAGACTAAGGCAAACAGTGCAGAAATGACTTGCCCAGCTAATAAATAAGTGTCTGAATTCATGTCTTTCTAACTCCAGACCCAGGTCTTTATCTAAGTGAATCATCTATCTGGGGATAACAACAAAAACATTACAATGTTGCCCATTTAGAAAGCCCTATTGGCATTTTCATGTAGCATCCTCATTGAGTTATGAGATAATCATTTTATAGTGGAGATGGATATCCATATCCATCATGAATTAGTTAGTAACAGAGTTGCTTCTAGAAAGAGCCTTAGCTCTGAAGTCCTGATTCCTGGGCACTTATGCAATGTTTTTGCCGTGTCACACCTATGTAAAATGGAAAGATTGAAAAGAACGAATTAAGACTGAGAAAAATTGGATTTGAATCTTAGTTCTTTTTTGAGGTGTGTTAAGTAGCAAGTAACTTCTCTTTTTTGAGTCTGTTTCCTCCTCTCTAAAATAAGAGTACATAGTAACTATTACTATCCCTCTCCAAGTGTAAGTGTGAGGAAAACATTTTGCAAAACTTAAAACTTTATGAGGATGCCTGATGCATGCAAGTGAGTTGTGGTCATAACTTGAAATAAGAGCTGGATCTTTGATTTCATAATAGAATGATCTCCTTGGATGAGAAAACTCCTTTCCAAGATTGATACTTTCTAATCAGGAGAACATTGTGCACAATAACAAGAATATTATGTGATAATCAACTGTGATAGACTAGGATCTTCTCAACAATGTGGTGATTCAAGGCAATTCTAACAGACGTGGGAAGGGAAGTGCCATTCACATTTAGAAAGTGAACTATAGAGACTGAATGTGGATCAAAGCATAGTATTTTCACTTTGTTTTCTTTCTCATTTTTTTCATTTTGGTCTGATTTTTTTTCTTGTACAGCATAATAAATATGAAAATATATTTAAAAGGATTGCATATATGTAACCTAAATCAAATTGCTTGCTATTTTGGGGAGAGGAGAAGCAAGAGAGAAAAAAATCAGAACACTAAATCTTACAAAAATTAATGTTGAAAACTATCTTTACATGTATTTGGGGGAAAAAACAATACTATTTAAAAAGATTAGCACCTTTTCTGTAACTTAAGAGTCTTAGAAAATTGGCTAAAGAAAGTGTGATTGTCCAGGGTCACAAAGGCACTGTGTGTCATAGGAAGGGCTTGAACCTAGAGCTTCTTCAATTATACCCTAGATCTTTATGCTCTATGTCATGTTACCTCTCTAATATATTTTTTCCCTCGACAATCCCTTACAAACAACTGGTTTAGGGACCATCTTGTTTTCTCCAGTTTCCAGCCAAGGAGGGAAACCTGGGAGCCTAGACCAGTGGAAATGGGGAGTAGGATCTGAGAAACCAATCAGAACTTCAGGGCATTGCAGTAACTATCAATTGACCATTCCATCATCTTTCTCCCTTTCCAAATATTTTTGTGCTATCTACATGATAACTTTAGAGTCAATTCAGTATCAGTGGTAAAGTTGTGTCAAGATTTCATCTTCCCCCCCCCTCCACTCCCACCTTGTAACATTCTAGGAACTTCTTAGCTAATTCATTTTCACAAATGAAAGAGTTATGGAGACATCCTCCCTACCCCCACTCATCTTGGAAGGCAGAATAATGTAATTTAGGGCCAGAAAGGTGGTAAAGTTAAAAAGAGAGAGAGAGAGAGAGATTTGGGGTTAAAGAACCTGGGTCCAAATCCTGACTTTATTACTTTCTAGATGTGGGAACTTGATTCAGTCATTTCTCTCTGTGTGCCTCAGTTTCATCTGTAAAAAAAACAAACAAACAACAACAACAACAACAAAAAAAAAAAAACAGGCCTGCTCTAGATGATCATTAAGCTTATTTCCATCTCTGACAATACTAAAGTTTCCTTCTAGCATCTAAGACAAAATAGAATGTCAAGTTTGTGGAGCTTCTTTAGCCTCACCACTGTTTCCCTCCTCTTCTCTTCCCCTTGTTATTTGCTTGCTGGCTCTCTGGGCCTAAAAAGATTGGAAGGAGGCAGGTCAAGGTGAAGTACAGTTGCCACTACCCCAGCTGCTCAAGGAGAAGGGGGTGCAGGTTCTGAGTGGACCCCTGAACCTAGAATGGAATTTCTCCAACTGGCAACTCAGCCCTTCCCTCTCTCTTAATGCAGGGCCCTGATCATCTTGTTTGCTGTTGTGATGCTCTCCAGTGGTAATTATATGTATGAAATTCAATGCTTAAACCGTTCAGGATTAATCGGCGACAACACATAGAAATGTGCAGTGCCTGTAATTAGCGATTTCCCAGCACATGCATTTTGCAAAATAGCACTTGATTTTAATAACATGCTGTTAGTATTAGAACATTGCGCCGATTTTTATTTTAAATTACGAGAGAAGAAAGCTCCCTTATTCCAGAGATTCCCAGACAACTGCCTCCCAGGTGCTGCAGGTAGCAGGAATGCTTCTAGGGTTGTCCTGCAATAGTGTCTTAAAATGTCATCTAGTTCTGGGGAAATGACACTTCCAGTTTTACTCACCCATTCCCCCCCTTCCCCCAGGTCTTTTGGTCAGATCAAGTATGGTTGGTCACATGGTCAGTTAGAGGAGAAATAAATCAATTCCTTCACAGCATCTATCTTCTTCCTCCCACTTCCTACTTTCCTCCATTCTCTTCTCTTCTTTCCTTTTTCTTTGCCTTATTCCTCTTGAGAGAGAGACAGACAGACAGACAGAGAGACAGAGACAGAGAAGCTACCTGTTTCTCTGTCCATTGATGTAGATCTGTTTCTATCTTATCTGTCTGGCTCTATCTTGCTTTATCATTCTTTGTCTCTATATCACTTTGTTTCACTTTGTCTAGACTTTATTTTTGTTTCTGTCTCTGGTTATCTTTCTATCTCTGTCAGTTTTCTCTCTCTCTCTTTAATCTCCTTTACTTTCATTCTCTCTTGTCTTTCTTTCCCTATTTATGCCTTTCTGTCCTTTTTTTTTCATTTGAGGGAAATGTCTCATACCTTCTTCTGTGAATAGAGATATTTCTCTGAAGACCTCCATGCATGGTGTATATATACATATATATATATGTATATATATATATATGTATATATATATAATATTTTTGTGAAGAGGGCAGTCATAATCCCCTCCCCCAAACTAAATGTGCCTCCTTCTACTCAGCATTGTGGTGCTGAAGAAGGTGATTGGATATCATAAGCCAAATATGATATGGGTTGGAGAAAGTTAGCGGTTGTGGTGGGAGATGCCTTAGATTAAAGTCAGCTAATGTCAGTAGTAGCCCTGCTATAGGATCTGAGCAGGGACAGCTGCACATGTGAGAGCTGTCTTCCTCCTGGCCTCTCCCCCTCCCTTAGCAAACCTTTTCTGCTCTCTAACAGTGCAAAGTCAGCACAAAAGCAGCTGCCTAGCTTGCCTTCCCAGGGCAGCAACTCCTCTCCTCAAGGGGACTTGCCTGAGGCTAGGTAAAGGCGATTAGGGTGGAGGAAAGGATCAGGAACAGCTGGGCCAAGAAGCAGGTGCTGTGACTAGCTCTGGGAATGGCACAGGCACAGAATCATGGAGGAAGGGGGTGCCAGGCCAACAGCTGGCGGGTGGTGGAGATGGGAGGAAGGGGAGCCAGTATCTCCTTGGAGACATTCCCTCCTTGAATTTTTCCAGGGCTACAGTCCCCTAATGATTGTACAAAGGACTGAGAGAGAACTTAAGGCCCCTTGATTCTTTTTCCTCTGCACTTCACTGATTTTGCTTAATGCTATACTCGAGTTAAGCAGAATACATTTTCAGAAGCAGGGAGTAGTGAAAAAAGCATTTTCTAATCCTGACTCTGTCACTCACTAAGGATATATGACTTTTGGACAAGTTCTTTTACTGTCTAAGCTTTAGTATTCTCCACTGTCAAATGAAAAAATAAGACTGGTTGACTTCTAAGGAGGAAGAGGGAGGAGGAGACTCAGCTCTGAAATTCTAAAATTCTAAGACCCAAGGTAGGCCAGATCAGATCCCAGTCTGAAATATGTGGGACAATTAAGGAGAGCTAGGATTGGAATGGTGTCAGCAGGGTGGTAGACAGATGCTATGAGGGAGTGAAACTTCAGCAGGTAATTCACTAATTAAGAAAACAGGTGGCAATGACCAGAGATGATCACAAATTAAATCAGATGACCCCCCCTCATCACTGTCCCACAGTGGGGTATGCCTGAGACCTTCCCTGCTGCCTTTAAGGGAGTCAGAAAACTACTGACCTCCTTCAAATCTCTGCCCCACAGTTCTTATAGATCCTCAATTGATCCGTCTATGCTGATATAAATTCTTCTCTAGTTTTCTGAAGCCTCTGTCTTGGATTGAATGCTTAACATAGTTTCTAGTCCTCAGTCAGGGTGTTCTCAGAGAAGTCAAACTCATTTTAGCATTTGCCTGCTGGAAGATGTAATTAGGAAGATGGTGGGGGTGGGAGAGGGAAGCACAGAGGACCAGGAATCACATAAGCTTGTCAGGTATAAATAAACAGGGAGTATAAATAAACAGGGGCAGCTGGTTGGTGCAATGGATAGAGTACTGTGTTTGGAATCAGAAAGATTCATCTTCCTAGGTTCAAATCTGGTCTCAGATACTTACTAGCTATGTGACCTTGGTCACTTAACCCTGTTTGCCTCAGTTTCCTCATCTATAAAATGAAAGGAAAAGACAAGCCACTCCAGGATCTCTGCCAAGAAAACCCCAAATGGGGTCACAAAGAGTCAGATATGATTGAAAAACAAAATAAATAAACATCTTCTGGATCATCTGCTATTTCTGTCCTGTCCTGCCCCAGCTTCCTTCCAGTGTTGGTCACATGTGTCTCATCAAGAACTGACTCAGTGCATATCCCATTTCCAGGATGCTTCTCTGTGAAAGGACCTAGTGAGTCAGTGTAGAAAATAGGGAGAAAGGGATCAGTCAGCCTGGAAGATAACACTCTACTGGAGTGTCCCGGAAATCGATGCTTGAACCTGTGTTGTTTGTCATAGCTTTAGAACTAATAGGAACCTTAAAGTTCCAGTAAATCAATCTCCTCATTTTACAAACCTAGACCCTGAGAGGTTAATAAACGATGATGAGTGACAGAATCAAGATTTGAACCCAAGTCCTCTGAAGCTGAACACAACCTTCTTTTTATCACACTTGATTTCCTTCAGCTCAAGAGCCACACGAAGCCTTTACCAGATGCTAGCATCTCTCCTACCCCAGATCATCTCATATGTTATAGATGTGTGTGTTGTCTTCCATAGTTAGACTGCAAGTTCCTAAAGGACAGGGAATGATTTGTCTTTGTATCCCCAGTGTCTACTAAGTGCTTAATCTATGTTTACTTACTTGCTTATTTATCAATGCCTTGATTAAAGGCATTGATAATATGGTTGTCACATTTGCATATGACATAAAAATGGGGGAGAATAGCTAACACACTGGATGACAGACTCAAGATCCAGAAAGACAACTACAGGCTAAAGAATCATGTTGGTTATTTAGTCATTTCAGTTATGTCCAACTCTTTGTGATCCCATTTGGGGTTTTCTTTGCAAAGATACTGTAGTGATTTGCCATTTTTTTCTCTAGCTCATTTAACAGATGAGGAAACTGAGTGTCTCCTTTACCCTTCCCTTAACCTCTCCCCCCCCCAACCCCCTCCCCACTCCATACACAATTACTCTTACTCAATATGTGTTTTCTTCCTCCTACTACAATGTAAGTTCCCCCGAGGGCAGGAACTGCCTTCAATTTTTACCTCCAGGGCTAAGTGTAATTAGCACTGGGCCTGGCACATCATAAACATATAATAAATGTTTATCCATTCATTTATTCATTCATTCCAACTCTAAAATTCTGTGATTGTGTGATTCTCTGATTTTATTCCTTTCTTTCAAAAGATACTTGTTTACATGTATTTGGAAAAATAAAATACTACTGGTAAATAAAAAAAGAGAAAGAAAATAAAGATTCTTATTGTTCAGCCATTTCAGTTGTGTCTGACTCTTTGTGACCCTACTTAGGGTCATTTAGGAGTGGTTTGCCATTTTCTTCTCCAGCTTATTTTACAGATAAGGAAATTGAGGCAAATAGGGTTAAGTTACTTGCCCAAGGTCACACAGCCAATAAGTATCTGAGATCTGGTACTTTATCCACTGCATCACCTAGCTACCCCAAGAACCTGCTACTATCATTTCAATCAGTAGGTCTGCTGGTTTAGGATTTGTTCCAACTGAGAAAAATACTTAGGCTCATTTCACTGTATGTACTGCTTATAAGGAGGAGACTGTGAAGATCACCCTCACCTTTCTGCAAAATTTTATAATCCCCAAAAGGAATGTGAACTAAGAATAGAGTATAAAGCCGTAAGAGTCCTGAATTTGAAGTCAGAAAATCTGGTTCCTAGTCTCAACTTTTCCCAGGGAATGATTTTCTGGTCATTTCATAACTGGGACTCAGTTTCTTTATCTGAAAAAATAAGAGGTTTGCACTTATTGATCTCCTGACATGCCTTTCAACTCACACTCTGATTCTAGGACCCTGGAGTTCTCTTCATAGATACTGTCACAGGGCTTCCATGTGGAGTGGAGATGCTGGCTATTTGGGGGGAAGTCAAAAGAAGGCACAAACACCACAATCCAAAATCTTTCCCGGAGTCAGTCTTTACTTCTATTTTCCCTTTATATTCAATAATGCTTTTGATCACCATAAGCTCGTGCTATCTCAATATTTTTCCATTGTCTCCCAATTTTCACTGTTTCTTCCTACTCACTCCCTCATTTGTATAAGATATCCAGACCAGAAGTGAATTTTAAAAGGTTTTCTAGCAATTATGGGAAAAGGGTAAAAGTATAAAATTAAAAACAAACCTCCTAACAGTTTAGATTCATGATAGTTTGACTCTTTGAAGCCAAGCAGAGAAAATTTAATCCCTCTTCCATATGCCAGTTCTTTAAATATTTGGAGAGAGCTATTGTGTTTTCCCAAATTATTCTAAACTAAGCATCTTCAGGATTATATAAGGCCTTTAACACTGAGCTGAATTTGAATTTTATTTCAAACACCAATAGATAATTGTTGGGATCATAGATTCAGAGATAAAAAGGACCTTAAAGGTCATCCAGTTTAATATCCTCATTTTAAAGTTGAGGAAACTGAGACCTAAGGAGGTTAAATGCTTGTCCAAGGTTACCGATGTCAAAAGAATTAGTAATTGAACCAGGACCTGTGACACCAAACCTAGCATTCTCTATTGCATTACCCTAAACAGTCTTCCATGAAGTATTTCCTGATGATCAACCTTTTTGCCCCTTGAAATCTTCTAACTTAAAGCCTATACTAGAAATCTTGACTTTCAGGCTATAATAAGTCCATTTTCCTTTTATTCAGAGGAATATGTAAATATATGTACTTAATGCTTGTTGATTGATAAAGGTAGCAGGTGTATATGAAGAGAAGCAATTAAGTTAATCAGTTTAGTAAGTGTTTATTGAATTCCAACTATGTGCAAGACACAATAAAACTAACTAGTGACTACACTCTGTGTTTCTTGTTCTACTTGGTTCAACTCTTTGGAACAGGTTAAGCTCATCATCCCTGCTTAGTTGATGATAACATAGGGATGGCAATGAGGTAGCAATAAGTATTTCTTGAATGAATGAATGAAGAAATGGATCTGTACTCTTTAAACTAATAATGCTAGTGACTCAAGTCTTAACTGACACTATCTCCCTTAGTTTCCTCTTTCCTCTGATTGGAAGGCTAGAGATGGAGTAGTAAACTACTTTATTGCTTTCATTTATAAAGGGCAGAAAATTGACTTTTTAGCTCACTCCCACTTTAAATCTCCTTCTCTGGCTTCAGTTTCATGCAACAAGATGCCTCCCACAACAGTACTCCCTAGTTTTCTTTTTCTTCGTACTTCCCACCAATTTCCTGCTTCTTTCAGTATTTTTTCTCCCCCATTAAATTGTAAATTCCTTAAGAACTGGGTCTATCCTAGATGGGCGGAGCCAAGATGGCACAGTGAAAAGGTGACTTTCTGCCTCTCCTCCGATCTTCTCTCAAATCAACAATAAAATAAGCCTCTGAACTGATCTTCAAGTCAACGAACTCAGAAATATTTGGGCACGGCTCTCTGGATAACTTCATATCAGGTTAGTCGGACTCGGACAGAGACATAAATAGACTACAACTGTGCAGGCCGGAAGTGAGGGCGGGACTCAGCTCGGCTCATCGTGGAAGAAATTCCAAACTCCAAACTCCAAATTCCAAACACCTGGAGTTTATCTGAGGCACTCGGGACACTCTGCCCTGATTGGGGACAGGTGTTCTGGCAGACTTGCCTTGTTTAAGGAGTAATTCAGACTTAGTCCTAGCCCCCACCGGCCCAGCACCTTAAATCAACTCGCCGAAGTGCCCCAGGGCAAAGCGTCTTCAGCCGAGGTTTTTTTTTCCCCTACCTTAAAGAGATATCCACTCTGTCTAAAAAAAAAAAAAAAAAAAAATGAAGAAGCAAAAGAGAGCTCTCACCATAGACAGCTTTTATCAAGGCAAAGAAACGACCTCAGATACAGAGGTTTCTTTAGACAAAAATCCAGAAAAAAACAGCAATGACCATCACTGGTCCCCGTTTCAAAAGGCCTTTCTGGAAGATTGCATAAAGAACCTCAAAAGAGAGCTGGAGGATAAATGGGAAAATAAGCTGAATTCAGTGCAAGAAGGATACAGTATCTTGCAAGAAGGATATGATGCTCTGCAAAAGAGATATGAAAAAGACACCAATTTATATAAATTTAGTGAAGTGGAAAAAGAGTGCAGTGAACAAATTGGCCAGTTACAAAAGGAACTTAAAAAGGTAACTGAAGAAAACAACACCTTAAAAATAAGAATTGAACAAATGCAAGTGAATGACTCACTAAGACTTGAAGAATCAGTCAAACAAAAACAAAAAAATGAAAAATTAGAAGAAAATATGAAATATCTCCTAGGAAAAACAACTGACTTAGAAAATAGATCTAGGAGAGACAATCTAAGGATTATTGGACTTCCTGAAAGCCATGATCAAAAAAAGAATCTAAACACTATCTTCCAGGAAATCCTGAAAGAAAACTGCCCTGAGATTGTAGAATCAAAGGGAAAAATCAGCATTGAAAGAATTCACCGATCACCTCCTGAAAGAGACCCCAAAATTAAAACCCCAAGGAATATCGTGGCTAAATTTCAGGACTATAGCACCAAGGAACAGATTCTGCTAGCAGCTAGAAAGAAACAATTCAAATACCGAGGTTCAATAATTAGAATCACACAGGATCTGTCAGCCTCCACATTGAAGGATCGAAGGGCCTGGAACCAGATATTCCGAAGGGCAAAGGAACTTGGATTACAGCCAAGAATAACCTATCCAGCTAGAATGAGCATTATCCTCCAGGGAAG
>JAJPUD010000282.1:578293-619165 GCA_023553655.1 Myrmecobius fasciatus
AGCAAAAGTTAATTGGAAATTAAATAATCTAATCCTGAAGAATGAATGGGTGAAAGAGCAAATCATAGACACAATCAATAATTTCATCCAGGAGAACGACAATAAGGAGACAACATACCAAAATTTGTGGGATACGGCCAAAGCGGTTTTAAGGGGCAATTTTATATCTCTAGATGCTTACTTGCATAAAATAGAGAAAGAAAAGATCAATGAATTGGGCTTATTATTAAAAAAACTAGAAAAAGAACAAATTAAAAACCCTCAATTAAATACCAAATTGGAAATTCTAAAAGTAAAAGGAGAAATTAATAAAATCGAAAATAAGAAAACTATTGAGTTAATAAATAAAACTAAGAGTTGGTTCTATGAAAAAACTAACAAAATAGATAAGCCTTTAGTTAATTTGATAAGAAAAAGGAAAGAGGAAAATCAAATTGTTAGTCCCAAGAATGATAAGGGAGAGCTTTCCTCCAATGAAGAGGAAATCAAAGCAATAATTAGGAATTACTTTGCCCAACTTTATGCCAGTAAGTTTGAAAATCTGAATGAAATGGAGGAATATCTACAAAAATACAGATTGCTGAGGTTAACAGAAGAGGATATAAATTATTTAAATAGTCCCATATTAGAAAAAGAAATAGAACAAGCCATTAACCAACTCCCTAAGAAAAAATCTCCAGGGCCAGATGGATTTACATGTGAATTCTACCAAACATTCAAAGAACAATTAATTCCAATACTACACAAACTATTTGAGAAATTAGGGACAGAAGGTATACTGCCAGAATCCTTCTATGAGACCGATATGGTGCTGATAGCTAAATCAGGTAGGGTAAAAACAGAGAAAGAAAACTATAGACCAATTTCCCTAATGAATATTGATGCAAAAATTTTAAATAAGATTTTAGCAATGAGATTACAGAAAGTCATCCCCAGGATAGTACACTATGACCAAGTAGGATTTATACCAGGGATGCAGGGCTGGTTCAATATTAGGAAAACTATCAACATAATTATATTAATAACCAAATTAACAAAAACCATATGATTATCTCAATAGATGCAGAAAAAGCCTTTGACAAAATCCAACACCCTTTCCTATTAAAAACACTAGAGAGTATAGGAATAAATGGGCTTTTCCTTAAAACGATCAGCAGCATCTATTTAAAACCATCAGCAAGCATCATATGTAATGGAGACAAACTAAAATCATTCCCAATAAGATCAGGAGTGAAACAAGGCTGCCCACTGTCACCATTACTATTTAATATTGTATTAGAAATGTTAGCTTTAGCAATAAGAGAAGAAAAAGAGATAAAAGGAATCAGAGTAGGTAATGAAGAAACCAAATTATCACTCTTTGCAGATGACATGATGGTATACTTAGAGAACCCTAGAGATTCAACTGAAAAACTACTAGAAACAATTCACAACTTTGGCAAAGTTGCAGGATTCAAAATTAATCCACATAAATCATCAGCATTTTTATATATTACCAACAAAATTCAGCAGCAAGGGATACAAAAAGAAATTCCATTCCAAATAACAGATGATAGGATAAAATATTTGGGAATCTATCTGGCAAGGAAAAGTCAGAAACTATACGAACTAAAGTACAAAACACTTTCCACACAAATAAAATCAGACCTAATCAATTGGAAAAATATTAAGTGCTCATGGGTAGGCAGAGCAAACATAATAAAAATGACAATACTACCCAAACTAATCTACTTATTTAGTGCCATACCAATCAAACTCCCAAGAAATTATTTTACAGATCTAGAAAAAATAGTAGCAAAGTTCATTTGGAAGAACAAAAGGTCAAGGATTTCAAGGGGATTAATGAAAAAAAAGGCAGATGAAGGTGGCCTTGCTGTACCAGATCTTAAACTATATTATAAAGCAGCGGTCATCAAAACCGTTTGGTACTGGATAAGAAATAGAGCAGTGGATCAGTGGCACAGGATAGGTTATCAGGACAACCTAGGCATTAACCTTAACAATCTAGTGTTCGATAAACCCAAAGACCACAGCTTTTGGGATAAATACTCTCTATTTGGCAAAAACTGCTGGGAAAATTGGAAACTAGTGTGGAAGAAATTAGGGCTTGACCCATACCTAACACCACATACCAAGATAAGATCTAAATGGGTTCATGATCTAGATACAAAGAGGGACTTTGTAAGCAAGTTAGAGGAACGTAATATAGTTTATCTCTCAGACCTGTGGAGGTGGAACAAATTTATGTCCAAAGAAGACTTGGAACTCCTAATTGAACACCAGATGGATAATTTTGACTATATTAATTTAAAAAGTTTCTGTACAAACAAAACAAATGCAGACAAGATTAGGAGAGAAGCATCTAAATGGGAAATCATCTTTACATTTAATGGTTCTGATAAAGGCCTCATTTCTAAAATATATAGAGAATTGTCTCATATATATAAGAATTCAAGCCACTCTTCAATAGATAAGTGGTCAAGGGATATGAACAGACAATTTTCAGATGATGAAATTAAAACCATCTCTAGTCATACGAAAAGTTGCTCCAAATCACTATTGATCAGAGAAATGCAAATTAAGACAACTCTGAGATACCACTATACACCTGTCAGATTGGCTAAAATGACAGGAAAAGATAACGATGAATGTTGGAGGGGATGTGGGAGGGCTGGGACACTAATACATTGTTGGTGGAACTGTGAACGGATCCAACCATTCTGGAGAGCAATTTGGAGCTATGCTCAAAAAGTTGTCAAACTGTGCATACCCTTTGACCCAGCAGTGTTTCTACTGGGCCTATATCCCAAAGAGATCTTAGAGGAGGGAAAGGGCCCCACATGTGCAAGAATGTTTGTGGCAGCCCTTTTTGTAGTGGCTAGAAACTGGAAACTGAAGGGATGCCCATCAATTGGAGAGTGGCTGAATAAATTATGGTATATGAATGTTATGGAATATTATTGTTCTGTAAGAAACAACCAGCAGGACGATTTCAGAGAGGCCTGGAGAGACTTGCATGAACTGATGCTGAGTGAAACGAGCAGAACCAGGAGATCATCATGCACAGCAACAACAGTATTACATGATGATCAATTCTGATGGACATGGATCTCTGCAATAAAGAATTGTCTCAAACCAGTTCCAGTTGTTCACTGAAGAAAACCATATACACCCAGAAAGAGGGACATGAAATATGGACCACAACGTAACATTTTCATGATCTCTATTGACATTTGCTTGCATTGTGTAGCTTTTCTCTGATTCTTTTTTTTTTCTTGTAGATAGGATTTTTCTTGCATAACTTCTCAAGCATTTCAACATTATTAACATGTAGTGGACTTCCTGCCATCTAGGGGAGGGGAGGGGACTGGGGGTAAAATTTGTATTGGAAAGCTTTGTAAAGATCAAGGTTGGGGAACTACCCATACATATGTTATACAAATAAAAAGCTTAAAAAAAAAAGAACTGGGTCTATCTTTTTATTAATTGTATCCCTAGCATTTAACACATATAGTGCTGGCATATAGTGGATACTTAATAAATGTATATTGGATTGGGTTGGAGTATAAACAGATGAATGCTATAATTCAAAATAAAAAAAAGCTTGTGTTTGATACCATTGCTCTAGTCCAGCATATGATTATGTATTATTTGGTACTTAGTTCTTGTCTCCCCAATTAGACTATAAGCTCCTTGAAGGCAGGGAGCAAATATCCTTCACAAAGAAAAATTTCCAAAAAATCTCAGAATTAGAAGGGACCTCATGGGCCACCTATATATTTTATTCCTAGTCTTTGCAAACTCCCTACCAATTGGTTTCCTAGCCTCTCTTACAAAGAATTTGCTGCTTTCCCAAATAAGTTCATCCTACTTTTGGACAGCTCCTAAGGTTGAATTTGAATCTATTTCTACAGCAAGCATCCATTGTTCCTAGTTCTGTCCTGGAACTAAACTAAACAAATCTAATCCCTTCTTCTTTCAAATCTTGGCCTGTCTTTCAGATCCTTAAAGAAGACATCTATCCTGTCTCTCTACTTTTAAATTCTCTTTTTCAAGAGAACATCACAAGAGATCTCAAACATCTATCACTCCTCTAAATATGCTCCAGTGATGTTTTTCCTAAAATTCAGGTCCCAGAACTGAGCAGAGTTCCACACATGCTTTATATCTCCTCAGCACTAGAAGAGATTGGATGTATGGTCTGGCACTAAGCATTTAGTCCATACTTATTGAATGGAGATAAGTTGTTTCTATTTAACTTTTCTTCATCTTCTCCTCTCCACATCTAGCCTTTTTTGGATTGGGGTAGGATTAGGGTTAGAACATCTAGAGAAGAGTGCAGAGGAAGTGCTATGAGGAGGATGTGAAAATCACGTGTGTCAAGAGTGGAAGCTTATTCTTAGAAGGCTAGTGGGCGGTTCCAGCTGAGCTCAAAAAGGAAGCTCTGTGGCATGTGTGATGTGCCAAGCTGTGAGCAAGTGAAATAGAGAATCTCCCTGCTACCCACAACATCCCCTCCTCCAATCCATACAAATCCTCATCTTGGGCACCTACGTGTCCCTTTCTTCTGAGGAACCTGTTCTAAATGAATATCAAGATTTATCAAAATTTAGGCTCGCTGGAGAAACAGAAAATAATATATTATTAGAGGGCTAATATATCATAACAGAATCCTGGAATGTTGCAGATGAAAGAGATTTTAGAAACCATTATGTTCAATCTTCATATTTTAAAGAAGCAGAAATTGAGACCTAGAGAGGGGGAAGTGACTTTTGTAAGCTCACTTGTAAAAGCCAGACTAGAACATGTTGCCCGAATCATTCCCATTGCATTGTGAGATCCTTAAGAGGCTTTCATTTGTCTTTCTTTGAAATTCCCAGAACTTATAAACAAAATACATGGTATGTAGTATTTACTTTAAAGATGCTTATTAACTGACTGATCCGAATGTTTTATTCATCTAAGAAAACCAGTTCCATTTCCCTATCTATTAATTCAATAAATGATTTATTCATTCTTTTGATTTTGTTTTGTTGTTTCTTGATGTCTCATAAAGTCATTAGTTTCCACTTGCCCAGTTCTGATTTAAGAAATTATTTTCTTCAGAGAGCTTTTTCTAGTTATTCATTTTAGCTTTTTAAAGAATTCTTTTCTTCAGTGAATTTTGTACCTCTTTTTTTCCATTTGGCTTGCACTGGATTCTACTCCCTTTTCACCTTGGTGTACCAGACCTTTTCTGCCAACATACTAAATTGTCTTGGATGTGAAAATTGTTTTACTCAGTCCTTTTATGGATTCTGCCATTACAAAAGGTATTTTGATGCCTTATTTAAAGTTGTTTGGAATAGTTTTGAGGAGAGTTCAGGCAAGTTCTTGTCTTCTCTGCCATCTTGCCTCTGCTCCTCAATAAATATTTAGTGAGTGTCCCTATGCTCTCCCTAAGCAGATAATGGGAAAAAATAATACAGATGCAATTACACTCATGTCAGGTGGTATCAGAGGGGCCATAGAATTTTCACTGTTCTCTTCCCTTGTATCTCTTCTTTTCCATTATTTTACCTCTAGAACCTCTTCAGCAGGAAGACTGTTCACTTAAACATGATTTCTATTGGCAAGGGAGAACAGCAATGGAAGAAAACAGAAAGAACTCCATTATCTTTAGCAACTCTGTGGCTCTATATTTTACTTTTTTTAGAATTTCCTGTTTTTACTTCCTTATTGTCTATTTAGCCCTTCATGGAATAAAATAGAAATGTAGTATTTGTTGAATGAATGAGACCAATGAGAGATGTGTGTGCTGGTGGTAGATGGGACTCTGAGAGGGCTCTAGAGGAGATGATATGGTGAGCGGAAAGAAAATTAGACTCAGAGCAAGAGTCTATTAACCCCACACTTTCTGTAAGATCTAGCCACTAACTGTTCGATCTTAAAGCCAGGCCTCAGTTTCTCCATCTACAAAATTAGGAAATAGTATTAGAAATTATTTCTAAGCTACTTTAAACTCTAAAATTTCATACTTAATGAAAGATTAGGGCTCAAGGAAGGTTAGGAAAATAGTTGAGTAGCTGGTGATCAAGATGGCAAATTTGGAACACTTTTAAACCTTGTGTGTGTATGCCAGAAAATGACCATGGGAAGTAACAAAGCAATAAGGAATGCTAGTATCTAAATGACACTCTCCTGGTGTGGGGTAGGGAGTGGGATCTCTCAGTCTCATAGAATATATTTTTACCTACAATATAAAGCAACATTACTTAAGATGGTAAAAATAAAATGTAAGTGGTGTCATCCTAAAGAGCCCCAATTTCCTTTCTCCAGACAGAAGAGTGTTTGTTGCCACTGAAGATGAATCTCAGGACTGACTGACATTCATATCTTCATCACTCAAGGAAGAATTTATTAAACATCTACTACGTGATAGGTGCTAGGGACATGAATACAATGAAAGGAAAAAAATCCCTACTCCAAAGAAGTTTATATTCTAATGGGGAAGACAAGTACAGAGATAAGTATAAAGAGAATAAAAAGGGGGAATAAATACAAAATAATATAAAGTAGTTAAATGCAAGGCAGGTCAAGATTCTATTACTTCAAATCCAGTACCCTTTCCCTTGCAGAATGTTGAAGAAAGCATGGTTATCACCATGAAGATGATAACAGGTTGGAGACAATGGAATCATAGCAAGTCAGATCTGGAAAAAGGCTTTAGCAAGTGATTAAATCTAACTCCCTCATATCAGAGATCAGGATATTAAGACCTAGATGGGGAAATTTGCTGATTTTTAGTCACAGCCAGCCAGTAGGTATCCTTTTGGGTTTCCCCCCTCTTTCTTCTAACTTCTGACACCTGACTTCTTTTGATTATGCCCAAAGGGCAGATTTTCCCTATTCTCTATATCAGAGCTGCTTAAACTTTTTCCACTAGCAACTCCTTTTCCCCCCAAAAAAATTTTTATGTGATCTCAGGTATATAGGTATATAAAATGCATATACCAAGTAAATATTTACTGATAATAAATCAATTTGACAACTCCTACATTCAGTTACAAGACTTTATATACAAGACTAAAACTTAAGTTTTAGTTTAAAAAGTTAGATTGTAAAGGAGAATGTTGGAACACAGAGCATAAAAGATCAGAGTCAGAAGGGACATTCAAATCCAGAGCATTCCAATACAAAGCATACAATGTCAGAACTACAAGTGACCTTAAAACACAGAATATTGAAACATGGTACATAAAATGAATATCAGAGCTAAAAGAAAGTTTAGAACTGTTGTGTCACAGTTCCCACATCTCAGTTTCCCTCAATTGCTCTGTTTCAGTTTCCCTTAATTGTTCTGCCTCAGTAACAACCCCCCCACTTCCTGACCATCAGAAATAATTGGGCTAGCATTCCAAAGGAGTCATAAAACCTCCAGATGGTCCATCTCAACATATCCCTTATGTTTTGGCTTCAGACTTACTATCTCCCATTTCCTTTCCCACTTCCTCCACACCCTACCTCTCAGAACTGAATTGATAGTCCCTTCCTGGAACTCCATTCTCTCTCCCCCCCTCCACTCCCCCAGTGCTCAACTCCTCCTTCTACTCCTTCTGCCTCGTGAACTCTTTGTTCCCGGGAATCCTATAAGAATCCTATGACCAAACTTACTAGCTACTGGATATTGATATCCAGTCGGCTGGCAATGACTGCCAATCTGACTCTCTAGTTTGGACCTACTTGAGATCCAATCAGCTGGCATGTTTGCCAGTCTAAATGGACTACATGCTTTGAGACAAGAGTCCCAGCAGTCCAGATCCATAGCTATGGATTCTGAACTCTCAATTAACAACAATAAAGTATTATTTAATCTCCAACATGTGATACTGCCTCAGTTTCTCCTTGAGCATTACAGAACATAGAATATTAGAATACAAAACATATAATGTCAGAACTTAAAGAAAGGGACCTTAGAGTATATAAACTTAGAACACAGCATAGAATGCCAAAGCTGGAAAAGACTTTAATGATTACTTGCTTCCCCTCTGTTTGACCTGTTTATAAAATGAAGGGATTGCATTAGGTAGTAACAAGCTCTTACAGTCTGTGAAATTGCTCCTATGCCTCCCACACGCTCCAGAATGAAGATATAAGGAAGGGAAGAAACCAAAATACTTCTAGTACAGTGGAAAAGCTCTCACACTGCTCCTCCTAGCTTCATATGACCTCTCTTTATTTCCTTTCACCAGACACTTCCTGCCCATCATCACCATACTATGGTTTGATCAGTAATAGACACTGGTTCTGTTCCCTCTGCCTGAATAAATATTTCAAACAAGTATAAGTGAAGGTAAAACAGCTGAAATAATCAGCTCACACTGCTGTAGCTATTCTTTAACCCTGTCTTGGCATATAGGGAAGCTCCTTTTGATCATTTCAGCACCCCTAAGACCTGAGTATCTCTGATGCCCTCATTCAAATATATGGCACATTCTCTAGTGAAATTATTAGCTCCTAGAAGGTAAAGACTGTGCCTGAGACATTTCTTTGCATCTCCTATAGTCTCTAGCACAGTGTTAGGTACTGACTAGACAATTAATAAACTGGATTTTTTGACCTTTTGATCTAAATCTATATAATTCATAGGCCAGTGGTATGGAAATTGAAGCTGTTAATATTATTACCACTAAGGAAACAATGCCTAAAATAAGGAAAATAATAAAAATAACTTACATTTACACAGTACTTGATGGTTACCATTGAGGTAGTGAACAGAATAATAGATTTAGAATCAAGGAGCCTCATCTTCATGAGTTCAAATTTGGCTTCAAGACACTTCCTAGTTGTGTGAACCTGGGCAAGTCACTTAACTCTATTTACCTCAGTTTTCCTCATTTGTAAAATGAGTTGGAGAAGGAAATGACAAATTAGTATCTTTGCCAAGAATACCCTAAATGATATCCCAAAGAGTTGGACATGACTGAAATAACTGAACAACAAAAATAGTTACCATTAAATTCATGAAAATTTTTCTAGTACTTCTAGCAGCTAATGCTTACCTTCAAATTATCCTGTATTTATTTTTCCTAACTTCCTAATTATATATATACATATATGTGTATATCTATTTCTCTCTATATATAATGTAGATGCACATACATTTATGTATATATACATGTATGTGCATGCATATCTGTGTCTATATAGACATATGCATGTCTATATGTAGACAAATATATACATGTGTGTTGATGCATCCATTCTCCTTATAGACTCTTATAAAATATATGTAAGCTTTTAGAAGCCAAGGACTGTTTTGCTTTTGGTTTTATATTCCCAGCACTTGGTTTAATGTGCTTAATAACCACTTGTTGATTGCCAAGTGCCTTATGAAGATTTACAATACTTATTTTGCAAAGTGATTGTTCATAAATTTAAATGCATTATGAAAGTTTGAGCTATTGTCATTAAAATCCTATAAATTATTTTGAAATAATTTTGTTTTTCCATTAACAAAGCTTTTTGTTAAAATTTTTGTTAAAATTTTTTTGTTAAAAATAAAAATACTTTTATAACCAATATTCAGAGTCAAGCAAAAACAAAATCTTGTATCATTTATATGCATAAATATATGCTTCATTCTGTATTTTGAATCCATCTCTCAGGAGGTGGGTAGCATAGTTTCTTTATTTTATTTTATTTTTTTTAATACTTTTTATTTGCAAAACATATGTATGGGTAATTCCTAAACATTAACCCTTACAAAGCTTTCTGTTACAAATTTTTCCCCCCTACTCCCCACCCCTCCCCTAGATGGCAGGATATCCACTACATGATAATTATGTTAGAATACTTAAGAAATCGAATATATGTATAGTTATTGCATCATTTTTTGTGCAGGAGAAATCATATCTACAAGAAAGAATAATCTGATAAAGGATATACAATGCAAGCAAACCTCAATAGAGAACATGAAAATGTTTTGTTGTGGTCCACATTTCACATCCCTCTCTCTGGGTGTATATGGCTTTCTTCACTGAACAATTGGAACTGGTTTGAAGCATTTCATTGTTGAAGAGAGCCATGTCCCTTAGAACTGATCCTCATATAGTATTGTTGTTGCCGTATATAATGATCTCCTGGTTCTGCTCATTTCACTCAGCATCAGTTCATGCAAATCTCTCCAATCCTCTCTGAAATCGTCCTGCTGGTCGTTTCCTACAGAACAATAATATTCCATAATATTCATATACCATAATTTATTCAGCCATTCTCCAGTTGATGAGCATCCATTCAGTTTCCAGTTTCTAGCCACTACAAAAAGGCCTGCCACAAACATTCTTGCACATGTGGGGCCCTTTCCTTCTCTTATGATTTCTTTGGGATATAAGCCCAATAGAAACACTGCTGGGTCAAAGGGTATACATAGTTTGATAACTTTTTGAGCATAGCTCCAAATTGCTCTCCAGAATGGCTGGATCAGTTCACAGGTCCACCAACAATGCATCAGTGTCCCAGTCTTCCCACATCCCCTCCAACATTCATCGTTATCTTTTCCTGTCATTTTAGCCAATCTGACAGGTGTGTAGTGGTACCTCAGAGTTGTCTTAATTTGCATTTCTCTGATCAATAGTGATTTGGAGCATCTTTTCATATGATTATAAATAGTTTTAATTTCCTCATCTGAAAATTGTCTGTTCATATCCTTTGACCATTTATCAATTGGAGAATGGCTTGAATTCTTATAAATATGAGAAAATTCTCTATATATCTTGGTAGCATAGTTTCTTATCCACTCTCTGGAATCATAGTTAATCATTGCATTGGTCAGAATTCTTAGGCTTTCAGAATTGTTTATCTTTTCAATGTCTATTATTGTATAATTATTCTTTCTCTTTCCCCTTTTCCCCTCCCCCTCTCCTCCTTTCCCCCTCCTTTTTTCCCTCCCTCCCTCTTTTTCTCTTCCCCTCTCCCTCTCTCTCCCTTCCCCCCCTTTCTCCCTCCCTCCTCTGTGTTATATGTTTATCTCTGTGTCTCTTTATTTCTCTCTCACTCTCTTTTGTAAATATAGGACATTTTATCTTTTTAGGATATAGAACTAATAGACCTTATGGAAATTTCCCTAGGACAGAGGATATGCTCAGTTTTAATGCCTTTGAGGGTATGGTTTCAAATTGCTTACCAGAAATGCTGCTCCATTTCATAGCTCCATTAATAATCTATTGGGGTGTGCTGCAGCCCCTCCAACATTTATGATTTTCTTTTTTTTGTCATCTTTGCCAGTTTGATAGGAACGGGACACTTTTGAACTTCATTTGATCCAAAGTATTCACTTGATCTTCAGAACAAAACAGTGAAGAAAATAGCGCAAGAATTTTTAGCTCTTATTTTATACTTTATGAAGGTTAGCTCCAGAGAAGTTAACTAATTTACTCATGGTCACTCAAAATGGCTGTTCAGGAATTCTGGCTCCAAGTTCCATTGTTCTTTTTACCATGTAGTACTACTTAAGATGTAAATGTGTAAAAACAAACGTTTTTTTTCCCCTACTGTGTCATCTGAAATTTATAGCAATTATTTCTTTCCCCTATACCCTGTTTAAAAACTAAGACTAAGAAGAGTGATATGATGCCAAATGTTTAACAACTGCCTCTCTGGGGAGGGGAAAAGGACACAAAAATGCTTTTAAGTTTATTTTGAATAATTAGCATTTTCTCTATCACTTTCTTAGGTCTAGACTACCAATAAAACAGTAAATTAAACCCTGACTTATAGTATTTGAAAATTGCCAATGTATAAATGTTTTCCTTGAAAATTTAACCACCAGCTCTTTTCTCACTAAGAGAAAGAATAATAAAGACATCCTTAAAGAAACTAAAAGGAAAATTCCTTGCCTAGATGATGCTTAGACCTCTTTAACTGTAAAGATAAGATTCTTCTTTTGCTCTTGTTGGAGGGAGTCTTGTAAATATGGTGGACTAATGGAACCTGGTAATTTTGAACCCTAAAGATGCTGGGATGGAACCAGAAGAATCATCAGATTTATACAACAAGTGAATCGTGAGATAAGTGGAGGCAAACCTAGGATGAATTCATATATAGAGTTCTCTTCTTATGACAAGGTCATACTGAGAATCTAGTTAGATGGGAGCAGAGCTTATTCAGAAAGCTGGACCAGTTTTTAGAAATTTGATTTTGGCTATCTTAATAAATTACTTCTGCATCTTATAGTTTGTCAGTGCTCTATTCTTACAGAATTGTTTTGTTTAAACCCCTTTTTCTTAGTAGCAACAGTGTTTTTAAAAAGCCCAATAGAATTTTTACTCTGTAGATAATAATCTCAGGCAGACAATGGGAAAGAAAAGGGGTATATACATGGGAACTTGGTGACAGCAATACTGAAATAAAGCCACTTCCTCCTTTAATTAAGTGTTATGTGGCAAAGGTTAAGAGAAGAGTGAAGTAAGAAAATCTTGATAAATCCAGCTGGAAGTCTTTTGAGAGTGGATCCCCTTTCTGCCTGTAGTCTGTTTCTTCATGATATCTCCTAAGACCAACTGAGAGGCAGCAGCACGAAGTCAGAACTTCTCTGGGTCTTCCTTAAGCTTACAGATGCCAAAAAATCACATAGGTAAAGAATAAAGGGGCAATGGAATTTATTCCTCTTCCCAAATTTATAAGCCTTTATTAAACATTTGCCAAGCACTATGCTAATTAATCACTAAGAGAACGATTAAAATTGGGGGGGGGGTGACGGATTCTTTACTCTAAGAATTCACAGACTAATGGGGAGACAAAATCTAAAATAATTTTTCCTCAGTTCTTCTCCCATACTACTCCCCATTTTAATTCTGTGCAAAATACTAAACCATGACATTTGCTCTATAATTTTGATGAAACCAGTCACTTTTTCTCTCTGAAAATTAGTTTCCTCATTTGTAAAAATGAGGAAACCAAGTTATATGATCACTAGAATCTCTTCCAACTCTGACATTCTATGTTTGATATTCTAACAATCCATATTCTAAGATTCCTTCTAGCTTTAACTGTATATGATCTGTTCTAACATTCCATAGTCAATGCTTTAGATTCTAAAATTCTACCTTCTAAAGATATAATAATCATATGAAAAAATACAATCATAATCTATAATCATATAAAAATGTTCTAAATCACCACTGAATATAGAAATGCTAATTAAAACAGTTCTGAAATACTACCTCACACCTATCAGATTGGCTAAGATGACAAGAAAAGAAAATGATAAATGTTAGAAGGGATGTGGGAAAACTGGGGCACTAAGACATTGTTGGTGGAGTTGTGAACTGAGCCAGCCATTCTGGAAAGCAATTTGGAACTATGTTCAAAAGGCTATAAAACTTTCCATACTTTTTGATCCAGCAGTGCCACTACTGGTTCTGTATCCCAAAGAGATCATAAGAGGAGAAAGGACCCACATGTGCAAAAATATTTGTAGCAGCACTTTATGTGGTAGCAAGGAATTAGAAATTGAATGGATGCCCATCAACTGAATTAATTAGATAAGGTGGCATATGAATGTAATGGAATATTATTGTTCTATAAGAAATGATGAGCAGAACGATTTCAGAAAAACCTGGAAAGGCTTACATGAAATGATACTGAATGAAGTGAGCAGAACCAGGAGAACATTATAGTAACAGCAAGATTATGTGGTGATCAATTATGATGGATTTATTTCTTCTCATCAATTCACTGATCCAAGACAATTCCAGTAGGATTGGGATGAAAAATGCCATCTGCATCGAGAGAAAGAATAATAGAGACTGAATACAGTTTGAAATATATTATTTTCACCTTTTTAAAATTTGTTTTTTTCTTTTTTCTTTTGTTCTGATTTTCCTTTTACAACATGACTAATGTGGAAATATTTTTAAATGATTATACATGTATAACCTTTGTCAGATTGTTTGCTGTCTTGGGGAGGGGGAGGTAAGGGAGGAAGAGAGAAAAGAAAATTTGGAACTCAAAATATTGCAAAAGCGAATATTGAAAACTATCTTTACAAGAACTTGGAAAAAATACTATTAAGTGAAAAATAATTAAATATTTTTAAATGAAATATCTTCTCCCCCCAGGCAAATGAGAAGGAAATTCCCCCATTCTCCTTCTGAGTTTCAGCACAGTATTCAAAATTAGTCTTTCAAGCCTAAAGCATCTGGCCTGAGCAGTCTGCAATAGAGACATTAAACACTGGTATTATGAAAGTGTCTTTAAATACACTTATTATAGCATCAGAATAATTGTTGATATATGACAATGTTATCTAATAATAATGAGTTGTTACATTTGTATAGCATTGTATAGCTCTTCAAAGCAGTTTCAATCCCAGTCTTATTTTATTCCTCCTAACAACTCCTTCAGATACTAATTTTATAACTTCAGCGAATTGAACCACTTGCTATTATTATTTATAGATTTAATCCTGCTTTCTCTTCTTTCTTTGCTTTTATATAAGCTGATTCTATGTTAACAAAACATGCTCTTTCCCACTACATACATTCCCTGTCAACTGCCTGAAATCTTTCTCCTCCTTCAAGGCTCACCTCAACTGTAACTTAATCCTGAAGCCTTCTCTATCTCTCTCCCACTTATCCCCATGATCCCTTTCTCTTTGATTCCTACAAGAACCACTTACCTCTCCTTTGTATTAATAGTTTTCTAAATTGCATTGTAGTTATTTGTATATATGCTTCCATTTTCTGTTTTGATGAATATCCATTATATGAGTAGCTACCAATTAGAAGTACCTAAGAACAAAAGCTCCCTCTCTGAGGGAAAGCTAGTAAATAGGACATTAAATGGGATAGTTTGTCAACCTGTAGTTCTTTGAAACTACAAGATTATAGACTGTAGGATAATATAATTAGAGCTGAAAAACTCAAAAGACCAATGAGTCCATATTTTACCAATAAAAAGTTGATGCCCATTGATGTTAAGTGACCACTCAGTTGTAGTAAGAATCAGGATCTAAATCCTCAATCTAGCAATAAGCACTTAAGTACCCAACTATGCTCTGGGCACAGCACTAAGCATTGAGGATACAAAAAGAAGCAAATGACAATACCTGTCAGCTTACAATTGAAGCTCATTGATAGATTTCCAAATAATTATGGAGTGAAGGAGCTAAAACAGATGTTCTTGTTGCTGTTCATTTGTTTCAGTCATGTATAATTCTTTATGACCCCATCTGGGTTTTTCTTGGCAAAGATACTGAAGTAGTTTGCCCTTTCCTTCTCCAGCTCATTTTATAGATGAAGAAACTGAGTTAAACAGAGTGAAATGACTTGTCCAGGATCACATAGCTAGTAAGTATCTGAGATCAGATCTGAACCAAGATGAGTTTTCCTGACTCCAGGACCAGCATTATGATACCATTTAGCTGTCCAGCTAAGATTGATAATTATCACTTATATAACACCATGTGCCAGGCACTGTGCTATAAGCACTTTACAATTATTATTTGATCCTCACAACAATCCTGGAAAGGAGTTCCTATTATTACATCCCTTTTACAGATGAGAAAACTGAGGCAAACAGGTTAAGTGACTTGCTCAGGGTCACCACTGCTAGAAAATCTACATTTTATTTTATGAACTAAAAAAGCATTATTTTATCAAGAGGTCCATTGCTTTTACCAGGAATTCAAAGGGGTCCATGACCCAAGAAAGGTTAAGAATTTCTGATATAATCTAATTTCTTAATTTTATAGATGAAAAAGCTGAGGATCTAAAAAGGGATATATCTTTCTCAGGATCATGCTGATAGTAAATAAGTAAGTAGGTACAAAATTTTAATCAATTCTTCTAACATCCTCCACTCCCATATCTAATCCATTGTTCTTTCTGTGACTGCATGTTCCTTCACTACATGATTGAAATTCTCAACTCAGGCTGGGGTACATGGATGGAGTCTTGAAAAGAGTAAGAAAGTAAGCATTCCTCTATGTAAGGGAAAAGTATACATGGAGCTAAATCAGGATATTAGCCTGCAAAACTCCATGGTGACAACAGAAAGAAACCCCAAGAGACCCCGGCTTGTTCAGCCTGCTGACTGGCTTGCCTTCCCAAATTGGGATTTCCTGCTCCTTGTCAATCAGACCTCCTGGGGTAACCAGTTTGCCTAGAAAGAAGGGTTGCTTTTATGTGGCAATTTCCCAATTCCACATTTCCATTTTTTAAAAATGGGGGGAGGAAATAAGTTTTCTCCAATGTAGCCATAATTGACTTTGGAATTGTGACTTTATCCTGCAAATAGTTATTTGTGGACTTTTAGAAACCTGCACCATGGAGTGAAATTGCATATTTAAAGACTTTTCGAAACCATGGATTATGGTCCCAACAGATCCTAATGATTCTCTGGGTGCCATTAGGGCATAACGTGAAAATGCATATTTAGAGCATGATTAAAAAGCAAATGAGCACATGCAGTAACATTCCTTATGGAAAGCGGTGATTAGTCCCGCCAAGAAGCTATTCCTCTTGTGTTTGAGATCTCACCCACCACATTCCCTCCTGCTGTGCCTAGGACGCTCTAAGGCTTGGTGATAGATTTTCAAACAATCACAGAGTGGAGGAGTTAAGACAGATCTCATGATGAAACAACCCAAAGCAGAAAGCTGGGTATAAATAAGTACCATGTTCTCATTTTTAAACAAATGACACAGTTGTTTGGGGAGAAAGCATGGTCCAGTAGAAAGTGCACTTGATTAAGTGAAAGAACCTGGATTTGAATTCTGCCTCTTTTATTTTACTATTTGTCTAGCTTTTGTAAAGTCTCTGGGCCTGTTTCTTTATCTATAAGGATATTTGACTACATGACCTCTAAAGACCCTTTCTCCTCTAAATCTATGACCCTAGTCATCATGTATTGCTCATCAAGAGATAAAGGGAGATTTCCCTCTAAAGTGGGAGTCTTAATCTATTTCGTGTCATAGACCTTTTTGGAAGCTTGATAAAATGTGTGAATTCCCATTCGCTAAATAGGTTTTAAAATAATTAAAGGAACTGACTCTTTTAGGTAAAGCTTGAGAGGCAGCTGGGAGGGGGAGGGTTATAGAGTCAAGAAGACCTTAGTTCAAGTTCAAGATTAGAAACTATGTGAGACCCTGGGCAAGTAATTTAATTTGTTTGCCTAAGTTTCTTCATTGGCAAAATTGGCATCATAATAGCACCTATTTGCCAGGGTTGTTGTGAGGGTCAAATGAAGCAATAATTGTAAAATGCTTAGTATATAGTAAATGGTACATAAATATTAGCAATTGTTATTGAGTTATTAAAAACAAAAATACATTTTCCCCTTTCAAATTTCCTTGAAATCTCTCCATGAATTACTTTGTGAGGTCAAAAACCCTTGATCTAAAGACTGCAAGAAGAATGTAACCTATTTACCTTTGTCATCTCTGTCCTTTAGGTTGTTCTATTGTGGGTCATTAATAGTGATTCTAATCTGCCTTTCTAACTTTATCTCATATTTTGATATATTGCAACTAACCCCTGCTTTTGTCCTCACCTCTCCCATTTTAATGACTTATCTGATGCCATCCCTCAATTGTGGAATAGACTCTTTCCCTCTCCTTCCAATCTCTGTTATCATTTGGTTATTTCAGTTGTTTCTCCAGGTGGGGCTTTCTTGGCAAAGATAAAGAAATGCTTTGTCATTTTCTTTTCCAGCTCATTTTACAGATGAGAAAATTGAAGCAAATAGGGTTGTGACCTTCCCAGGGTCACAGAGTGAGGCTGAATTTGAACTCACAAAGATGAGTCTATGTCCAGACCTAATGCTGTATCTACTGTAGCATCCAGAGGCTCTCCACAATCTCTACTTGCTGAAATCTCTCCTTTCTTTCAAGATCTACCAGAGATTATCTCTTCTAAGGAACCTTCCTTGATTTTCCTACCTCTCCTAGGAGAAAAAGATCTCTCCTTTATTGTTTTCTCAGAATGCTTTCTGAACTCCTTCATTGCCATGCATGTATTGTTAAAGTTATTTTGAGTACTCTTTGAATAGATTGAAAGTTCACTGAGGGCAAAATAAAATATGTCATTTCATCTTTGTATCTCTAATATCTATTGTAATGTCCTTTACATAGTGAGTACTTAATAAATATTATGTTTAATTGTATTGAATGGAATTGATTAGCATATACTACAATCAGGCCATTAAGAGTATGAAATATTCAGGATCACTGAGTGAGCAATTTCATCAATGAATCAATTAATCAACAAATATTTATTAAATACTATGTGCTGCACTTTGCTAAGTGATAGAGATACAAATACAAGGAATTAAACAATGAATTACATTCTAATACTATGTGGGCAAAAAAAAAGTCTGCCTTTTCAATTCCACTCTTCTCAAAGTACTATATAATTTGTGCTAGTTAGAATTCCCAGACTCATCTTCTAACATTAGTCCCAATAAAGTCAGTTCTTTTTAATCTAGTTTCAAAATATAGATCAAAAGTACTCTTTCCATAGCCACCTGCCCCACCACCCCCTGCCAAAATATTTGCTTCATCTCCTGGAAATTTTGTCTGGTAGTTTATTAACAAATATTCCTCCGTTGGTTTTCGTAGGACTTGATACTTTCCTAGGACCTTGCCATCTGAAAATATGAATTTGTATTGTGTCGGTGATAAAGGGAATTAACAGATCTAGAGAGAGAGAGAAATGATGTCAGAAAATGATACTCTGTTGTTACTCGAGGCTGTAATGCTCAGGGAGAAACTGAGGCAGTATCACACAGTGGAAATTAGGTAATGCTTTATTGATGTTAATTGAGAGTTTAGAATCCATGGCTATGGATCAGGACTGGTGGGACTCATGTCTCAAAGCAGGCAGTCCAGGCCAGAGATTTTAGACCAACAGCAATGTCAGCCGATTGAATACAAAGTATTCAGCACCTTGTTGCTCTGGAACACAAGTTTTATAATCTCCATAGCCCAGGGGAAACAAAGAACTCATGGGAACAGCTAAGAGATCAGGGGTTCAAAAGAAACTATCAATTCAATTCTAACAGGTAGGGAGTGAGGGATGCCTTGGCAAAGAAGACTACTAGTCTGGGTCATACAGATAAGGGAGATGTTGAGGCTGGCCACCTGGAGGTTTCATAACTCCTTTGGAATGTGAGTCCAATTATTTCTGAAGGTCAGGAAGTGGGGATTGCTATTCTGGGACAGAGCAATTAAGGGAGACTGAAACAGCAATTGAGGGAAACTGAAACAGCAACTGAGGGAAACTGAGACTGTGGCACAACAAGGCGACTTTAATTTATTGTAGTTGGGTGTTAACCATGCCTCTTTCAATTAAGTGCATTGGTCCTGCTGTGGGTTCAAATATCCCTCAAAGGTCACTTTGTACAAGTGGTTTCTGTCCCTAAATCTCTAGCTTTTATTCCTTCCTTATAAGCAGCTTGCCACTCCTCTCCTGTCCCCAGAATTTCTAGTACCTTTCTGACTATCTCTAAATGGTCACACAGATTAAATGTTAATAATAGCTATAGTGCTTTAAAGTTTTGCAAAGCAATTTTTAAAATTATCTTTTTTGATTCTCACAATAACCCAGACAGGTAGGTGCTGTTATTATCACCTCCATTTTATAAGTGAGGAAACTGAGGCAAAGAGTTTAAGTATTTTGTCCCATGCAACTAGTAAGTATCTAAGGGTGGATTTGAACTCAGGTCTTCCTTTAGGTCTATCATTCCCCTCTATATCAGCTACCTGTCAAATTTACTTCATCAATAAAATAGTCACTCCCATCTCAACCCAGTAGGGGAAAGCCTGAACATGTCAATCCCTTACTCAATAAATTCCATTGATTCTCTAGTGCCTCTAGCATTAAATACAAACTCCTCTGGCTTTTAAAGCCTTTCACAGTTTGGCTCCAATCTGCCTATCCTTCCAGTTTTATTATATAATACTCTTTCATACACTGTGTGGTTCAGCCAAATTAGCCTTTTTTTTCTTTTCTCATTTGTGATGATCTCCCATCTCTATGCCTTTTTACCCATTGAATCACATATCTAAAAAGCTCTCCTTTCTCCCTCTTTCCTCTTAGAATCAATCCTTAGTTTACTTTAAAACTTAACTTGTTAACCACCATCTACTTCACATCTTTCTTGATTCTCCCAATTGAAAGTTCTTCACCTCAATTCTGCTCAGAAAAAAACCCTAAAAAAGAACCCCCCCAAAAAAACCCTAACTACCTTGTGTTTATTTCATATAGATTTTATGCATACTTATATTTGAAGGGACATATATTTCATCAAAGTAGAATATAGGTACTTGAAATCATGGTCCTTTTCTTTGATCTTTGTATTCCTAGAACCTACCAAAATACCTAATACATAGCAGGCATCTAATACATACTTGCCAATTTGCTGGTTTGTTGATTGGCCAGAATATTCACATGGGGATGACTAAAATGCCCATGAGACTGGAGCCTAGCCTATACATTCCAATCACTCTAAGAGGCAGGCTTCAAATTCTGTCTTTGATGCTTGCTGCCCATGTGACTCTGAGCAAATTTTTTAACCTCTCTAAGCTTCAATTTCTTAATCTGCAAAATGGCAAATGATATGCTGCATACCTATCTTCTTTTAGGTAGATGTTTTGTAAACCTTAAAGTACTTTAGAAATATAGGTTATTTTAGATGGTAGGGACAATATTAATAGAACTACTGGAAATTTTTTTAAAAGCACTTATTAAGTGCCCACTATGTGTTAGGCACCATGATAAGTGCTTTATAAATATTACATCTTTTGATACAACCACCTTGAGGATTAGGTGCTATTGATATTTCCAATTTATAGTTGAGGAAATTGAAGCATTTTGAGGTTACATGAGTGGCTCAGGGTCACATAGCTATTAAATATCTGAGTTTAATTTGAACTCAGAGTTTCTGAGTCCAGGCCTAGTGATTAACCACACAAGAAAGATTAAGTTGTTGTTGTTGTTGTTGTTGTTGTTGTTGTTTAGCCTTCAGAAATTATTCCAACCACTTCTTAGATCCCTATCCAACCAGTTCCAGAACCTGGATTCTTGGCTACCTCCCCAAGTCATCTATATTAATCCTTACTTCTAGGCTTCTCTTTTTAACTGTCCTTCTGTCTCCCTCCCATTCTCCTTCAATGGGCATAGGGGTGAAGATTACAAAATGAGAGCAAGGAAATCTGCTGACTTCACTGGGGAAAGGAAGAGCTCAATGTTTGCTTTGGATGGAACAGACTCCTGCTTTCCTTGCCCACAGGAATCTAAAAAGCTTCCTATGGTTACCTCCAATAGGTCATTAACCTTAGGACATCTTGCTTTCCACCTATGTCTACTGAGGTTTCTACCCTGAATGACTTCTCTTCCTTTTTCTGCCTGGCATATCCTTCATTCATTCTTGAGTGAATAAATCATGCCATACCTCATCATGAAGCATCCTTGGCCCATCAACCTTCAGAAGTGTCTTTTTCCTTTGAGGTTCTATACCCTTTACTACCTATGTGAATCAAATCAACAAAGCATTTATTAAGCACCTCTAGTGTTATAGGGGGTTTGCTAAGTGTTAGGGAAACAAAGTAAAAAAAACTAAACTAAAAATTAAAAAGTTCTCACTATTTATCAGGGAGGAGAACATTTACACATATACAAAATGCATACAAGATAAATTCAGGGTAATTTGGAGAGAAAGTACTAGCAGATGGGAAATTAGGAAAGGACTCATGTAGGAGATGGCATATAAATTGAGCTTTAAAGAATGCTCAGAACTCAGAGAGTTGGAGCCAAATAGAATCATTGTAGGCATGGGAGTCAGTCTGTGCAAAGCCATAGAAAAGAGAAATGCAATGCCATGTGTGAAGAATGGTAAGAAGGCAAGATTGGCTGGACCATAGAGTGCATGGAGAGAGATACCTAACAGCTCAAGCCAGGAAAGGTAGGCTAAAGTACATTTGATTCTGCAAATTATAGGAATAGATGTTCTTGAGCAGGGAAATAAATAGATGGAACTATGCATTAGGCATATTGCTTTGATAACTGAATGGAGAAAGAATTAGTGTGTGTGTGGAGAGGAAGGTGGAAGGGAGGGATATCTGAAATAGGAAGACCTCCTAAGAAGCTATTACAATAATTCATGGGACAAGTGATGATTAGGATGTGAGTAGAAAGAAAGGGAGTAATGGAGTAGATTTGGAAGTGGAATCAATAAGATTTGCCAGCTTATTGGATAAATAGGGAAAGGAAAAATAAAGGGAAAGGGAAAAGTTGAGGTTAACTCCATGGTTGAAAACCTGAATGACTAAAAAAGTAGTGGTGCCCCAACAATAAGAAGAGAATTTAGAAGAGATAAAATTTGAGGCAAAATTCTGGTTTCTGAGTATAGATATTGTTCATCTTCTTGTCTGATATTACTATTTTAACTTTCAATGTGCTTATATCTTATATTCCCAACTAATCCATAAACTCCTTGGTAGTAGGAACTATAGATAGATAGATAGATAAACTTAAATCCCAATTATATGTAAAAAATTTAACAATCATTTAAAAAAATTTTAATTTCAAATTCTCTTCTTCCTTCTTATCACTCTCCCTTGAGAAATAAAGCAATATGATATTAATTATACATGTGAAATAATTAAAAACAAATTACTATATTAGCCATGTTGCAAAAAAATGTGCACACATAAACATGAAAAATAATGTTTAAAAACATTTTTGCTTCAATTTTCATGTAGAATTCATTGATCTCTCTGTGGAGAGATTTTTCACCATGAGTCCTTTGAAATTGTTTTGCTTTATAATCTTAATCATAGCACCTAAGTCTTTTACAAGTGACCATCTTGATAATAATGCTGTTATTGTGTACAGTGTTTTCCTGGTCTTATTTCACTCTGCATCAATTCATATTAACTTAAAATCTTTGTCATTTGCTTATAGAATAATAATATTTTATCACAATCACATACCCACAGTTTGTCCAACCATTTCCTAATTTATGGTAATTCCCTCAATTTCCAGTTCTTTGCCATCACAAGAAAAGCTATGATGGATATTTTTGCACAAATAGGTCTTTTTTCATTTTCTTTAATCTTTTTGGTATACAAATTTAATTATGGTAGTATTGGGTCAAAGGATACATGCAGTTTTATAGCCTTTTAGATGTGGTTTCAAATTGTTCTCCAGAATAATTGGACAACTCTACCAAATAGTGCATTAGTATCCCAATTTTTCCATATTCCCTCCAGCATTTGTCATTTTCCTTTTTCTGTCATGTTAGCAAATCTGATAAGGTACAGAATTGTATCTCAGAACTATTTCAATTTAAATTTCTCTAACAGTGGTGATTTAGAGTATTCTTTATATGGCTATTGATAGCTTTTGATTTCTTCTGAACATATCCTTCAACCATTTATGAACTGGGGAATGGCTCTTAGTTTTATAAATTTGGCTCAGAAAGATGTAAATAGTAGTAAATAGCAAAACCACTATTTCTCTAATGTTCTCTAATTCCAAATTCTCTGCTCTTTCTACTGTGTCACATTTAACCTTAAGCAATGAGTAAACAAGTAAACAAGTAGGTATAGTGGACAGAAGAACACCAGGCCTGGAGTTAGGAAGGACAGTGTTAAAATTTGGCTTCAGATACTTATTAACTATGTGACTTAATGCAAATCAATTGACCTCTGCCTGTCTCAGTTATTGCATCTATAAAATGTCAGTTATAATATTACTTTCCAGATTTGTTGTGAGAATTAAATGAGACAATATTTGTAAAATACTGATCTCTTTCCTTCCTATTCAGCACCATGAGAAGCAAGGACAGGCTTACTTATTTACTTATGCCCCTTACCCAGTGTTTGACACAGTATTATGCATTTGATGTATCCTTTTTCATTCATTCATTCAGGGGCCAGACAATGTGCTAAATAGGGATGGAAAGGCAAAAGTGAAAACCTTTTAGTTTCTTCCTCTCTAAACTTGAGATGATAAAGACTTGAGGACTTGTTAGAAAACACTTTCAAGTGTCACAGGCATGAAAATGAAAGTTTTTATTTGTTCATCCCACATAAACAGGGGAAAGAATTTCAGGATTAAACAAGAGTTTCTCAATACCTCCAATGCCCTTGGGGCTGCCTCTGTTTAAAGGGGAAGTAACCCACAAAGGCTCCACTAAGTCCTAAAACCAGTTCAATTCTATTTTCTCTCCACTCTTTGGAAAATAAAAATTGCTGAGCTCCAGTTCTTTTCCCTTAAACCGTGGAGTAGAAATGCTCTCCTGGGTAGCAACCCTGGGAGCCAACATTCTGCCCAAAGCAGATTTTTTACAGCCACGTTTTTTCTGATTCTTTAAAAAGAAAAGCAAATATACATATATATATATGCATATATATGTATATGTGTATATCTATGCATAATATCTATGCATCTATATATTATATGCATATAAATGAGTATGCATATGCATACATATATTTATAAATATAGATATAGATGTATCTGTTTGGAATGACTGGGCTCTGTTGTAATGTCTCAGCAAAAAATCTTTGGGCTACTGTGTCTATGCTTGGCTCTAGCTTGTGTGTTGGAGGGACTCAAAACTATTGGGAAGCCTGGAACATAAGATTTATTCACAAGATCCAATAAGTCAGTAGGGTTCTTTAATTATTCCAGTGACATGATGGGGAGATTTAGGGATGGGTGAGAGTCCACACTACTATTAAAAGGTGAAGAAAGTTCACCTGGAAGAGAAATAACTAATTTATAGATTGCACTTTGTACTTTTTATGCTGCCCAATTTCTTCAAATCTAGCACTTTTCTCAGGAATTAATAAAACAGCTTGAACAAAGGATTTATATTGAAAATAAGGGGCCACTGCATCTCTGTGTGTGTATGTGTGTGTATCTGTCTTTGTGGGTATGACTGTGCATATATGTTTCTTTTTTTTTTCTTCTTAATTCAAGTTTTATTTAGGGCTTTCTTAAAGAAATGGAAAAGAGGCTTGTTTTTTTCCCCCTTTTGGTGGCCAGAGAAAGAAAATTTATTGATGTTCACATGGGTACCATTTTCTAAGTCTTGAATCTCCTCTACCATATACTGTTTCTTGTGAGTCCCACAGTTTTATTTCCTTCCAGCTCCAATATGAACTCCAGTACTGAATCATATCAGATGCCACCCAAATTGAGGCAAAGACTAGACATAGACACTAAAAATCCCCATTTCAGTCTGTAGAGAAGCACATATATGCTTGTATGTGTCTTAGTTCTTGTTTATACATCTGCATATTGTAAGGCAAGGTATCATGGTGAAAAGAGCACTGGAAAAAATTGGGAGTTTTTGAGGTTTGAGGTTTCAATCCCAACTTTAGCTGTGTGACCATGTTATTCCCTGAGTCTCATTTTACTCATTGGTATAACTGGTACAAACAGCTAGGTGATTCAGTATATAGAGCACTGGACCTGGAGTCAGAAAGCTCTGAGTTTAAATCTAGTCTAGACTCTTACTGGCTGTGTGATCCCAGTCAAGTCATTTAACCTCATTTGCTTAATTTGTGAAAAGGGAACACACTAGAGAAGGATATGGCAAACCACTCCAATATCTTTGCAAAGAAAACTCCATGAACAAAGCCCATAGAGTCACATAATAACAGACATGACTGAACAATTGAACAACAACAATAACATAAGGATCACAATATCTTTTCAGGAATATGTTGATAAATGTTTAACAACTAGTTCTGAGGTGGGGGTTAACAATTTTAATCTACATTATCAACATTTTTTTCCATCATTTTCTTAAGTGTGGACAATCAACAAGGCAAGAATCAAGTTCTGATTTGTAACTTCTGATTTCTGAGCTTGAATGCACACACTGAAAATTTAATATTCAGCTATCAGCCCCAGTATCATTCTACCTGTATTGTCTTCCTCATAGTATCTTTGTGAAGATCAAGTTAGATAATGGATATAAAGTGCTTTGCAACTCTTAAATTATTGTGTCAGCTAATGTTAACTGTATAAGTGTGTGTATAAGTTTAAATGCTGTGTATTTCTGTGGCTATCTGTATACTGGTGTATATGTAAGTCGAGTTTGTGTGTCAGTGTGAGTGCACACACATGTGCTCATTTGAGCAGATCTGTTTCTGCAGGTGTGACCCAATACCCCGTGCCCTTTGCAGCATTTTTGTACAAGAATTGGTACCTGCATACAGCATGTCTTTGAAAATGCTTGTGCATCTATATGTTATAGAGATAGAGAAGGACAGGTCGGGCACAGTGAAGTTTGTTTGTAACATCAGACAAGTGACTTCATAAATAAGACAGGATCTATTCCTTTTGCTCTGTTCTCTTACACCAGTGCCATGGCTCAGTCAGGGTACCCTTCAACCAGGGATAAATCTAAGATTCATTTGTTAAAAGTAACTTGAGAAAGGATACTAGAGTATGTATGTACTGCCCTCCTTCCTTTGGTTACACTTAGGCTTACCACCCTGGATTCTGGGTACCCATCATTTGTTATGTTGTGACTATCTTCCTGCTCTATCCTGAGTACCTCCCATTCCCAGGTTTTAACAGGACCTCAAATGTAGACTCGAGGAATGGAAAAGAACATTAGATTTTGTCATTTAGAGCTAGGCCTAATAGTACAAATTTCTCATTTTGCAGATGAGGAAACTGAGGCTTAGAGGTTAAGTAACTGAGCCACGTTCACACAGATAATCTATCAGAGGAAAGATGTGGAACTGGGTCTTTCAGATTTAAATGACATCATTCTGTATATTACATTATGCTGCCCCATCATACCTAGCTCAAGATCCTAGTGATATCCTTAAAATCAAAGCTATTATTTCTTATTTCTAAATGAGGGGAATGAGGGGGATATACTCAATGGTCTGTGAGATGCATTCAGTCTCTAAATTTATGGCCCTATGATTTGTCTAAACAATTCCCATTTCTATGACATTTTAGGGTTTATGCTACATTTCTTTCATAGCAATCCATAAAAGTATGTGGGAAAGAGCAGTAGCACTGCAGCCACAGGAACTGAGTTCAAATCTTATTTATGAAACTTTCCATTCATAGTACAAATACATAGACAAGTCTAGATGTAGAATTGTGTCATCCTCATTTTTATGGCCACAGAAAGTGATAATGAAATGTTTGTATTGAAAATTTAATGTTCAGCTCTCAGGTCAGCTCAGACCATCCCACCTGTAAAAGGTAGGGTGGTAGTACAATATTTCATTGTAGCATTGTGAGGATCAGGAGAGAGAATGGAAATAAAGTGCTTTGCTACCTTTAAAGCATTTTAAGATAGTTATTATTATCTGTATGGATGTATATAAGTCAATGCTATGTATCTCTGTGACTGCCTATGTACTGGTACATATCTAAGTCTGGTTTGTGTGTGTGTGTGTGTATGTGTGCGCGCACATTTCAGCATATCCATTTCTTCCAGTCCATAGTTACCAGGTTAACATCAGCTCATTTTACAGTTAAAGAAACTGAGGCAAACAGGGTTACATGACTTGTCCAAGATCAAATGGCTAGTATCTGAAGTTGAATTTGAACCCAGCTTTTCCTGTCTCCAGGGCTAGTACTTTATCTACTGTGTCACGTAAGTGTGTGTGTGTGTGGGGGGGGGTGCGCACATTTGATTGAGCATATCCATTTCTTTGGGTCCAGTTACCCACTGTCAGAAGAAATTAGACTAATTGATTTGTCTCTTCCAGCTCTATATCAACTCCCTGATATTTTACTTCAGCATCAAACCAAAATCCCCTCTCAACTGACCTGGTACCCTTCACCCTTATGAGATCTCTCTCTCTCTCTCTCTCTCTCTCTCTCTCTCTCTCTCTCTCTCTCATGATTTGTAGGTCAGCCAACTGACTAATGAATTGGTCATCAAATATTTCTTTTAAGCACTCATTATGTGCCAAGAACTGTGCCAAGAGCTGAGGATATAATGACAAAAACCATTCCTGCCCTGAAGGAGTTTGAAATTCAAATGAGGAACACAAGGAATAAATAATACAAGTTATTCATAGAGTAGATGGAATATAATCTGATGAGGGAAAATGTTGGCAGCTGAGGTGGGGGAAAGGAGAAATGGATATAACCTTTTGCAGAAAGTGGGATTTAAACTAAGGAAGCTAGTTCTGAGGTTGAGGTAAGGAAGGAGAGCATCCCAGGCATGAAAGAGAAGAGACTACAAAGAAATGAAATAATGTCATATTTGAGAAACTGCAAGTTTGGCAAATTTGCTGGATTGTAGAATAGGTAAGAACAAATAAAGTAGAAGATTTTAAAGGTAGGAAGGGCCCAGATTATACTAAGCTTTTAGCAATCAAACAAAGGGTTTTATATTTTATACTAGAGGTAATAGGGAGTCACTAGAGTTTATTGAGGGTGAGCTGATATAATTAAATATGATTGACAAATATCTTGTCAAAAGCTGAGTGGAAGTTAGAGTGAGACAGGGGAAAGTTATAAAGCTATTGTAATAGTTCAAATGAGAAGTTCAAATTGCTGAGCATGGAAAAAGTGGAATACTTTATTCACACACAATGTATGTGTGCATGTACACATGCATGCATAAATAATACACATGCATGTATACACATAGTTTCATGTGACACACATGCATTTATATACATGTACACACTGTGTGTATTTGCATATACACATGTATGCACATAGCTGCATGCAGCATGTGCATTTATATGCATGCACACATATTATATGTATTTCCATACATGCATGTTTGTATGCAACATGCCTTGTATACATATATAGGCATGTATTTATGCCTTGTGCTGCATATATGTGCTGTGTTGTATGCATGTACATGAGTGTTTTTATATGCATGCATGCATACAAACATATGGAGTAGCTAAGTGGTACAATAAAGCATTAGGAGTAAGAGTAATAACCATAATTCCCATTTCTATAGGATTTTAAGATTTACAAAGGTCTTTCCTCCTAACAACCCTGTGAAGTAAGACAACTGTTATTATCATTATTTTAAGACTAATAAGATCAAGATTTAGTGATTTTCCAAAGGTAACATAGCTAATTATCAAAAATTAAGGCATAGAGTCATCTCATTAGGCTCAAACCTAACAGTCCCCAGGATTGTGTAGAGAGAGGTAGAGTCACAACTAGGTTTCCCCCTGAAGAGCCAAAACTTATTGAGAGAAGAATGAGTGGAAGTGAAAAGGAGGTGTTTGTCATTTGTTGTCCCTATTTTGTTCCGGAAGAACCAGGGACATCACAATGACTTGAGTGAATAGGATTTCAGTGAGGCAGGGTTGCAAGTGAGAGTGAAGAGGAGAGAATGACTAGGTTGCAAACCTGAGTGATTGAAAAAATGGGGTGCCCTAGAGAGAAATAGGAAAATTCAGAGGAGGGATCAAATTAGGGTAAAAGCTTAAGTTATTAAGCTGAGTTTCTGTTTCCTCCTTTGTTAAATGAGAGAGTCCAATTAGATAATCCCTAAAGTCCTTCTGGTTCTGAATCTATAATTCCATTGTAAAGACACTTTTATTGTATGAACACCTTATTACCCCAATTAGATAAGTTTTTTGAAGCAGTCATTCATCTCTGTAAATCCTACAATACCTAAAATAGTGTTAGCTATATGGTAGATATTCAATAAAGGCTTGTTGAATGAATAATAAATCATAGTTCTATATTATTTTGTAGTTTGCAGAGTATTTTCTTCACAAAAACCTTACAGAATTTGTCTGAGAGGCATTGATCATGGAAAAAAGCACTGGAATTGACATCAGGAGTTTTTTGTTGTTGTGGTATTGTTCTTGTTCTTGATAGTACTGTGTCCTGTCTGACTCTTCATGACCTCATTTAGTTTTCTTTCCAAAGATACTGGAATGGTTTGGCATTTCCTTTTTCAGCTCTTTTTACAGATGAGAAAATTGAGGTAAACAGGGTGAAATGACTTATCTAGGATCACACAGCCAGTAAGTATCTGAGGCCAGATATGAAATCAGGAAGATGGGTCTTCCTAACACCAGGTCCAGTACTCTATCCATTGTGTACCTATTTGCCTCAAAGATCTAGGTTTAAATCTTGGCCTTTCTACTATATAGCAAGTCACAACTTCTCAAGACTTCAGTTTCTTCATCAATAAAATGAGATATTAAACCACATGATTTCTACCTAGATTATCTTCCAGCTTTAGATACTACAATCCTAGGAAGATGATGGAGAAGCTCTCACCCCTTTTGATAGATGAATAAACTAGGGCCTCAGAGAGATTAGGTTACTCACTCAGGATTTCATATTGTAGGAACCATACCAGAAATCTTTTTTTCCTAAACCTGTTGTTCCGTGGATAATTTCTCCAGTCCTGTTCCCTCAGTCTTATTGTGTAGACATGGAGACAAAAACATAGCATGAGGTCCACTTTGGAAAGAATGTGAAGGTAGGATGGCAATAGATGATGGAGGGATAGGCAACAAGGCCCAGAATAAAAACTAGAAAGAGGAGTGAGTTGAACAGTCTGGAAAAGGATCCAAAGAAAAGGGGGAAGGAGTGCTGTGGTCATATCTCAGTTCTGGAAAGGACCTTAGAGTCCATCTAGACCAAGATGCTCATTCTACAGACAAGGAACCTGAGATCCAAATTTAGCAAGTGTTTAATAAATGCTTGTTGACTGACTGAAAAACTAGGAATGAATTGAGTTTTTGTCAATCAAACCCAATTTTTAGTGCACTACAGGGAGCAGCCTCTTATAGAAACCCTACAGTGATTCCTTTGGTTCAGCTGTGAATTTTTTTGTAAAGAGAATAACCAGTCCCTGATGGATCCAGTTTGTAAATTCAGTTTTTCACAGCCTGAGTTTGCTTAGAGCAGGGCTGTTGTACTGGAGAAACACCCTTCTCTTAGTGCCTATGTAAGCCTCCCTAGGTCCCAAAGCTGGATGAATGGTAGTGACAGGGAAGAGGAAAGCCATGCTTCCTGAGAGGCCCAGTTAGCTCTCTCTCTCCAAGCCAGCATACAAAAAAGCACAAGCGGGAGGCAGGGAAGTCTGAACACCTGGAAACCTAAGCTGTGGGTTGTTTCTTGCAGTTAAACCCTCAATGAGTGGCTTTAAAGATAATCAATTGTTTTTATTCTGAGTGAAGCAACTGGCTCCATTGACTCTCTATTTAAAAACCACACACATCCCCCAGATCTGTCTTCTTTTAAATTGTTGCACGAGTTGATCTGATTTAACCTGACAGGCTTAATGTCTTTCCTGTTCTACAGTGGAGAAGGAGCAGGAGGGAGAAGCAAATGGGAAAGGAGGGGCTGGGATGGAGGGGAAAGAAGAAGCAGAGAGGAGATAAAATGCAGAAAAACTGAAGAGAGGAGGGGAAAAAAGGAGGTTGACAGAGTGTGTGTGTGGGGGGATGAAGACCGGAGTAGAGATAAGGAGAAACTGAAGGGAGAGCTGAGTAGAAGAGGAGGGAAATTGAGGTAGGTATTATCAAACCCAAGTTCAAATCAAACTACAGATACTTATTTTCTGATACTGGGCAAATCACTGAGCCTCTGCTTAACCCACTTTTCCCATCTTCTAAATGGGGATAATAATAGCACTACTTTTTAGGGTTAAAACAGATAAAATGAATAATATGTGGATGAAATGAAAAAAAATGTGGATAAAAGGAAATAATTATAAAACACTTCACAAACCTCAAAGAGTTGTGTAAGTGCTAACTATTAAAAGCAGGAAATATTTGCAAGACTTATTCATCGACCCTAGATCTCATTCATTGATTATCACTTTTGAGCTAGAGGGCATCTTAGAGGTCTAACACTTTCCTTTTAAAAGTGAGAAAACTAAGTGATTGTGTGGGGTCACATAGAAACCAAATGTCTGAGACAGGGTTTGAATTCAGGTTTTTCTCATTCTTAGTCAAATATTAGATTAAGTAGGCTTCCATCTCAGAACTAGAAGAAACTTTAGAGGTCATAGAGTTAAACCTGCTTATTTTCTAGATAAGGAATCTGAAACCATAAAAGTTTTCCTTGGCTCCTTGGTTTTATAGCCCACCTTAATCTCCCCTATAAACTCATATAATGTTATCCTCTAACGCAAAGATATCAAACTTTGTAATCTGTTAGTCATGTTTCACCTGGAATATTTCCCAATTGCTTCCAGAACCAGATGAAAATGTAAGTTGGAAATATGATTTTCTTAATTAAGATCCTTGGTATAGTCCCCTTGTATAAGACTTCACATTCAATTATAACCTATTTTCTACTGAGAATTTCCTTTTCATGTGGATTATCTGTCATGTCTCCTCAGATTTCCCCCAGAATTATATTCTTCTTGAAGTCAAGAGTCAAATCTCCAAATTCTCCTGGGACCCTTAAGCCCTAAGTATTCTTGGCACATAGTAGATACTCCAGGAAAGTTTTCTGTGTGAAGGAGGTAAAAGGAGTAGTGTTGAATAGGGGATGAATTTGGAGTTAAAGTATTTCAATTCAAATCCTAATTCAATGAATAAATCAATTAGTGGAGCAGCTAGGTAGCACAGTGGATAGAGCACCAGCCCTGAAGTCAGGAGGACCAGAGTTCAAATCTGGTCTCAGACACTTAACATTCCCTAGCTGTGTGACCCTGGTCAAGTCATTTAACCCCAACTGCCTCAGCAAAAAGCTAAATAAATAAATAAAAATTAATCAATTAGTAATATTTACAAAGTGTCTATTCTGTGTTAGGCACTGTGCTAAGCAAAGATGTCAAAAAATGCAGGATAGTCTTTGCCCTTGAGGAGTTCCCAATCTAATGGAGGAGACAATAAACAAAGAAATATATACTAAAAAGTTATATGCAGGACAAATAAGAAAAAAAATTAACAGAAGGAAGACACTAATATTAAAAGGGATTGGGAAAGGCTTGTTGTAGAAGATGGGATTTGTATGAATGTAAATAAGGTACTTACTGTAAAGCATCCATAATGCTGTACATCTGTATAATGTACAGCATCTATAAAATGAAGAAGTTGAACTAAATACCCTCTGAAATCCCTTACAGCTCCAGATCTGGAAGATCAAATGATATAATAATTGTAAAGTACTTAGCACACTACCTGGCACACAGTAGGTGCTTAATAGGTGCTTATCCCCCTATCCTTCCCTAGATCTATAATCTCATGAGAGAGAAGGAAGAAAGTAGCATGACAAAATGAACAGACAAAATGGAATCAAATAACTGAAGTTCAAATCTTGGGCTTAGCATGTTTGCATTTCTTCCTTATCCTTACCTTTCAGCTACCATGTTGTCACAACTTCAATCCTACCTACATTCTTCAGGAAGCATTTCCCATTGTCTCCTCTTTATCTTAGCTGTTAGTGACATCCTTTTTCAGATACTTTCCTTTTATTCCATGTGTATTTGCAAAAGAGATATGAGGTTATTTAGGAACAAGGTTTCAAGATATCTTGGCATTTATAGGCTAGGACCATGCCTTAAACCTAAATCGCTTTGGATCTCCAGGATTGGCCAACAATGGGTCTCAGGCCAAGCTCCACTTGATCATTATTTAGGCCCAGATTGGCTCAGAGTGAATGTAAATAACAATTATTTCTATTTTGGTGAGAAATGCTGAGGATCTTCTTATCCCAGATTTTTTTTCTCTCTGGCCCCCTCTCCCATTTGCTTGTTTGTTTTTGACTAGGTAAAAGAGACCATTTTCTAACTCATTTCTTAACTAGCCCAAACCACTGAATGGATGTTACCTCAGTTAAACAGAGACCTGTTAAAGACCTTAGCTTAAAAAGGCTAAGGCTTCTCCCTGAATCCAGGGCCATCTCCAGTCAAGCTGATTTATCTACATTTTACCACTGGACCCAGATGCTCTGGAGGAGGTTGATGATTTTGCACAGCCCTCCCTCATTGAAATCTAATGTGCTAGCAAGTCACAGCATTACTTCCCTGATGTCTTGGTCCTCTTCAAGAATGAAGGATAAACAACAACAATGATATGTATATGAGAAAAATAATTATTAATAACCAATAACTTGTGGAGATCTAAATTTCCTCTTTGTTTTCTAAAATTCTCATTTTGAAGTTTAGATGCTGAAGGAGAGGACTGATGACAGCAGATAGGATTAACATTCTCCTCAATCTCAGATATTGTTAATCCACCCAACCTCCCATGGAATTTAGCTATTGGCCCATTGTCTTTTGTTCAGGCTTGGGTTGGGGATATAGATTCTTTGTGTAGATTTCCCTGATTCTGGGAGTGATTTGGAAATAATAATATGATCAAAGTTACATTCCCTAGTCCCTCATTAGAATGGGCTCACCTCTCTTTACAATATTCATTACTAGTTACCCAATTAGAGTTGATTGCCATCCTCAGAAACACCCATTCTTCCAAGGATATATAAACTGTAAGTCCATCACCATGATGGTATTCAAGAGGGTCACTGACCCTTTTATTAATAAAATGTTAGCATTGTTAATAAAATTATTAATTACCCAGAAATTATGTCTCTTGAACTTTTTAAAATATCACATATAAATGCACAGTGCACACACATGTATATGAGCCATATCTGTATATATGCATAAGTATGCATTCATGTATGTGTGCATACATGTGTGTATACATACATATAAAATTCTTTTATATACTTATTTAAATATCTCCTCTTTCCTTAAAATATAAGACTTAAAGGCAAGGACTATATTTTGCCTTTCTTTGTATCCTTAGGACTTAGCATAGTGTCTGGCTTATAGAAAGCACTTAAAACATTCTTCTTTTGATGACCTGATAATCACACTTTCACTGCTTACCATACAAGGTGATTGTAAGGGAAATGATTTGTGAATCTTAAAGCTCTGTGGAAATGGGAGCTATGATTATTAAGGAAGCAGCTGGAGCAAATGAGGCCCCTCAATGAACTGCAGATTAGCAGCAATTTGGGTGCCCCAGTGGGAACTCTTTCTCTGGGAGGATGAACTGGAGATGGGGAAGAACACTGTTCCCAGGATTCAGATCAAATAGATTGCCTGTCCCTTTCTACCTCCTTGATTTCTAGAACAACTCTTGGTATCCAAAACTTAGCCTCTCATAAACCTTGAGGGAATGGGGCCTCTGCCCCAGGAAGTCATTAGAATAACTCAGTATTCCTGCTATCCATAAGAATTGGACTCTGATTTTGCAGGTATAGGGAATTCCCAGGTAAGAAATTCCCTCTACCAATGCAATTTGTAGTCTTACACTTTTGCCTTGAGTCATTAAAGGCTAAGTGATTTAGCTAGTCAAACAATCTGTATGTGTTAAGAGGCAAAAATCACAACCAGAACCCTTATTATTATTGTTGTTTGTCCAATCTCCAAGACAACAATGACATCAGGTCAGGGGATGTAACTTTGATCATATTATTATTTCCAAATCACTTCCAGTATCTGGGAAATCTAGAAAAAGAATCTAAATCCCCCACTCAATCCTGAACAAAAGACAATAGGCCGGTAATTTTCACCTTAGATTAAATTCCATGAAAGGTTGGGTGGAGTTACAATATCTGAGATTGAGGAGGATGTTAAGGTGATGCCATAACATGAAAATAAATTGTATTTCAGTGAGGAAGACCTGTGCATAGTCACCAGTCCAGAGCCATCTGTGTCGGCAAGATATAGATCTGCTGTACTCAATGGTCTGATTTCATGAGGGACATGCCCATCAAGTAATGAGGAAGGCAGTCTACTCTGGCATTCTCCAACGTCATCCCACTCCTGATTCCTGGCACTATCATCATTTCTTGAGTCAAGCCAGGAATACCTTTTTTAAGAGAGGGGAATGAACATTTGAAACCAGGCTCCACTGGTCTTTCTCAGAATCCATCAGTGAGTATTTCTCATATTATTTTTTCCAGATACTTTGTAGGATGCTAGAATTACAAAGACAAAAAGGAAACAAGCTTTGCCTTCGAGAACCTCCAGGTCTAGCAGAGGGAGAAAACATATATATACAGAAATATAGACAAAATAGATATGAGGTGATTTGGCATCAGAATTCTACACATCAGTTGAGATTCTGGCTGACCCTAAGGGAATATGAAATATTTGACAGTCAGAGGGAGCTCTGAAACATATCTCAGCCTTGGGGCACCAGTCAGGGACTAAGGAAAAATGAAAAATTGGCATTTCTATAGCACCTTAAAATTTGAAAAATGTTTTCCCCATCACAGTCCTATAAGATAAGTAGTGCTAGGATTATTATTCCTTTTTTACAGATGAACGAAGTCAGATTCAAAGAAATTAAATAATTTCCCCAAGGTGAGAGAGCTAGAGTTTAAATTTATATCCAAAGTCTGTTATTTTTAGAGATCTTTTGTCTCTGTCAGAAGTATCAAGCAGGACATAAACTGCCCATCCCCAGTGCTCCCATATATGACCTGAAACAAATTAAAATGTAATTGGAAAATGTTTGAAAAAGAAATAATTTTTTATTAATACTTTTTATTTGCAAAACACATGTATGGGTAATTCCTAAACATTAACCCTTACAAAGCTTTCTGTTACAAATTTTCCCTCCTACTCCCCACCCCTCCCCTAGATGGTAGGATATCCACTACATGATAATTATGTTAGAATACTTAAGAAATCGAATATATGTATAGTTATTGCCACACATCATTTTTTTGTGCAGGAGAAATCGTATCTATAAGAAACAATAATCCAATAAAGGATATACAATGCAAGCAAACCTCAATAGAGAACATGAAAATGTTATGTTGTGGTCCACATTTCACATCCCTCTCTCTGGGTGTATATGGCTTTCTTCACTGAATAATTGGAACTGGTTTGAAGCATTTCATTGTTGAAGAAAGTCATGTCCCTTAGAACTGATCCTCATATAGTATTGTTGTTGCCGTGTATAATGATCTCCTGGTTCTGCTCATTTCACTCAGCATCAGTTCATGCAAGTCTCTCCAGGCCTCTCTGAAATCGTCCTGCTGGTCATTTTTTACAGAGCAATAATATTCCATAACATTCATATACCATAATTTATTTCAGCCACTCTCCAATTGATGGGCATCCATTCAGTTTACAGTTTCTAGCCATTACAAAAAGAGCTGCCACAAACATTCTTGCACATGTGGGGCCCTTTCCCTCCTTTAAGATTTCTTTGGGATATAATCCCAATATAAACACTGCTGGGTCAAAGGGTATGCATAGTTTGATAACTTTTTGAGCATAGCTCCAAATTGCTCTCCAGAATGGTTGGATCCGTTCACAACTCCACCAACAATGCATCAGTGTCCCAGTCTTCCCACATCCCCTCCAACATTCATTGTTATCTTTTCCTGTCATTTTAGTCAATCTGACAGCTGTGTAGTGGTACCTCAGAGTTGTCTTAATTTGCATTTCTCTGATCAATAGAGATTTGGAGCACCTTTTCATATGATTATAAATAGTTTTAATTTCATCCTCTGAAAATTGTCTGTTCATATCCTTTGACCATTTATCAATTGGATAATGACTTGGATTCTTATAAATATGAGACAATTCTCTATATATCTTAGAGATGAGACCTTTATCAGAACCCTTAAATTTAAAGATGATTTCCCAATTTGATGCTACCCTCTTAATCTTGTCTGCATTAGTTTTGTTTGTACAGAAACTTTTTAACTTAATATAATCAAAATTATCTATCTGGTGTTCAATTAAGAGTTCCAGATCCTCTTTGGACATAAATTTATTCCATCTCCACAGGTCTGAGAGGTAAACTATCCTATGTTCCTCTAATTTGGTTATAATATCACTCTTTATATCCAGATCATGAACCCATTTAGATCTTATCTTGGTGTGCGATGTTAGGTGTGGGTCAAGCCTTAATTTCTTCCACACTAGTTTCCAATTTTCCCAGCAGTTTTTGCCGAATAGTGAGTACTTATCCCAAAAGCTGGGGTCTTTGGGCTTATCAAACACTAAATTGCTAATGTTATTACCTAGCTTGTCCTGATATCCTATCCTATGCCACTGATCGACTGCTCTATTTCTCAGCCAGTACCAAATGGTTGTGAGGACCACTGCTTTAAAATATAGTTTTAGATCTGGTACAGCAAGGCCACCTTCATCTGTCTTTTTTTTTTCATTAATTCCCTTGAAATTCTTGACCTTTTGTTCTTCCAAATGCACTTTGCTACTATTTTTTCTAGATCTGTAAAATAATTCCTTGGGAGTTTGATTGGTATGGCACTAAATAAGTAGATTAGTTTGGGTAGTATTGTCATTTTTATTATATCCGCTCGGCCTACCCATGAGCACTTAATGTTTGTCCAATTGACTAGGTCTGATTTTATTTGTGTAGAAAGTGTTTTGTAGTTTAGTTCGTATAGTTTCTGACATTTTCTTGGCAGATAGATTCCCAAATACTTTATGCTATCATCCATTATTTGGAATGGAATTTCTTTTTCTATCTCTTGCTGCTGAACTTTGTTGGTAATATATAAAAATGCTGATGATTTATGTGGATTTATTTTGAATCCTGCAACTATACCAAAGTTGTGAATTGTTTCTAGTAGTTTTTTTAGTTGAATCTCTAGGGTTCTCTAAGCATACCATCATGTCATCTGCAAAGAGTGATAATTTGGTTTCTTCATTACCTACTCCAATTCCTTTTATCTCTTTTTCTTCTCTTATTGCCAAAGCTAATATTTCTAATACAATATTAAATAGTAATGGTGACAGTGGGCAGCCTTGTTTCACTCCTGATCTTATTGGGAATGGTTCTAGTGCGTCTCCATTACATATGATGCTTGCTGATGGTTTTAAGTAGATGCTACTAATCATTTTAAGGAAAAACCCATTTATTTCTATACTCTCCAGTGTTTTTAATAGGAATGGGTGTTGGATTTTATCAAATGCTTTTTCTGCATCTATGGAGATAATCATATGTTTTTTGTTAGTTTGGTTATTAATATAATTGATTATACTGATAGTTTTCCTGATAGTGAACCAGCCCTGCATTCCTGGTATAAATCCTACTTGGAGATAACTTTCTGTAATCTCGTTGCTAAATCTTATTTAAAATTTTTGCATCAATATTCATTAGGGAAATGGGTCTATAGTTTTCTTTCTCTGTTTTCACCCTACCTGGTTTAGCTATCAGCACCATATCTGTATCATAGAAGGAATTTGGTAGTATACCTTCTGTCCCTATTTTTTCAAATAGTTTGTATAGTATTAGAATTAATTGTTCTTTGAATGTTTGGTAGAATTCACATGTAAAACCATCTGGCCCTGGAGATTTTTTCTTAGGGAGTGGATTAATAGCTTGTTCTATTTCTTTTTCTAATATGGGGCTATTTAAATAATTTATTTCCTCTTCTGTTAACCTGGGCAATCTATATTTTTGTAGATATTCCTCCATTTCATTTACATTATCAAATTTATTGGAATAAAGTTGGGCAAAGTAACTCCTAATTATTACTCTAATTTCCTCTTCATTGGAGCAAAGTTCTCCCTTATCATTTTTGAGACTAACAATTTGATTTTCCTCTTTCCTTTTTCTGATCAAATTAACTAAAGGCTTATCTATTTTTTTGGTTTTTTCATAAAACCAACTCTTAGTTTTGTTTATTAATTCAATAGTTTTCTTATTTTCAATTTTATTAATCTCACCTTTTATTTTCAGAATTTCCAATTTGGTATTTAATTGAGGGTTTTTAATTTGCTCTTTTTCTAGTTTTTTAAAATTGTCCCTAATTCATTGATCTTCTCTCTATTTTATGCAAATAAGCATCTAGAGATATAACATTACCCCTTATAACTGCTTTAGCCGTATCCCACAAATTTTGGTATGTTGTCTCATTATTGTCGTTCTCCTGGATGATTATCGATGGTATCTATAATTTGCTCTTTCACCCATTCATTCTTCAGGATTAGATTATTTAATTTACACTTAACTTTTGGTCTATTTTCTCCTGGTCTTATATTACATGTGAGTTTTATTGCATCATGATCTGAAAAGAATACATTTACTATTTCTGCTTTTCTGCATTTGATTTTGAGGTTTTTATTCCCTAACACATGATCAATTTTCGTATAAGTTCCATGAACCCCTGAGAAAAAAGTATACTCCCTTCTATCACCCTTCAGTTTCCTCCAGAGATCTGTCATACCTAACTTTTCTAACACTTTGTTTATCTCCCTAAATTCTTTCTTATTTATTTTGTGGTTTGATTTATCTAATTCTGAAAGAGCAAGGTTGAGATCCCCCACTAGTATAGTATTACTGTCTATTTCTCCTTGCATCTCTGTTAGTTTCTCCTCTAGGAATTTGGATGCTATACCACTTGGTGCATATATGTTTAGTATTGATACTGCTTCATTGTCTATGGTACCCTTTAGTAAAATATAGTTTCCTTCCTTATCTCTTTTAATTGGATCTATTTTTGCTTTTACTTGATCTGAGATAAGGATTGCTACCCCTGCTTTTTTTTGTTTACTTGAAGCATAAAAGATTCTGCTCCAGCCCTTTACCTTCACTCTGTATGTATCTCTATGTTTTAGATGTGTTTCTTGTAAACAACATATTGTAGGATTCTGGATTTTAATCCAGTCCGCTATCCGTTTCCATTTTATGGGAGAGTTCATCCCATTCACATTCACAGTTAAAATGACTATATCTATATTTCCTGCCATCTTATTTACCTAAAGTTATATTTTTCTCTTCCCTTTCCCCTTACTCCCTTCCCCCCTCCCCAGTATTTTGTTTTTGATGACCACCTCCCTCTAACAGTCCTCCCCCCTTTAGAAGCCTCCCTCTTTTTTACACCTTTCCCCTAATCCTTCTATTAATTTATCCCTTTCTTTTCCTCCTTTCCCTCCTACTTCCCT
>JAJPUD010000282.1:624165-688992 GCA_023553655.1 Myrmecobius fasciatus
TAAAGATGATTTCCCAATTTGATGCTACCCTCTTAATCTTGTCTGCATTAGTTTTGTTTGTACAGAAACTTTTTAACTTAATATAATCAAAATTATCTATCTGGTGTTCAATTAAGAGTTCCAGATCCTCTTTGGACATAAATTTATTCCATCTCCACAGGTCTGAGAGGTAAACTATCCTATGTTCCTCTAATTTGGTTATAATATCACTCTTTATATCCAGATCATGAACCCATTTAGATCTTATCTTGGTGTGCGATGTTAGGTGTGGGTCAAGCCTTAATTTCTTCCACACTAGTTTCCAATTTTCCCAGCAGTTTTTGCCGAATAGTGAGTACTTATCCCAAAAGCTGGGGTCTTTGGGCTTATCAAACACTAAATTGCTAATGTTATTACCTAGCTTGTCCTGATATCCTATCCTATGCCACTGATCGACTGCTCTATTTCTCAGCCAGTACCAAATGGTTTTGAGGACCACTGCTTTAAAATATAGTTTTAGATCTGGTACAGCAAGGCCACCTTCATCTGTCTTTTTTTTTCATTAATTCCCTTGAAATTCTTGACCTTTTGTTCTTCCAAATGAACTTTGCTACTATTTTTTCTAGATCTGTAAAATAATTTCTTGGGAGTTTGATTGGTATGGCACTAAATAAGTAGATTAGTTTGGGTAGTATTGTCATTTTTATTATATCCGCTCGGCCTACCCATGAGCACTTAATGTTTGTCCAATTGACTAGGTCTGATTTTATTTGTGTAGAAAGTGTTTTGTAGTTTAGTTCGTATAGTTTCTGACATTTTCTTGGCAGATAGATTCCCAAATACTTTATGCTATCATCCATTATTTGGAATGGAATTTCTTTTTCTATCTCTTGCTGCTGAACTTTGTTGGTAATATATAAAAATGCTGATGATTTATGTGGATTTATTTTGAATCCTGCAACTATACCAAAGTTGTGAATTGTTTCTAGTAGTTTTTTTAGTTGAATCTCTAGGGTTCTCTAAGCATACCATCATGTCATCTGCAAAGAGTGATAATCTGGTTTCTTCATTACCTACTCCAATTCCTTTTATCTCTTTTTCTTCTCTTATTGCCAAAGCTAACATTTCTAATACAATATTAAATAGTAATGGTGACAGTGGGCAGCCTTGTTTCACTCCTGATCTTATTGGGAATGGTTCTAGTGCGTCTCCATTACATATGATGCTTGCTGATGGTTTTAAGTAGATGCTACTAATCATTTTAAGGAAAAACCCATTTATTTCTATACTCTCCAGTGTTTTTAATAGGAATGGGTGTTGGATTTTATCAAATGCTTTTTCTGCATCTATGGAGATAATCATATGTTTTTTGTTAGTTTGGTTATTAATATAATTGATTATACTGATAGTTTTCCTGATAGTGAACCAGCCCTGCATTCCTGGTATAAATCCTACTTGGAGATAACTTTCTGTAATCTCGTTGCTAAATCTTATTTAAAATTTTTGCATCAATATTCATTAGGGAAATGGGTCTATAGTTTTCTTTCTCTGTTTTCACCCTACCTGGTTTAGCTATCAGCACCATATCTGTATCATAGAAGGAATTTGGTAGTATACCTTCTGTCCCTATTTTTTCAAATAGTTTGTATAGTATTAGAATTAATTGTTCTTTGAATGTTTGGTAGAATTCACATGTAAAACCATCTGGCCCTGGAGATTTTTTCTTAGGGAGTTGATTAATAGCTTGTTCTATTTCTTTTTCTAATATGGGGCTATTTAAATAATTTATTTCCTCTTCTGTTAACCTGGACAATCTATATTTTTGTAGATATTCCTCCATTTCATTTACATTATCAAATTTATTGGAATAAAGTTGGGCAAAGTAACTCCTAATTATTACTCTAATTTCCTCTTCATTGGAGCAAAGTTCTCCCTTATCATTTTTGAGACTAACAATTTGATTTTCCTCTTTCCTTTTTCTGATCAAATTAACTAAAGGCTTATCTATTTTTTTGGTTTTTTCATAAAACCAACTCTTAGTTTTGTTTATTAATTCAATAGTTTTCTTATTTTCAATTTTATTAATCTCACCTTTTATTTTCAGAATTTCCAATTTGGTATTTAATTGAGGGTTTTTAATTTGCTCTTTTTCTAGTTTTTTAAAATTGTCCCTAATTCATTGATCTTCTCTCTATTTTATGCAAATAAGCATCTAGAGATATAACATTACCCCTTATAACTGCTTTAGCCGTATCCCACAAATTTTGGTATGTTGTCTCATTATTGTCGTTCTCCTGGATGATTATCGATGGTATCTATAATTTGCTCTTTCACCCATTCATTCTTCAGGATTAGATTATTTAATTTACACTTAACTTTTGGTCTATTTTCTCCTGGCCTTATATTACATGTGAGTTTTATTGCATCATGATCTGAAAAGAATACATTTACTATTCCTGCTTTTCTGCATTTGATTTTGAGGTTTTTATTCCCTAACACATGATCAATTTTCGTATAAGTTCCATGAACCCCTGAGAAAAAAGTATACTCCCTTCTATCACCCTTCAGTTTCCTCCAGAGATCTGTCATACCTAACTTTTCTAACACTTTGTTTATCTCCCTAAATTCTTTCTTATTTATTTTGTGGTTTGATTTATCTAATTCTGAAAGAGCAAGGTTGAGATCCCCCACTAGTATAGTATTACTGTCTATTTCTCCTTGCATCTCTGTTAGTTTCTCCTCTAGGAATTTGGATGCTATACCACTTGGTGCATATATGTTTAGTATTGATACTGCTTCATTGTCTATGGTACCCTTTAGTAAAATATAGTTTCCTTCCTTATCTCTTTTAATTGGATCTATTTTTGCTTTTACTTGATCTGAGATAAGGATTGCTACCCCTGCTTTTTTTTTTTGTTTACTTGAAGCATAAAAGATTCTGCTCCAGCCCTTTACCTTCACTCTGTATGTATCTCTATGTTTTAGATGTGTTTCTTGTAAACAACATATTGTAGGATTCTGGCTTTTAATCCAGTCCGCTATCCGTTTCCATTTTATGGGAGAGTTCATCCCATTCACATTCACAGTTAAAATGACTATATCTATATTTCCTGCCATCTTATTTACCTAAAGTTATATTTTTCTCTTCCCTTTGCCCTTACTCCCTTCCCCCCTCCCCAGTATTTTGTTTTTGATGACCACCTCCCTCTAACAGTCCTCCCCCCTTTAGAAGCCTCCCTCTTTTTTACACCTTTCCCCTAATCCTTCTATTAATTTATCCCTTTCTTTTCCTCCTTTCCCTCCTACTTCCCTATACAGAGGGCCAAGTTTTTCCCTGAAATCAAATGCGTCTGATATACTCTTTTAGAGCCCAATCTAATGAGAGTAAGAACACTCATCACCCTCCCTTCTTTCCCTCAATTATATTAGATTTTCTATGTCTCTTCATGAGACTTTGCCTTATTTTACCTCCTTTTTTTTTACTTTATTTTACCTCCTTTCCCCTCCCCCCTTTTTATAGTATGATATACCTTCCACCTCTAATTTCTTTTCGATTATTATCAAAGTAAAATCAAATTATATCCCCATTCTTTAAGGATACCCATAGTAGAGATATAGTTCTCGAGAATTTTTTCCTTTTTACCTTTTTATGCTTCTCTAGAGTTCTGTGTTTGGAGGGCAAATTTTTTGTTCACATCTGGTCTTTTTATTAGAAATAGGTGAAATTCTCCTGTATCATTGAATGACCATCTTCTTCCCTGGAAGATGATGCTCATTCTAGCTGGATAGCTTATTCTTGGCTGTAATCCAAGTTCTTTTGCCTTTCGGAATATCTGATTCCAGGCCCTTCGATCCTTCAGTGTGGAAGCTGACACATCTTGTGTAATTGTAATGACAGTTCCTCGGTATTTGAACTGTTTTTTTCTAGCAGCTTGTAATATTTTTTCCTTGGTGCGATAGTCCTGAAATTTGGCCGTGATATTCCTTGAGGTTTTAATTTTGGGGTGTCTTTCAGGAGGTGATCGGTGAATTCTTTCAATGCCAACTTTGCCTTCTGATTCTAAAACATCAGGCAATTCTCTTTCATGATTTCCTGGAAGATAGCATCAAGGTTCTTTTTTTTCATCATGACTTTCAGGGAGTCCAATAATCCTTACATTGTGTCTCCTGGATCTGTTTTCCAAGTCAGTTGTTTTTCCTAGGAGATATTTCATATTTTCTTGTATTTTTTTTTCATTTTTTTTGTTTTTGTTTGACTGATTCTTGAAGTCTTATTGAGTCATTCATTTCAATTTGTTCAATTTTAATTTTTAAGGTATTATTTCCTTCAGTTATCTTTTTTAGCTCCTTTTGTAACTGCCCAATTGAATTTTTTGGTTCATTGCATTCTTTTTTCCATTTTGCCAATTTTATTTTTCAGTGAATTGTTGTATTTTACCAATTCACTATTTTTATTTTCTAGTGAGTTGGTGACTTTTTCTTATTCACCAATTTTGTTTTTCAGTGAATTGTTGTCTTTTTCCAATTCACTCATTTTGTTTTTCAATGAATTGTTGTCTTTTACCAATTCACTATCTTTATTTTCCAGTGAGTTGGCGACTTTTTCCAATTCACCAATTTTGTTTTTCAGTGAATTTTTGTCTTTTTCCAATTCACTAACTTTGTTTTTCAGTGAATTGTTGTCTTTTTCCAATTCACCAGACTTATTTTCCAGTTTTTCACATCTCTGTTGCAGGGCAATATTTCCTTCTTGCACTGCTCTCAATTTATTTCCCCAAACTTCTTCTAGCTCCCTTTGAGATTCTTTATGCAATCTTCCAGGTAAGCCTTCTGAAAGGGAGACCAGTTTAAGCCCGCCTTTGTGGCTTTATCTGGGATTGTTTTCAGAATCTCAGGATCTGGGGACTTCTCTAGTTTCTCTCAGTAAAAGCTGTCTATGGTGAGAGCTCTCTTCTTCTTGCTCATGGTTTTGAGCTGAGGTATCAGTCACCAGCAGGGAATCTGCAGTGATTTCAATTTGCCCTGGGGCAGTTTGCCCAGTTGACTTCAGGTCTGGGGCTGATCTAGATCTTCACTAGGATCACACTTTCAGCTGCTCTCAATCCACCCTTTACCAAAGACACATCTGCCAAAGCACCTTCCCGCAAGCAGAGCAAAGTGGCCCAAGCATCTCCAAGGGACTTCCTGGCAGCCTAAAATCTTCTGGTCCTTCCCAGTCCCGGACTTGTACCCTGGCTGCACACTGGCGTCTGAGCGCTAGGAGCTGCTCGATCCCCTGCCTGTCTAAAACTGACCTCAGAAGTTCTTTCAAAGTAGATATTTGATAGAAGTGTGTTGTAGTCCAAGTGTTTGGTGGCACCCCCACTCCAGAACCAGTTCGGAGGCTCAATTTGTCTGGGTCTGAGGGAAGGTCTCAGGAGTTCACAGAGGACACTGTCTGCAGTTCACCTTCTTGGCTCCAGTTTCAAGAAATAAAAATACAATAAAACATGGATAATATTAATATGTAGTTTTCCAAGTCAATATGGAGCTCATAGGGATCCTTATATATGGTTTAGGGGCTTCAAAGAGTTCCACCCCACTAATCTATACCCCAGCTTCTTAAACTGTGATTCATGACCCCATATGTGGCTTCCTAACTGAATAGGAGAGTCACAAAATTATTATTTATTATTAGTAAATGTTTGGTTTTTATACCTGTTTTTTATTCCTACATACGTAGGGTCAGGTAAAAATTTTTCAGGTAAAAAGGGGTTGCAAGTAGAAAATGTTTAAGAAGCCTTGATATACATCATAGCTGCTTTCCTTGGCCAAGGTTGAAGGGCTACATCAATTGCCCCTATGGGAACTAAAGTGTCCCTAATTTGAAAGCACGAAAGATTTGACTGTATAACATTTTCACGTTTGGAGTCAGTGTCCTGAAAAGGTCTGGATTGTTGCCTGCCTGAGGTCAGTTAGGGCTGGAGAGAAAGTCATTAACAGAACCCCGGAGTACAGATGTTTAATCCAGCTCTTAACCACAGGACACTCACCATCCTACCTCCTTCTCTGTCTCTCATTCTGGTGGCCTGAGGCTTGGAGAAGGCCATAAATAATGGTTATATTAAGCGAGTCTGCTCCAAGTGTGATGATTTTATGAAATTACATTTTTGAAAAGGTTAATTCTTCCATCTCCCCATTTGTACTCCAATCTGGAGAGGCAAATGTGGATAAATTGGTCCTATTTCCTCCCAGGCCTCTACAGAGCCCTGTCAAGATGTTTGTTTTCCTCTGAAGTTCTTCTTTTGGCCTAGCAGAAGGCATACTGGGCATTTTTTTCTCTTATTAACCAGTCTGACCTTACTATCCTGGGCACAAGGCAGCCTAAATCCTCTTGTTTCCTACTTCCTGGGAAGAGGGAAGGAGGAGGAGCACAGAGCTTTGAATAAGTGCCTATGGCCTGTTGGGAGTCTAAGTCTAAGGAATATTCTTGGAAAATAAAGTGAGGGATAGAAATTGGGGTTGGTGAGGTGGGGAAAAAGGAGCTAGGAAGTTTAGAAGAAGGGTGTATGTGACAGATCTGTGACTAAGAAGGGGTTAAAAGGAATTGTGTGAGGAGGGAAGAATGAATGGAAGAAGCAGGCAGTAGTGTGGAAAGGATCTATAAGTGGGAAGAGAAGGTAGGAGAACTTAGTGGGCAACCACATCAGTATCCAATCAAGACAACTCTTTTTTTTTCATAGCTTGATTTTTTTCCTCTAGAACATCAAATCATTCAGAGCAAATGGCAGGAAGATGGATCCTGGGAGAAGACTCTTTACCTGAATGTACAGATAATGAGATGAAAAAATGTGTCTTTTCATTATCACTTTCAGGGTAACCTCTCACCCCCTTTCACCAGCCACCCTCCTCATTATCATCTTAAGAAATGATTTAAGTTCCCTTATTCATTGTGCCAGGGAACATTCATAGGCTGATGAACTTACTGTTCCCTTCTTCCTCAACAGAGCTACAAAGACTCCCTAAAGACTCCAGTAACAGCTTCCTGTCCATCAGGACCTGTCATCACATGAGACAGTGTGATACAATGGAGAGGCAAGACCTAGATAGAATTCCCAACTCAGACCATAATTATCTGTGTAAGCCATGGGGAAGGTCTTAATTTCTTAAACTTAACCTCTTTGGACTTCTGCTTCCTCACCTGTAAAACAGGTATAATAATACTTCACTAGTAAGCCTATGGCAGCTAATTGGCTCAGTGGACAAAATGCCAGACCTGGAGTCAGGAAAATATGAGTTAAAATCCAGCCGTAGACATTTACCAACTGTGTGACCCTGGGCAGGTCACTTAAACTTGTTTACCTGTTTCCTCATCTATAAAATGAGCTGGAGAAGGAAATGGCAAACCATTCTAGTATTTTTGCCAAGAAAACCACAAAGGGGCTTACAAAGAGTCAGACATGACTGAAAAATGACAAAACAACAGCTAAGCCAAAGGGTGATGTGAAGAAAATACTCTACAAATCATAAAATGGCTATATAATATGAAACATTATTCTCTCCAGAATGACCTGAATTCTTTGACTGGTTTTTGCTCCTTTTTATCTGTATCCAACTGGATTTTATTAATGATTGAGATTGGATCATAATATATTGTAGTGTCATGACAAAAACAATAGAGAGAGATGAGGTATGATGCTGACTCTTTTACTAACTTTCTCAGTGACATGAGACAAGTCACTTTGGCTCAGCTCTTGACCCTGTAAAAATTCTTCATCATTCCCTAGCAACCTTCTCAACATAGAAGATGTCTTTACTCCTTGAGTCTTCCCCTCCAATTTATGGGTTCCTTCTAGAATCTCCATTTTGAGAAAGTGTCCAAGATTCTTCAGATTTCTTCACTATGCTTGCACGTGGTGATCTCATTATTTCTCCTGAAGCTCCATTCTATGTATTATTCTCCCTCATTAGAACATAAGATCCTTGAGGGAAGAAACTATTTTTATTTTTGCTCAGATCTATATTTCCAGGTTAAAGCACAGTGCCTGGCATATCATAAATACTTAATAAATGCTTGTTGATTCGATCATAGGTCCTTTACTCTCACTGAGTCCTTAAGATGAGAAGATTCATAAGACCAAGAATTATAAGGAACTTTGGGTAGTATCTCATTTAAACCCTTCATTATACAGATAAGGAAACTAAAACCCAGAAAGGAAATATAACCTGCCTTAAGTCACATAGGTAGGAAGTACAGAGCCAGGTTTCATACCATGGTCCTCAAATTCCAAATCAAGTACTCTTTGTAGTACTACAGTAGTTAGATTATATTTTGTTTTGCTTTTTTTCAAATTTGGTCTATCACTGGTTCTGTGATTCTAAAATTCATGATTTATAGGGAAAGAAAATATTATCTTGTGTTTTTTACAGTATTTTATTTTTCTAAACACATGCAAAGATAGTTTTCTACATTCACCTTTGCAAAATCTTGTGTCCCAAATTTTTCTCTTTCCCTCACCCACCCTTCTCCCCAAGACAGTAAGCAAACTAATATACATATGTTAAACATGTCCAGTTCTTCTAAACATATTATCATGTTCATCATGCTGTTCAATAAAAATATAATCAAAAGGTAAAGAACATGAGAAAGAAAAAAACGCCAAGCAAACAAAAGCAAAACAAATGTGAAAATACTGTTTTAATCCACATTCAGTCTCCATAGTTCTCTTTCTGGATGTAGATGAATTGGCTTGTTTTTGTAAAAGATTTTCTTAGTTTTTCAGGTTTGGAGTCAGAATTCTTAGGTTCTAATCATGAATCTTCCCATGAGACTTAGGGGAAATCATTTAATCTCTCTGGGACAGTCAGTTAGTATGTGTTTATTTTTAATAGTATTTTATTTTTCCCAGTGATCTATCTGTAAAGATAATTTTTTTAACATTTTTTTAAAATTTAAGCTTCAAATTTTCTCACTCCCCCTTCATCTCCGCCCTTCTTCCTAAAATGACAAGCAATTTGATATAGATTATATATGTACTATCATGTAAATATATTTCTATATAAATCATTCTGTAAAAGAAGAAACAGAACAAAAAGGGAAAAATACACGCAAAAAATAAAGAAAATGAAAATAGAATGCTTTGATCTGCCTTCAGACTACATTATTTCTTTCTCTGGATGTGGATAACATTTTTCATCCTGAAATCTCTGGAATTATCTTGGATCTTAATAAGCATTTAATAAGTGCTAATGATGTGTTATTAGACACTCTACTGTAAGTATTCAAGATGGTAAAAGAGGCACAGGATAGATCTTGCCCTCAGGGAGTTAACAATCTAATGGGAGAGACAACAAACAAATGTATACAAATCAGCCATACAAAAGATAAATAGGAAATAATAATAGAGATATCATGCTAGAATTAATAGATATTGGGAAAAGCTTTCTAGAGAAAGTAGGATTTTAATTGTGACTTAAAGGAAGCTGGGGAAAGCAGTAGGTAAAGTTGAAAAGTGAGTATTCCAGGCCCAGAGAGCAGCCCAAGAAAATATTAAGAATTGAGAGATAGAGTAACTTGCTTGTGGAACAGTCAAATTATACATGAGGAAATGAAAATTCTAAGAACACTAGTAATGTAGAAGGAGCTATGTTATGAAGGACCAGAGGATTTTGTATTTGATTCTGGAAGAGATAGAGAGCCATCAGAATTTATTGAATAAGGGAATGATATGTTTGGGCCCACACATAAAAAAATCACATTAGTAATGTGATTGGAAGATGGAGTGGAGTGGGAAGAGAGTTGAGGCAGGCAAACTCACCAGCAAGCTGCTGCAGTAATCCAGAGGTGAGATGACGAGGGTCTGCACTAAAGTGATGGCAGAGGAGAGAAAGGAACACATTCAAGAAATGTTACAAATCCACAAGCCATGACAACAGATTAAGTATGGGAATACTGAGAGGATAGTGGTACCCTCAGCTGTATAAGGAAGTTAGCAAATAAGAATTAGGGAGAAAGATAATGAGTTCAGTTTTGGACATGTTGAGTTTAAGACACCTACTTAGATATGTCTGAATGATAGCTAGAGAAGCAGCTAGGTGGCATAGTAAATAGAGCACTTCCCTCATGTCAGGAGTACCTGAATTCAAAACTGGCCTCGGATCCATGACACTAGCTATATGACCCTGAGCAAGTTACTTAACTCTGAGTGTCTTGCTTAAAAACAAGTAATTAGAGATATAAGAGAGAGAACTTAGGGCAGGATAGATAGATATGAGAATCATCAGCATTAAATCCACAGGAGCTGATGAAATCATCCATTGAAATTGTATAGAAGGAAAAAAGAAGAGAGCCTAGGACAGAGATTTTAGAAATACCTAGGGTTAGATGGAGTACCCTGGATGGGGTTCCAGCAAAGGAGACTGAGAAGGAACAGCCAGGTAGGAAGATAACCAAGAGAGAATGATGCCAGGAAACTCTGGAGAGAAGAGAATATAAAGATTAAGAGGGTGATCAGCACTGTGTAGGCCTCCTCCTCAACTGTAAAACAGTAGAGTTGGATTAAATAATCCCTGAAGTTCCTTGAAGTGCTAAATCTATGATTCTATTATCCCATATCTTTATTTCATCAAAAGTCATTATCCCTTTGGAAAGGAGGGATTGTTTTATTCATGTACTTATAGCCCAACACTTAGTCCAGTGCCTAGTACATAGTAGGACAAGTAGTTCTTTTTGTTGGATTAATTGATCTCTGAGGACTTTTTAAATTCTACCCATTCTAGGGTCCTATAATTCTCAATTCATGGTTGGCAGGGGAAGAGTGTATTGCCTTGTATGAGGAGGAGCTTGATAAATCTATGTTAAACTGATTCCCTTTTGGTAGAGAAAGAAATGGTTAATGCAAATGAATGATCATATAGGGTGACAGATTTTGCTGTCAAACTTCATATCCCTTTCCCTTCTTCTCAGGAATAGTACCAGGAGTGGTACAGATAGAATCTAAGTGATGTTTACAAATATAAGGGAGTGGGACTTGATGTTCAATTCAGAGTCACAAGATGTAGATTTGAATCCTGGCACCATCACTTTTTCTTTTTTTAAAAATAACATACATTTTTGGGGGGTTCCTATTTATATGAAAAGACAATTTTTAGCATTCATTTTTACAAAATTTTGAGTTACAGTTTTTTCTCCCTCTCTCCTTTCTCTCCTTCCTAAAGTGGAAAGCAATTGGATATAAGTTATAAATGTGCAATCACATAAGACATATTTCCCTGTTAGTCACAGTTGAAAAAGAAGAAACAGACCAAAAGGGAAAAAACACATAGGAAAAAATAAAGAAAATGGAAATAGTATGCTTTGATTTGCATTTGGAGTCCAGCAGTTCTTTTCTGGATATGTGTAGCATTTTCCATCATGAGTAATTTGTAACTATCTTGGATCATTGTATTACTGAGAAAAACTAAGTCATTTATAAGTGATTATCATACAATGTTGTTGATACTGTGTACAATGTTCCCATGATTCTGCACATTTCACTTTGTATCAGTTCATACAATCTCTCTGGGCGCTGTCACTTTCTAACCATATTTCTAGGGCAATTTCCTAAGCCTCAATTTCCTTGTCTTTTGAATAGGATAGTTTTTGCTCCCCATCTAACAGAGGTGTCAAGAAAAGGACATGATGAACTTTGGGCACCATAGAAAAGTAGACTTGTCCTTTAGACTTAGTTGGAGATGCTTGTATCAGATTATTGTAGCATCCAATGAAAGACAGTGCCCCCAAAGGTTGAGCACATGGACAAAGAAACTCAGATAACTATTGAACATCAGTCAGATGCTACGTATTTTGGATGAAAAAAGGAGATGAGACTTTCAAGGAACTTATAACCTCACTGGGGAGATGACACACACTTTTTAACAAGTAAAAATACTATTCTCCATGCAAAAAAAATCCTACATTAAATGAAAAATACTATTATAGAGCAGAAGAGAACCATAAAAACTATTTAGTTCATCATTTTACAGTGAGAAAACTGGAACTCAGAGAAGGGAAATCCTAGTCAAGATTCAAACACAGCTCTTTAGGTTCCAAGACTAGTTAACTTCCTGCTACACTACTTTCTGTCCTAGAAAGGGAAAGATGAGAGTGTGAATTGGAGCATTCAGAGAAGGCAGTTAGTCATGTGAGACATGAGATTTGAGGCTTTATGTCCTGAATAATTGACTTGAGGTAAAATTTGGATAGGTGAAAAGAAAAGAGAGGGTAGCTGAAGGTATTAGAGACATTTTGAGGCAAGATTAAGATGGAATTTTTTTTTTTTTTGCTAAGGCAATTGGGGTTAAGTGACTTGCCCAGGGTGACACAGCTAGGAAATGTTAAGTGTCTGAGGCCAGATTTGAGCTCAGGTCCTCCTGAATTCAGGGCTGGTGCTCTATCCACTGAGCCACCTAGCTGCCCGTGAAGATGGAAATTATTTGAAAGGTCACATGATTAGGCATAGGGTACTGGCAGGAAGGAAAACTTGGATTCAAATCCCATTCTGGATGCCTATGAGTAGTGTGATCCTGGAAGAAGTCACTTCATCTCTCTCTTTCTCAGTTTTTGTCTGAAAAATGAAAGACAGGACTCAGGACTCTCTAATTCCCTTCTAGTTGTGACTAAGATTCTACATCAGGCCTGGCTTCTGAGGGCTGGGGCTGAAAAGGAATGGGAGAAAACATTACATATATACATATATATATTATATATATATGTATATATATACACATATATACATATACACATTACATATATATATATATATACATGTATATTTTATACAGTAGTATAAAATAAAGGTAGAGAGAGAAGTCAGGGGTGAAAAGCAGATTTCAGAATCATTTGCATCCCTCCCTTCAAGTTGACTGAGAAGAAGGCTTAGGGAGCTCTTTCTCCAAGTGTGAGTTGGTTGTTGACAGGAGCACTCCTTGTTTATTCATGCTCAAAGAGCAGGGAAGACCTATTTCCCTCCAAAGAGCCTATTTATCCTGCTTTCTCATTTTCCAATCCAGTGACTTTATGGCTTGTCTCCATTTTGGCTCTGTCTTCCTTGCTCTCACCTCCTTCTGCTCCCCCTGCCACCTTCTGAGGGAGAGTGGAGCAGGCTGGTCACTGCTGCAAGCCATTCAGGAAGCACAGTGTGCCCATGCCCTTCTCCCTTTAAGGAGTAGGGCACTCCCTGCACACACTAGCTGCTTTCTAACTTCTTGGTATCCAGCTCCAAGACTGAGTCTAACTCACAGGGAGAGTGGATTGGGGTGGAGGGAATGGGAAGAGTAAGTATCATGAAAAGAGAAAGTGGTGAGGAATAAGATTGGGAAATGTTGCATAGGCTGGACATAGGGATTTAATCAGAGGAAAATTGATAAGAAAATTGCCCTGGACAGGGAATTAATGGAAGGGATGAACTATAAATGAAGGGAAAATTGTTGAGTGAAGAATAGAATTCTGGTAAGGGATGAGAGACAGGGGTTAAGACAGGATTAAAACATTAGGAGAAAACTCCATGCACTATAACCCTTCCTGTAATTCAGATAATTTAGGGAGAGCTTTGTTTCCTGTTTCAGGGAATTTTGAGAAGTCAGATACATGAACAAAATCAATTATTCAGCAAACACTGATGTAATGTTTTCTTTGCGCCACTGTGTGGGATCTATGACCCAAAGACAAAGACTGAAGCAATCTCTACTCATAAGGAACTTAAATTCTAATGGGAGAGTTAGTGAAGGTATAAATATAGAATAGAGATTTTGTGGAAAGCAGCCAAATACAAGTTTAAGAGGGAGGACTCTTGCAATTGGGGAGATCCAGGAATGGTGAGAGAATGAGAAGAGGAAGTTCTCTGAAGGCAGGGCTATGCCACCTGTGGTCTTTATTTTTTGCTGAGGCAATTGGGGTTAAATGACTTGCCCAAAGTCACACAGCTAGGACATGTTAAGTGTCTGAGGCCAGATTTGAACTCATGTCTTCCTGACTTCAGGGCTGGTGCTCTACAACACCTAGCTGCCCCACATGTGGTCTTTTACCTTTACATAATTTGATTTGTTTTAATCAGGTTGGAAATAGTTGGTCTCTAAACATTTATTAATTACCTCCTATGTGCCAGGCATTGTGCTAAGTGATGAGATTACATAAAGAGGCAAAAAGCAACCCCTACCCTCAAGGGATTAAAAATCTAAAGGTTTTAGTGATAAAGAATTGAAACATAAAAATGCTAATAGTAATGTGGTATCATGATAATATTTCAAGAGATTAAAATTGTATCTTTTTATAATACACTTAACATATTTTATAAGCACCTTTCATTCTATGATAATGAAATAGCCAACAAATTGTTACATTGGGAAGATTGGTAATAATTTGGGGAAAGAAACATTGGTATAAAGTAACAGAGCTTAGTAAGAGTTATTTCATCCCCCAAATTGTGCACCTGGGATCTTTCCTACGCTCTCATTCTTCTCAGCCTCCATATCTGAGATCACCATATCCCCATCTTTGGCTTTATGTTCCCCCTTCATTCTGGGTTCTCTTTGCCCCTAGGAATTCATGCTTCCCTTCTCCTGGGGAAGGAGTATGTCCATGGAAGTTCGACATTATCTGAGAGAAGTTAGCCTCCCACTATCCACACCCCTCGAAACAACTTCTCCCAAGCTTTCAGTTTCCCATCAAAGGCTCATTCATACCTGCTCCTCTATCTGAACGCTCTTCAGCAATGATGTTGGTTGGTGAAGTCTCAGAATTGTCAGGGTTAGAAAGCTTTAATGTAAATCAGTGAATATAATGAAGAATGCCTTTTAGTTGGGATTGAGGAGGCTATTATGGGGGTGGTAAATCTGGGGGAGGAGATATAGCCTCTATCCTCAGAGAACCCTAGCTTAATGTAAAAGATCACACACACACACACACACACACACACACACACACACCCCTAATACCTTCAAAAAAGAGATTGAAGAGCAAGGCAAAGGAGACATTTGGTAGCAATGTGTAGAGAATATGGGTATTTACACAGATGAGTTCATATGTCAGAGATATCCATGGAATAAGGAATTTGAGCTTACTTTCATTGTTACACTCTTATTGATTCTATCGCCCATCAATCCATCAATCAACAAACATTTATTAAATTCCTACTATGTGCCAGGTATTGTGTCTCTCTTTGACCTACTTCAATTTTCCTTTTTTCTCTTCCTTCCCCAAGTGACAACCTACCATCATCGCCTCCAGAAAGTTCCAGAGTACTCAACAAAGTGTTCATGTTCCTGCATTTGTATCTTACCCAACTAAATTTGATATGAAAGAGATGAAGGAAGGAAGGAGGGAGGGAAGGAAGGAAGAAAGAAAGGAGTCTTTCAACTGAACAATTCCAATTTGTGGGCCAGCTTAACTCATAGAGGTTGTTTGTCCTTTATCCAAAAGGATTTAAGTGAGGGAGGGCTGTGCAAAGTCACTTGCCTCACTTTCCCTGCCATCTGGGTCCAGTGAATCAATTGCTAGAGGTACAAAGAAAGTAAACCTCAGCTGATATTTGGTCCTACCTACTTTTTTTTTTGCCTAAGGTGTCTTCTCTTTTGCTGAAGAGTTAACAGCCTCTGAATCTCATCTTGGGTTTAGGTCCTCTCTACTGGCCTTTATTTACTGGCCATATCTATTCCAAATATAAGGTGGTATCTACTTGGTGGAAGCTCAGCTGTTCAGTTCTTGATTCCTTCAAGCCCATGGGCTTTCTCATAGGGTCCACAGCTTTCCACAGACACGATTGGCATTTTAAAAAAAAAAACACTTCAGCAATTTCCTTTCTTTCTCTCCCTCCTCCCAAATAAATTTTTCCTTTCACTTTTGCAATCATTTGTCAAGAATAGAGGATTCCTTCTATCTAGCCTGTTTCATGCACACACACACACACACACACACACACACACACACACACACACACACAGACTTCTTTGTCTTTATATTTACTCTGCTCTCCTATATCTATTAACTTCATCTCAATAGAAAGATTACTTGATGGCAAGCCAGTAGACGTAGGCTTCTCTACATCTGACTTTGCCTCTAACTTGCCCATTTGAGTTTGGGCAAAGCACTCCTTTCTGGGTCTATTTCCCCATCTGTAATTTGACTAGCTAATCCAATCCCTCTCACTTCAAATTAATTGCAAACCCTTGCAAAAATCTTCCATCACTATCTAGAAAGTTATAATATTGCAAATATCACAAGTCAACAGTCCTAGAGGTAATATTGAATGTTTCCTTGCTCAGGGAGGACTAGTTTCTCTGAAGTAAGGGTTTGCTGAGACACCATCTTTGGTATCTATCTTCACTCCTTTCTCACCGATGGCTCTAAGAAGGTGTAGCATGCCATATCTTGGCAGACAGGCTAAACCAGGCAATTGACAGGCCTTAAACCCATCAATGAGATGTCTATTCCAAGCATGTGAAAACTTCCCCCAAAAGAATGAATGGATGAGAACTTGTTCCAATGGCCATAAAAGCATCTGCACAGGTGCTATGGAGTGCTTACAGCTTGGTCAGACATTGAAGATGCCAGAGCCATCCACTGCATCCTGGGTCATCACTTGTCATTCTGACATTTATCTTTGTTTTATTAAATACCTCTATGTTCCAAGTACTTTGCAAAAATATCAGTTGACCCTCATAACAATTCTGAGAAGTAGATATTGTATCCCCATTTACAGTTGAGGAAACTAAAATAAACAGAAATTAGGTAATTGCTTAGGATCATGCAGTTGGTAAGTTGTTATGGTTTGGTCCTTGCCATCATGTCTAACTCTTCATGCCCCTATTTGAGGTTTTCTTGGTAAAGATCCTAGAATGTTTACCTTTTTTTTTTCTCTAGCTCATTTTATAAAGGAGGAAATTATGGTAAATAGGGTTAAGTGACTTGCCCAGGGTCAGCTAATAAATGTCTGAGAGAAGATTTGAATTCAAGAAGATGAGTCTTCCTGTCTCCAGACCTGGCATTCTATACATTGCACCATCTAGCTGGTAAGTAGTTATGGCCATTTTTTAATACTTAAAGAAATTTTATTTATTTATTTTTAAATTTTTTGTTTTCTTCAGTTTCACATTAGAAACAAAATTTTTTTTGGGGGGGTTATACATGTACACTAATTTTTTTTACATATTTCCTTATAAATCATGTTGATAGAGAAAAAAGCAAAACAAAAAGGAAAAACCACAAGAGAAAAAAAAGAAGAAAAGAAGTGAGCATATCATGTCTTGATTAATATCTCCATAATTCTCTCTCTGGATGTGGATGACATTTTCCATCCAAAGTTTATTGGGATTGCCTTGGACTAAACCACTGAGAAGAACCAAGTCTAGTGGTTCACCACACAATCTTGCTGTTACTGTGCACAATGTATTCCTGGTTCTGTTTGTTTTGCTCAGCATCAGTTCATGTAAATCTTTCCAGACTTTTCTGAAATCAGCTTGTTCATAATTTTTATAGCACAATAATATCCCATTACTTTCATGTGCCATAGCTTATTCAGCTATTCCCTAAGTGATGAGTATCTACTCATTTTCCAATTCTTTTCTGCTAAAAAAGAGCTGTTATAATCATTAACATGTGGGTTCCTTTCCTTCTTTTTTGATATCTTTGGGATACAGACCCAGTTGTGGCATTGCTGGATCAAAAAATATGCACAGTTTTATAGTCTTTTGGGCATAGTTCCAAATTGCTCTTTAGAATAATTGGGTCATTTCACAACTTATGGCCAAATTTGAATTCAGGTCTTCTTGCCTTCAGACTCAGCATTTTATATTCATTGCATCAATTAACTGTCCATATGAGATAACAGAAAGATAAAGCTAAATACCCTGAAACTGACATGTATATGAGTTCAGAAAGGGTAATCCTGACCTTTCCCACTATTGTATCTCAGGGGAAGCTTCAATCCAAGCACTTTCTTGGGAACATAAGCCTTAGAAGAATAGAATGTTAGTGATGGAACGAACCTTAGAGATCCCATAAGCCATTTTGAGGAAACTGAAGTCCATAGAAGAACAGTGGATTTCCCAAAGTTAAATGCAAATAGATGGTAAGAGGCAGGGCAAAAAATCAGGTTTCTTAGATTCCAATCTAGTGCTTTTCCTAATGTCTGTGTTATTTCTGCAGTTTCTGCCACAGAAGCAGATTCATCCTTGGGAGCAAAAGATTATTTCCATTTATCCCACTCCCTTCTCAAATCTCAAAACCTAGAGTCTGCCTGAAAATTTCATGTAGATCTGGAGGGGACCTTGACGGTTATTTCTCATATAAAGAAACTGAGACCCAGAGAAGTAAAAAGATTTTAATAGTCTGAATCAGCATTCAAACTCAGATTCAAGTTGAACAAACTTTCTACTCTATCATCATCTTCTCTTGCAAGAATAAACCTGCTGTAGCTCCTTTCATCTAAATGCAGCTTTCTCTTACACTTCAGTCAGATACAGGCCCTGGTCCCTTATCACCTCCCATGAATTTATGAATAAAGCAACAGTAATTAACAGCTGGTCTCACCACATGGGATGGATATTTTGCTCACCATACTGTAGCTATGAACTGCTTCTGTCCCCAGCATATGCACAAACCTTTCCTGGCAATTGCATATTCACTTTCTCATGCACATACTCATGTAAGATCATACATATTTTCTGCCTCCATGTATATAACTTCATGCATATTCTCATGTGCAATACCTCCAGACTAATAAACCAATCATTCAGCATTTTAAGACCCTACTATGTGCCAGACACACTAGGAATCAGAAATAAAAGTACCAAGAAATGGAGCAAGAGTCAGACTCAGTTGCACTTCAGTATGTTCAATGGAAGGCAACCAGGATGGTGGAAGTTCTAGATAATTTACCATTATAGGAATATTTGAGGGAACTGGGACTGTTTAACATGGGGTAAAGAAGTAAGGAGAGGTGATAGTTATCTTCTAGCATTCATATCAGTAAAAGAAAGTCTCAACTAAGAGAGTTTCCTTGAGTTGAACTTTAAACACTGGTAGTGAGTAGTATGTATCTTGGAAGGTGATGGGAATTCTAGGTATCAAAAATAGCTTACACAAAAACACTGAGGCAGCCTATACAATTTGGATTAAACCTAGATAATTTTAAGATGAATGTTATGAGATTAAGATTGAAAAGGTTCAATGATTGTGGAACACATTAAATGCCATGGGCAAAGGAGTTTGAACTTTATTCCTTAGAAGTTGGAGACCCATTGCAGGGGAATGATATAATAAGGATAGCTAACATTCACATAGCACTTTAATGTTTCCTAAATGTTTTACCTAGTTAAATATTTTGATCCTCACAAGAATCTGTGAGGCAGTGATTATTATCATGATGTCTATTTTGGCAGATGAGGAAATTACAGATGAGAGATTGTGACTTAGCCAGGGTCAGATGTAGAATTTGAATCCAGATCTTTCTGACTCCAAGTTTAGTATTCTCTTTCTTTCTTTCTTTCTTTTTTCCCTGAGGCAATTGGGGTTAAGTGACTTGCCCACGGTCACACAGCTAGGAAGTATTAAGTGTCTGAGGCCAAATTTGAACTTAGGTCTTCCTGACTTCAGGGCTGGTACTCTATCCACTGTGCCACCTAGCTGCCCCTAATACTCTTATCTCTTATGCCACTTGAATGCCAATAACTAGATCCACTTTGTTGAAATTGTGATATTACTCTTTCCAGTGATGCAAAGTTTAATCCTCCACATGTTTGTATGCTGTGAGACTCTCATCCATCTCCTATAAATTCTCTACAATGAGTTCTTCCATTGTCATGGGAGCATTCCTCTAAGCCCCTTAACATATCATGGATACTAATAAAGCACATGGACTCTTCACCAGGTCATTTTTTGGCCAGCCCACCTCCTTTCCTAATCGTACATTTTTTAATGACATCTTTCATGGAAATTCTCAATAATTCTTCACTTGTAATCTGTTGCAACTTACTCAGGACTATCATATACCTCTCTCCATTGCCCTTTCATTGACCCACAACTTTAATTCATTAGAGACTTTGGTGTTCCATGACTCAGTCAGAAAATCTACTCAACAAGAGGAAAGTAAATCTGGAAGCCATGTGAAAGATGGCCTTGAAGGAAGGGACAAAGAGTAAAGGCAATAAAACTGTTCTTGTAATGGTCTAAGCTGAATGGAGCATAAAGTCCTTTATTTGACATTCAAGGCACTTCTTAACCTTCCTTTCTAAGCAGTCTCTTAAATTCTGTTATCTTCCACATATTCTATGACCCAACCAAACCAGCACTTCATCTTCCAAATTCCATCATGTGTGGAATGCCTTTTCTCCTCACTTTTACCTATTAGAATCCCTGGATTCCATCAAGATTCAGTACAAATGTCACTTTCTGTAGGAAGGCTTTCCAAGCTCTTCCAGACACTAGAGTCTTTCCCTCTAAGGTTGCTTTTCATATACTCTATAAATATTTTTAATTTATATATTACTTTCCTTATTAGAATATGAGCTCCATGAGGGTATGGACTATGTTTACCTTTCTTTGTATACTCAATGTTTTATACAATGCCTGGTCCATAATACACCCTGAATAAATGCTTGCCAATTGACTAATAACTAGGACCTATGATATACTAATGCCAGTGAGAAGAGAGGTGATAGAATAAATTCAAAAGCTATTGTAAAGGTAAAATAGATTGAATTAGAAATTGATTTGATATGAAAGGAAAAGGAAAAGTCAAAAAGAACCCCATGGGAGTTTTGAATGTGAAAAACTAGACAAATGATGATGCCATTGACAGAAATAGTCATCAGAAGCAAGAAAAAATTAAAAGAGAGAAAGATAAAAAGCTCAATAATGGACATGCTGATTTGAGTTGTAAATGGGGCATCCAAATAGAAGTGTTTTGTAGGCTGCAAAAGATGAAGATCTAGGGCCCAAGAGAGAGGCCAAGGCTTGAAATACAGATATGGGAGTCAATTAAACTAATAATTATAATTGAAGATTTGAATGTGAATAGGATTGTCTAAAGCTGAGGTCTGTTAACTTTTTTTTTTCTTTTTAAATGACATTTTGGTATTGTAGCAATAAAATTGGTTTCCTTTGAAATTCTATATATTTCATTTTATACCTTCAAAAACATCATTTTGAGAAGACTTCACAGATTTCATCAAAGGGGATATATGACACAAAAAGTTTAAGAATCCTTGGCCTAGAGAAAGAAGAAATGAGAGAAGAAGGATTAAAGAAGAGGAGCTAAGTAAAGTTGCAGTTAGAGTCAAGAGGACAGACAGTCAAGTAATACCTACTTAACAAGGGAAATGAAAGAAGAGAGCAGAAAGGTATACTATGTTAAATGCTTAAGCCTGAAAAAAATGGCATTAAGAGTTATGGATTGGAGATAATCAATGGCTTTAAAAGTGAGGTTTCTCTTAGTGGATGCCCATCAGTTGAAAAATGGCTGAATAAGTTATGGTATATGAATGTTATGGAATATTATTATTCTATTAGAAAGGATCAGCAGGATGATTTCGGAGAAGCCTGGAGAAACTTACATGAACTGATGCTAAGTGAAGTGATCAGAACCAGAAGAACATTGTACACAGCAGCAAGATTATATGATGATCAATTCTGATGGACGTGGTTCTTTTCAACAATGAGATGATTCTGGCCAGTTCCAATGGTCTTGTGATGAAGAGAGCCATCTGCACCCAGAGAGAGGACTGTGGAAACTGAGTATGGATCACAACATAATATTTTCATTCTTCTTATTGTTGTTTGTTATTATTTTGTTTTCTTTCTCATGTTTTTTTTTCCTTTTTGATCTTTTTTTTTCTTATGCAGGATGATAAATGTACAAATAAGTATAGAAGAATTGCACATGGTTAACATATATTGGATTACTTGCTATCTAGGGAAGGGGGTGGGAGGAAGGAAGGAAAAAATTGGAACATAAGTTTTTGCAAGGATGAATGTTGAAAATCATTCATGCATATGCTTTGAAAATAAAGAGCTTTAATAAAAATATATAAAAATAAATTTTAAAAAATGAGGTTTCTTGAGAGTGAGAAGAGGGAGCTGGAAGAAACTTAAAAGCTGAGTTTGAATCCTCTTTAAGACACTTCCTAGCTGTTTATACCAGAACAAGTAACTTCACCTTTTTTCAGCTTTATCTTCCACATCTAAAATGAGAATAAGAATTGAACCCACCTCATTGAGTTGTTATGCCTATCAAATGAGATAACATATTTAAAGAGCTTTGTAAACCTTAAAGGACTGCATAAGTGCTAGTTGTTACTGTTGTTTGTTGTTGTTGCTGTTGATGATGATGTTGTAAAACTGAGGAGAAAAGAAGTAATCAGAAAGGGGAGACATTGATGAATGTTATTAGGGAAACATAGATGGATCTTCTTGGATAGCTCTTAAAGGTAGGAATGTTTCAAATAAGATTTTGGGATTTCTGGAGATTTCTAAGCTAAATTAAGCCTCTGGATTCATTTCAAATCAACTCTATATTGTGTTAGTGGCAAAACTGACTTGGAGGAGAAAGTCTTGGGATTAGACTAGAAAGATCCCTCATAGATGAGAGGTCCTTTACTTGGGGAGAAGTGGGGCAGAGGCAGGATTAAGACATATTGAGGAATACATACTTTTCATTTTCCTTTTTCTGGGGCCAGGAAGGGGCATAAGCCCATCAGAATTCCAGCCTAAGTCAATTCTAGGATCTTTCTAGCCCAGGTTCCTAGATGTGACAAAAGGTTCAAATGACTGCTTGCACCAAAATACTGAATTAGAAGCATGACCATGTAGTGTAGTAGTGGAAAGGGCATGGGACTTGGAGTAAAATAAAAACTAACACCTGAATTTGAATCTAAACTGTTCCCTATATTATCTGCATGACTTCTTGGAACTTTTAGGAATCTAAGCCCTATGACACTGTAAGTAAATGACAATCTCAGAAAATAGCCAGTATTTTAGTTTCATTGGAACCTAAAAAACACAAACCTAAGATACTAATAAAAGGGATGAATATATGGGGTTTCAATTAGATTGTTGAAAGCTTTGTATTTTAAGCTAAAGAATTTGATTTTATTGGATTAGGTAACAGAGAGCCACTAATGGCTTTTGAGCAGGAGAGGAACATGAACCAAGGAGTGGGGATAAGCAAGGGCACCGACAACATTTAGGAGACTGTTACAACAGAATAAATGAAAGGCAATGAGGGCCTCAGGTTGGTAGCAGTTGAAGTAGAAAGGAGAGGACAGATGTTACAGATATTTTGTTGGTATACATTTTAAGATTTGACAAGTAATTGAATATAGGGAAATGGCAAAAAGGAAAAAAGGAAGAGGCAAAGAAGACTCTTGTTTTGAGCCTGGATATCTGGGTATCATGGACAGAAATGGAAATGGGTCATTTGGTGAGGAAATATGATGAATTATATTTATGACTACTTAGTTTGCAGTGATTATTTGGAGGTGATTAGTGATCTTTGACAAAGCAGTTTCTGTAGAGTGGAGGGGGGAGTGAAAGCCATGCTTCATGGGGAGGAGGGTGGAATGGGTAGCTGGGAAGTGAAGGCAGTAAATGTTAACCACACTTTGTAGAAGTTTAAAAATGAAGAAGAGTAAAGAGACAAGACTAAGTTGAGAAAGGGAGATAGTGTACACTGTGCCATGCATGGTCTTCAATGACAATAACATTTACAATAATTTTAAGGCCCACTTTTTTCTGACTCATTACCAAGAGAGTACAAATCTCTATTCAATAAGCATAGTTAGGATTGTTTCTAAATTTCTCATTTTATACTTGCTGCACTGAAACTCATTTACCACTTTCCTGCCCACTTATTCCATCTTGTGAGATCTTACAGACTCTCCCTGTTGACATTTCAACAGGGTGTTGTCTGTGAATCTGGAGAAGGCCCAGTTCACTTTCTTCCAGGTACTTTATAGAAATATGAAATGAGATGATAACTGTGACAAACTGAGCAACTTCCCATTTTATTCTTCTCCATTCGGAGAAGTGATTTTTATCTGTTGTGCTTTGTTTTCACCACAGCTTCCAAAGATCAGCTGATTTAATGCTAGTGATAAGTTATCACTACCCTCTGGTGACTATTTACAATCCATTTACACTCCAAAAGACAAACATATCCCTCCAAAAGTCAGTCCTTCATGGTGCCCTATGGTGATTTTTGTTGAGGAGGGGAGGGTAAGGAACCTTGTCAAAAGCCTTCTGAAATCCTAAATCAATTACATCCACTAGTTCTCTTTTATCCACCTTGCCATTTCTTGCCTCAGAGAACTCTAATAGACTGGTCAGACATGATTTCTCCTTACAGAACCCATGGTACCTTTCCCTCAGTAGGTTATATTTGCTTAAGTGTTCAGTGATCCAACTCTTTATTATACATTCCACCAGCTTGCACAGTATGGAAAGTGAAACTCATTAGTTTGTAGTTGCTAGGGTTTCTCCCACAAAAAAGATGTGTCATGTTGGTAACCTGCTGGTTCTCCAGCATGATGGCCATTTGAAATGAACCACTAAATGTCTTGGCCCAACTGTTTCCCAATTTCGCCCTTGAGTTCCTGCAAAACTCTCAGGTGGATAGCATCCAGTCATGGTGATTTCTCCATATTTGGAGGCTTATGCATCATGGGGACTGATCCCTTGGACATAGTGCCCATGAAGCAGACTGCTGGATGGGAGGGAGGAAAGAGGGGGTGGTATACTTGACAAGCACTGGGCAAGAGCTCCAGGCTTTCTCATGATCATATGCAGAATAGGACTTCTATGCTAGGGAATTTCCTCTGCATGCCAGGGAATTTCTGAGTCTTGCCTGTGGATGTTGGAAGAGTTTATCTTGTCACCGAGCTGCACTGTCTGCTGATTTATCTCTGTCCAGGGAAGTAGGGCCCAGCTGCAGACAGCAAACATATTGAATAAATTCCTAATGAACTGATTACTCAGCTTAGCATTTTAACTGCTGCATTAAGCATCTTCTCACCCTCATAAACATGTTGAACTACTGAAGGGATTATGGCTTCCAGGCCAGCCACTGTGTCACTGGGAAAAAATTAATCCCAAGATTTAATCAAAGACAAACCCACAAATGACTGGAGAGCCCTGGGCTTTTTCTCTCTCTGCATGCCTTCTGAGCACAAAGCTCAGGAGAAGTGGTCCAGGAATTCAGAGACTTCAGAATGGAAGTGACCTTGAAAGCTTGGCAAATCTATCCCTCTGATTCTGCACAGGGCTACACTAAGACCATTCTGGAAAGATGGTTATAAAGAATAATAGTAACAATAACAGTGGACATTTATATGGTGTTTTATGGTTTTACATATGTTATCTTGTTGTATATATTGCTCTGAAGCAATAGACTCACTATTCTCATAGTGGAATGTCCCCAACTCAACTAAGGCTGTCTCCTTTTATAGGAGCATCTACCCAAGAGGAGAACAATTATTCAACAACATTTATCAAATATCTACTAAGTGTCTGGCACTATGATAGGCACTGGAATACAAATAAAAGTGTCTTCCTTCAAATTCTATAGAAGGAGAGAGGACTTTTAAGGCCTTTTTTAGACAAGGCACCTCACTACAACCCTGAGTGGAGCAGTGCATGACAGAGAAAAGGTTGAATTATCATAATTGTTTCTGAAGTTTTGGTCAGCTATGTTTTATTTACCATGACTTCCAGTCCTTCTTTAGTACACTTTGCACAATCAACCATATCTACTTCGGGAATTGAACAATTTTTTCCTTCAATTCTGCTCAGTAAACAAGAATTAAGCACTTACTATATACTAAGATACTGGTTGAGCATTGTGGAAGGGTACAAAAACAAAACTGAAACAGTTTTGGCTAAACAGATGCATTTTTGTATTTTATCCCAGAGGAACTAGAAAGCCAGTCTGTATCCTTGAGTAGGAGGGGTAACATGCTCAACCCCTGGTATATGCCAACTATACAAGATCTATTTATATTTTCCAGGTTTCGAAGTATCAATGGATCTGGCATATTGCTATCTAATGAAGCCATTTTTTATTTTTAAAAAACTCATTCTGTTGCATGCCTTCATTTACTCTGACCTATATGTATTCCAATAACATTCTATGATTTCCTCATTTCTAATCTCTCCCCCATTCTAATTCATTTGACATACTTCTACCAGATTAGTCTTCTTGAAGCACAGCTCTAACCATGTCATTCTGCTCAAAATAAATGTTTGTCGACTTTTTTAAAAAATTAAATTGAATTTGAGATCTAACTTTCCTAATAAATTGTAATGTCCTTGTACTCAAGTCTTTTGTTTTATTCATGTTTTCCCCCATAGCTCCTGACTCAGTTCTGGGCACATATTAAATGATCAGCAAACATCTGTTGAATGAATAAACAGTTGCTTACTTAATTGACTTTGAAATCAATCTCTTCACAAGGGGAAATAGTAAAGAATACTGAATCCATCCCCATCCATATCCATTAATGGAGGTATTTGCATTTAGTGGTATATGAACAAGATGCTAACTTTTATCCATCTCTGTGTGAGGACTAAGCTTATTTCTGCTAATAAATAGAGCTAAGTGTGAACTTTGAAGTAGTAATGGATGAGCAAGCATCCCAGAGTGGTTGTTCAGCTCTATCTCAAGGAGAAACCCAACTGCAAAGAAAAGTTCAGTACTGGGAAAGAGAAGAACAGTATGGGGAGCAAATCAAAACACTTTCAAAGAAGCAATTTTACTTCTCAGATTCATAGTCTCATAGACCTTGAGAGATCTTAGGACTCTAGTCAAATTGACTAAATTTATAGATGAAAGAACTGAGGTCCAGAGAAGTTAAATAAAATTTCCAAGGTCATGGAGGTAGAATTGGACTTTAACTGAGAATCACTCATTCCAAACCCCGTGTCCCTCATTGCCTCTCCATGAGAATCAGGCTGACCTGGAATATCATTAGTCTAAACCATGGTAAAAATTGAGGAGCCGGGCTCCTCATACTAATTTTCTCAGAGATACAAGGGAGCTTAGGAAAATCTCAGACTGAACCAGGACTAGAGTAGTTAAGCATATGACAAAAATGATTTTACATAGAACCAAAGAGTTTTCTGGATGAGAATGAATGAATTGCTCTAGTGAGAATGAAACTCTGTGTGAATGGCCAGAGGCTTCCAAAGACAAGAGAACTTGGTAAAACTTAGAATCACACAGAGCATAGAATATCAACATTGGAAACAAGCACAAACTAACTAGACTGCCTGGTCTAAACCTATTATTTCACATAGCAGGGGAACTGAAGTCTGGGAAATGAATTGACTGATCCAAGGATACCAGTCCTCTTTACCTGGGTGGAGCAATATCCTGCTAATAACAGGCATAACTGTGTTGTGGTTAATTGCAATTACTTTATTAATAAACTGGCATCATCTTTTTTATTATTAGCAGAAAGGCAGTGTGGTATAATGCTCTATTGTTCATTTATGTTTTATTCTTAGGGATTCTGTGGATCATACTGTCCATAGGATTTTTGTGGCAAAGATGCTGGAGTGGTCTGCCATTTCCTTCTCCAGTGTTAAGGCAAAAAGAGTTTAAGTGAATTGCACAAGGTCACATAGCTAGTAAGTGTATGAGTGGTATAATAGAAAGTTGGCCTTGAATTCAAAAACACCAGGCTTTATGTCCTGCCTTAAGACATATTCTGGCTTCATGGCTCTGGACAAGCCATTTAATATTAACATTAACAATAACACAGATAATTCTCTACAACTAATATAAGAATCTAATTAGATGCTGATCTGCATCGGTAGAGAGAGTATGTTCATTAGGAACTCCCCATAACAATGAAACCACAGGTGTGCCCTCCCTAACCCACTCACATTCCAAATAATGATGCTGTTTCAACATTTCAGAGATCTGTAATTTTGTCAATATAAATGCTTCCCTCGTTAATATGAATCACAACCCTTCTGTGATTCAGTATTCTTTGACAGATTTAACTGTAGAAAATTTCATCACTCTTTGGCTAGCCAGATGATGAACTTCTCCCAACTTAGCCAGGCTGGACATTGGACCACAGACATACAAACCACCTTCAACCACATTTGAAGACTTTCCAACTTTGTAGGACTTATGGAGTTTGTGCTGTGTTGACCCAATGCTCAAGAACTAAGATCTAGGTTCCTGCCATGAAGAGATGTGAGAAAGGCTTTGGTGAGAGAATAGCAATAAAGCTATAGCTTTTAAAAACAACTTTAAAGAAAACAGACAAAAAAGAGAAGTGAAAGAGAGAAAGGAAAGAAATTGAGAAAGGAAGGGAAAATGGAGAAGAAAAGTTTGAGATGAAAGGAGATTGAGGAGAGAAGATGGAAGGAGAAGGAGGAGAGCAAAAATCAGGAGAAAAGTGAGAGGAAAAAAAGAGAAGAATGTTGTGATAGAAGAAAAGAAAGAGGTGGAAGAGAAAGACATATGGGGAAACATAAGAAAAGAAGAAGGGAGAGGTGGAGGCAAGAGGTATTGGAAGAAGGAGAAAAGGGAAGGAAAGAGAAAGGAAAGAGAGGAGAGAGAAGAATGAAGGTAGAGAAGAAAGGGAAGGATGGAGATGGAAAAACTTCTCTGGAAAGACTTATGTAATTAGGAACTCAGAATAGAGTGAATTTTTAGTCAGGCAAGGTACTAGGCAATAAACAATATGCCAAGCAGACTGAGACATATCATAGGTATAACTGATAGGCTAGAGCAGAGGTCAGAATTCAAAAAGAATGTTGCAGCACCACGGATAGCTCCCCATTTGTGCTGCTTCCCCAACACTGGCTTCCGGGTTTCTGAAACCTTTAATCACTGGTCATTCATGTCTGAGGATTGACTGCCTTTTAAATCAAACTCTGGGAATCTCAAAGGTACCTTACTAGATGCAGGTAGGTTCTGATTCTCTTTTAGTAGAGAGTCAATTTTATTCACCAAGAGTCATATCTGCCACCCTAAAAGGGAACTCACTGGGATCGGGAGTGGGGGGATTATTATTTAGAGGTAGCAAAAACCTGTGGGTTAGCCTCTGAGGAGGAAGTACTGATCTCTTTATCACAGGTTTCAAACTCCTTTCAAGGCAGGGGGCAGGGGCAAGTGCCCTCATGCATAGAAAGGAAGGAGAGAGATGGAGGAGGAAACAGAAGACAAGAAGGAAAAGGGATTGAGGATTTGCTACCCAGTTTCACTCCAGTCCCACTCAAGCCTCCCTGATAAGCCAGATGCCACTAAGGGATCTTATTAGTGTCACTTACTTGACTGCATGAAATCTGTTTTTCCCTTATTTTTTTTCCCTTCCCCTGAAATTTTCTATGAAATGCTGAGCTGCTACCTTCAGTAGGAACACCTAAGTAGTTGCCAATAGGAATGATTAGCCAAGGGAAGAAAAAAGGAAGCTAGTGCCTGGGGAGGAGAAGGAGGCAATAGGGAAAGGGGTTTGGACTTGGGGGGAAGGAAGGGTGTAGTCTGCTGAGACCACTGAAGATAGTTCAGTTCCAACTTCAGAGGAAATTGTCAAATATTACCCTAGCAACCACTGATCCTAGACATCTTCGGACAATAAATAAATAAATAAATAAATAAATGAACAAACAAACAAACAAACAAACAAATAAACAAATAAATAAATAAATAAATAAACAAACAAACAAACAAATAAATAAATGAGTTTAGGGTTGGTTGGGTTATTTTTTTTTATCTTTTTGTCTTTTCTTTTTCCTAATGCCAGGAGGAGAAACTGGGATCTTGGGCAAAGCCTGGGGTGCAGCAGGCAGGCAGGCAAACAGGCAGGCCTGCTGTCTTCAGCAGAAGCCCTGCTGTGAACTGGGAGGCTGTGATTAAATAATGAGGGGGCCCCACAGCTAAAGAGAAAGACAGCTCATTCCCTGCCAGATTCCAGGATTTTCCATAGAGACATCAGCCAAGATTCAGTAGCATCATTTACCCCTCCCCCATATCAACCTTTTGTCTAGTTTGGGGACCTCAGTGATAATTTTTCTCCAGAAGTGTCTACCAACAAGGAAAGAACAGAAAAATTGCTCTGAGGAGGTCAGCTGTGTAAATCAGGCAGGACTAAAAAGAAATATACTTTGGGGGATTGGGGGAGTGAGGGGTATATGGATGACTAAGGATTATTATTATTATTTCATTACAAATGCTGACCAACTGCTACCAATAGGCAAATAGGCGGAAGAGACCTGAGAAGGGTGGTATTCCTTTACCCCCATTGCCAACCACCATTCCTATTTTCAGCCCAGCATAAAAAGTCATCATCTAGGGAAACAACTCCTGTAGAGAGGACCAGCCATCCCTACCAACTACCAACTAATTGCCATACACAGGACAAGTAAGGCAATCTTGCTGAAAGCACTCTGGGAAAAAGAATGGATGCCCAGGTGTTAGGCAGGTAGTACTCCCACCACTACCTTAACAATCATCTCTTCTTAAAGCCTGAACTTAGGAACCCTGGCAATATTGATATTAAATAATGATGTCAAAGAAGAGTCATTAAATCTGCTTTGCTGCTGTACCCTAAGGACCTTGGGGCCTTTACGTGTGACTTGCTGATGAAACCTTCTCAGTGTAGACTTGCTTTCAGAATGTGAGCTCCTAGAAAGCAGATTGTGTCTTACTTTTCAACGTGTATCCCCAGCACTTAGTGCAGTGTTTTGCACATGGTAAACACCTAATAAATGTTACATTCATTAATTTATTCATTCATAGAGACAAAAAGAGACACTTCTTCCATAAGTATCTTCCCATCCTGGCTGAGGATTGAAATACTCTAAATTTAGGATAAAGGTGTCATTCTATTAGGGAGTTTTAAATAGGAACAGACATTTATTAAATGCTTAGTATGTTCCAGACACTGTGATAAATTATGACAATACAAAAACAAAAAGGAAATAGTCCCTGCCCTCAAGGAGTTTACATTTTGCCTGGGAAGACTATATGTGCATATATAGATATATACAAAATAGATACAATGGAAAGCTGGGGTATGTAGGGGAAGTGCAGTATAAGTTCCCCAAGGAAAGGGTTCACAACAACTAAATTCATACTGAGTTGTCAGGAGCTGATGCTGTATCTTTTCCCAAGAGAAGGTTTGATGGCAGAAGGGAAAAAGAAAAAAAGCATCTGGAAGGTTTTTTTTTTCTTTCTTGATATATATTTTTATACCCTCTACATTACCCACTGTATTTTCCCCTCTTCTTCCCAAAGAGCTATCCAATATAATAAAAACTAAACAAAGGGAGAAAAAAAGTTTAACAAAACTAAAAAAGAAGAAAAGTCAGCATTTTATGCAGTGTTACATACCCATGGTCCCCTGCCTCTATAAAGAAATACGGGTAGGGGGAGGTATCATCTTATGACCCTTCTGGGAATCATGCTTTGTCTTTACCATTTTTTCAGTATTTAGATTCTATTGCATTGTTACTGTTTTCCGCATTTATTTTGTTACAGGTTGATTTTATCCCCCTACTTCTGTTTTTCTTACTTAGCATTAGTTTATTCAAGTTGAAATTTTATGGGAGAACCAGAAGGCTTTCTGGAGGGTTGGCATGGAAGTAGGGGAGGGGAAAATGGCAAAAGGAGAGGTAAGAAGCACTATTTCTTAATTTATTCAACAAAAAATTATATTAGCTTTCTTATGTGTGGAAGACACTTGCTAAGCATGGCAGGAGATACAAAATTTAAATGTTACAATTCTGGGAAGTCGATGCTATTAATATACTTATTTTATAGTTAAGGAAACTGAAACAGAAAGATTAACTGATGCTCCAGGATCACATAGTTTATAATTCTCAAGCTAGATTTGAACTCAGGTGTTTCTGAATCCAGGTCCATCTCCATCACTCTGCCCAGTGTACCATTTAGCTCCTTAATTCTTTTACCTTTATCCTGTAGTGTGCTAGTAATTGTTTAATAACCTTCCCTCTACATGACACACTTTCAAATTTAATCTGCATAATTAACATTTTTCTCCATCACTTTTTAAAAGTATAGACAATAGCATTTGTTGATTTCTACAGTGTAATGCTCGCACTGAACATTTAACAATCAATTAACCATGTCAGAACTAACTTCAGCATAGTTCTTCCCCAACCTCTTTCTATTCTGCACAGTCGATGTTAGTTTTCAGGAAAACCCATGTTCTACTTCATACTAACATTGGGGGACCCTATCAATGACTCAATCTTGGGTTGAATGGACTTTGAGGCTCATTCTAAATAGATAATGCTTTGCTCTTAGCTCACGGTTCCTCAAAGTCCATCTTATTTGAATTGTAGATTTATGAGTTTAGAAAGAACCTTCAAAGCACCTAATGCATTCCCTTTCCAAAGGAATGAACTAAGGACCAAAGAGTTAAATTGACTTATCCATTGCTATACAAGTGATAAGTATAATAGAGTAAGGGAAGTGAATAAGCATTCATATACAATTTAATGTGTGGTGGGCACTGTGCTAAGAACTTTACAAATATTACCTTATTGATCCTCACAACTCTGAGAATTGAGTGCTATTATTATCCATACTTGACAATTGAAAAATAATTGACACCAGTGCAAGTTAAATGATTTGCAGAGGGTCACAGAGCCAATAAGTATCTGAGGTTGGATTTCAACTCGTCATGCTCTGTCTACCATGCCACCTGGCTGCTTTACATAAGGAGGCTCTTTAGAGCCTCTGACTTGAGATCCAGTCATATCCACTATAACACACTGAGGGTAAAGATAAGTAATGGGGAGAGTACTGGGCAGGAGGAGGAGGAGGAATAAATGGAGGGGAAGGGAAAGAGGGAAGGAAAGGAAAAAAAGAGCAGAAAAAGAAGAATTAAAAAGAGGAGGAAGAAGAGGAAAGGGAAAAGGAGGAGGAGGAAGAAGAGGAGGAGGAAGAGGAGGAAAAGGAGAAGGAAGAGGAGGAGAGGAGCACTAAGAGGAAGAGGAGGAGAAAGATGAGGAGAAAAAGGGGAAGGAGGAGGAAGAGTAGAAGGGAGAGGAGGAGGAGGAGAGAGAGGAGAAGGGGAAGGGGAAAGGTAAGGGGAGAGCAAGAATAATAAGAAAAACTAATTTTAATCTCATCTTTACCAATAGTTGCTTGTGACCTTGTGTATAACACTGGGCAAGTAATTTCCTCCCTCTGATTGCTTATTCATATAATGATGGAGACCATCATGGATCATTCTTAAGTTCCTTTTTGACTTTAACACCCTATAAATTTATTTATTTATTTATTTTAATTTTATTTTTTATTTGCAAAATATATGTATGGGTAATTCTTCAACATTAAGCCTTACATAGCTTTCTGTTACAAATTTTCCCCCCAACTCCCCACCCCTCCCCTAGATGGCAGGATATCCACTACATGTTAATTATGTTAAAATACTTGACAAATTGAATATATATATATATATATATATATACATTTTCCATACTTAGGATTGTTGTGCAAGAAAAATCGTATCTACAAGAAAGAAAAATCAGATACAGGAAACACAATGCAAGCAAACATCAATTGAGAGCATGAAAATGTTATGTTGTGGTCCACATTTCACATCCCTCTCTCTGGGTGTATATGACTTTCTTCACTGAACAATTGGAAGTGGTTTGAAACATTTCATTGTTGAAGAGAGCCATGTCCATTAGAATTGATCGTCATATAGTACTGTTGTTGCCGTGTATAATGATCTCCTGCTTCTGCTGATTTCACTCAGCATCAATTCATGCAAGTCTCTCCAGGCCTCTCTGAAATCATCCTCCTGGTAGTTTCTTACAGAACAATAATATTCCATAATATTCATATACCATAATTTATTCAGCCATTCTCCAATTGATGGCTATCCATTCAGTTTCCAGTTTCTAGCCACTACAAAAAGGGCTGCCACAAACATTCTTGCACATGTGGGGCCCTTGCCTTCCTTTATGATTTCTTTGGGATATAAGCTCAATAGAAATGCTGCTGGGTCAAAGGGTATGCACAGTTTGATAACTTTTTGAGCATAGCTCCAAATTGCTCTTCAGAATGGTTGGATCCATTCACAGTTCCACCAACAATGCATTAGTGTCCCAGCCTTCCCACATCCCCTCCAACATTCATCATTATCTTTTCCTGTCATTTTAGCCAATCTGACAGGTAACACCCTATAAAATTATATAGACAGAAAATCTTTCCCCAATATTCATGGAAACAATGTGATATGATAATCAAAGAAGCTGGAGCTTAAAGTCCAAATAACAGAGTTTTTGTGTCCCAGGGAGAAGATATCGGACAAATTAACTAAACTTCTTGGACCTCAATATATTCATTCTTCAATTAGCAATTTCATTTCAGTTAAACAAAAATTGTCTACTCTAGACAAGCACTGGACTGATAATACAAAGGTGGAAAATGAAGTAGTCAGGAACCACAAAGATTCAAATGAATTCAGATGAAAGTATTTATGTTTTTTGTTTGTTTATTTTAATGCACTTGTGATTTCATTAGTGTATGGAATTGCTGATGTAAAAACTCACCCTCTCCAACTAGTTTAGCAAGTATTCTGTAATTTACACTTCTTAGAAAGTTATGGGAAGACAAGGTTTTGCAAGGGTCAATGCTGAAATATTATCCATGGATATGTTTTGAAAATAAAAAGCTTAAATAAAAAAGAAAGCTATGGGGAACACTCAGAAGTTGTGATCACCCAAAATTACATTGTAAGTATGTATACTAGATTATCTCTCACATGTAGACAAAAAAGTAAATTGAAGAGACAGAAGCAGATATGGGGACAGAGGAAGACAGAAACATAGACATAGAGACAGAAGTAGAGACAAAGACAGACGCAGAATTATTGTTCATCTTTCATTTTTGAAGAGGACCAAATGCCATCAGGAAGGTGATGTCTTTTTTTAAGCTTTTTATTTTTCAAAACAGTGGACAATTCTTCAACATTAGCCCTTACAAAACCCTGTATTCCAATTTCCCCTCCTTTCCTCATGACCTCCCCTAGATGGCAAGTAGTCCAATATGTATTAAACATGGTAGAAATATATGTTAAATCCAATATATGTATACATATGTATATAATTATTGTGCCGCACAAGAAAAAGAGAAGCAAAACAAAATGTAAGCAAACAACAACAAAAAGAGTGAAAATGCTATGTTGTGAACTACACTTAGTTCCCTCAGTCCTCTCTCTGGATGTAGATGGTTCTCTTCATCACTGAACAATTAGAACTGCTTTGAATCATCTCAGTGTTGAAGAGAGTCATGCCCATCACAATTGACCATCATATAGTCTTATTATTGCCACGTATAATAATCTCTGGTTCTGCTCATTTCACTTAGCATAAGTTCATGTAAGTCTCTCCAGGACTCTCTGAAATCATCCTGTTGGTCATTTCTTACAGAACAAAAATATTCCGTAACATTCATATGTCATAATGTATTCAGCCATTTTTCAATTGATGGGCATCCATTCACTTTCTAGTTTCTTGCCACTACAGAAAGGGCTGCCACAGACATTTTTGCATATGTGGATCTAGGAAAGGGATGACTTAATTTGTGAATGAGTTGGATTTAAGTGAGGCAGAACCATGCAAAGTCACCAGCCTTACTCTCTCCCTAAGTCATCAGAGTTCAGTGGCAAGATGTAGGTAAGACAGCTGGGGAATGGCTTAGAATAGGTGGGGGAGCTTGGCCTTTTAAAGCTAAGGTGCTTTCAAGGTCTCAGTTTGTCTGAGGTGATACCTATTCCATGATTAAGGTATAGGTAAGAACTGGGGTAAAAAATGACCTAGTTTGTTTTCACAAAAGAATGAATCTGACACTTGCTATTTATACTTACTCTGAATGATCAAAACCCAAACAAGTGAAGCTTGAACTGGAACCTGTTATTAACCAATCAGTTAGAAAAAGAGTGATTTGGGTTTAAAGGACACACATACACACACATACACACACACACACACACACACACGGGGGTGGGGAGAGAGGGAGAGGGGGAGAGAGGGAGAGAGAGAGAGAGAAAGAGACAGAGACAGAGAGAGTAAAAGAGAGATAGAGAATGCCAAAAAGGGAGAGGGGGGAGGGAGAGGGAGGGAGAGAGAGAGGGAGGAAGAGAGAGAAAGAGGGAGAGAGAAATAAACAGAGACAGAGACAAAGAGAGATGGAGAGGAGAGAGACACAGGGAGAGAGACAGAGAGATACATGGAAAGAGACAGAAAGACAGAGAGAGTAAAAAAAATGAGAAAGAGAATGACAGAAAGGGGAAGAGAGAGAGATAGAAACAGAGATAGAGAGAGACAGAAAGGAGAGGAAGAAGAGGGAAGGCGAGAAGGAGAGGGAAGGAGAGGGAGGAAGGGAAAGGGAGGAGAGAGAGAGAGAATCAGAGATGGACAGAGAGACATAGACAGAGGAAAAGAGATGGAGATCAGAGATCCACACACAGAAGTGAAGACAAAGACAGACAAAGAAACACATACACAGAGAAAGGCAGAAAAAAAGAGATGGAGATGGACGGGGGGAGGAGGGAAGGAGGGAGGGAGAGACAGGGGGGAGAGGAAGGGAGGGAGAAAGAGAGAGAGAGAGAGAGAGAGAGAGAGAGAGAGAGAGAGAGAGAGAGAGAGAGAGAGCAAAGGAGAGAGAAACCTATAGACAGAATTGGAGACACACAGACAAAGAAACACATACAGAGAGATAAAGATGGAAAGAATACTAATATCTGGGATGATCATAGAATGTATCACTTGAGAGAACTGAACTGAACCTGAAAGGAATATTAAAAATTCTGAGAAGGATAAATTAGGTACAATGGGGATGGTGGGTGAAGGAGGGAAACAATTAGGTTCTATTTAATCCAATTAAATTTTGCCAGTTTTTGAGCATATACTGTGTATTCAGTATGTGATCTAAAACAGCAACTATATTCTTTATTATCAATAAGAAAATGACCCACATGTGCAAAAATATTTGTAACAGCTCTTTTTGTAGTAGCAAAGAATTGAAAAATGAGTGGATGCCTATCAATTTGGGAATGGCTGAACAAGTTGTAGTACATGAAGGTAATGGAATATTACTGATATATAAAAATGATGAACGAGCTGATTATAGAAGCTCCTGGAAAGATTTACATGAACTGATGCTGAATGAAACGAGCAGAACCAGAAATACATTGTACACAATAACAGCAAGAGTATGTGATGATCAACTATGTAAATCTTGGTTCTTCTCAGTGGTTAAGTGATCAAAAGCAACCCCAATAGACTTTGGACAGAAAATGTTTTCTGCAACCAGAAAAAGAACTAAGGAAACCAAACATAAATCAACACATGCTATATTTATTTTTTTTCTGTTTTTTTTTTAAATCTCTCCCATGGTTTTTCCCCTTCTCTCTGATTTTTCTCTCCCAACATGATTCATAAAGCAATGTGTATTCAAAATAAATAAACTTACTACAATTAAAAAATATCAATAAGAAAATGCTTAATACTTTACTTGGAGATTTTGAATGGTTGGTAATTTCATCAGTATACACACTGTGGGCTCAGGCTACTTGGATGCAGATAACAACCCTCCTGCTCCCTCTTATTCAGTATAGTTCTTGTTATTAGTTTTCAATAAATTCTTTACACATATGTCTGTACTCAGTATGATGGAAGTACTCCTCTAGTACTCTTTTTTTATTAAAAGCTTTTTATTTACAAAACATATAAGTGATTTTTCTACATTGACCTTTGCAAAAAACTTTTTTTCCCAAGCTTTTCCCCTCCTTCCCCCCACCCCCACCCCTAGATGACAGGTAATCTAATACATGCTAAATATGATAAATTATACGACAAATCCAATATATCTATACATATCTATACAGTTATCTTACTGTAAAAGAAACATCAGAACTAGAAAGAGAAGAAGAAAAAAACAACCTAAGAAGGAAAACAGAATGCATGGAAATATTCACAGAAAGCATTAAAATCCTGTGTTGTGGTCCACACTCAGTTCCCACAGGCCTCTCTCTGGATGTATATGACTATCTTCATCGCTGAACAATAGGAATTGGTTTGAATCACCTCGTTGTTGAAGAGAACTATGTCCATCAGAATTGATTATCATACAGTCTTGTTGCTGTGTATAATGTTCTCCTGGTTCTGCTGATTTCACTCAGCATCAGTTCATGCAGGCCTCTCTAAAACCATCCTGCTGGTCGTTTCTTATAGAACAATAATATTCCATAACATTCATATACCATAATTTATTCAGCCATTCTCCAATTGATGGGCATCCTTTCAATTTCCAGTTTCTTGCCACTACAAAAAGGGCTGCCACAAACATTTTTGCACATGTGGGGCCCTTTCCCTCCTTTAAGATTTCTTTGGGATATAGGCCCATTAGAAATACTGCTGGGTCAAATGGTATGCACAGTTTGATAACTTTTTGAGCATAGTTCCAAATTGCTCTCCAGAATGTTTGGATCCGTTCACAGTTCCACCAACAATGTATCAGTGTCCCAGTTTTCCCACATCCCCTCCAACATTCGTCATTATCATTTCCTGTCATTTTAGCCAATCTGACAGGTGTGTAGCGGTATTTCAGAGTTGTCTTTATTTGCATCCTCTAGTACTCTTTATATCTTTTGTCTCTATTCAAAACAAATAATATTACAAGAAAAAATAAAATTAAAAGATGGCTGCCAATTCCAATAGACTTGTGATAGAGAAAACCATCTCCATCCAGAAAGAGAACTGTTGGAACTAAATGTGGATCACAACATAGTTTTTTCACCTTTTTTTTTGTTGTTTGCTTGCTTTTTGTTTTCATTCTCATTTTTTTTCCTTTTTGATCTTATTCTTCTTGTACAGCATAAATGTGGAAATATGTATAGAAGAATTGCACATATTTAACATATATTGGATTGTTTGTTGTCTAGGGGAAGGGGTGGGGGCAAGGAAGGAGGAAATTTTGGAAGACAAGGTTTTGCAAGGGTGAAGGTTGAAAATTATACTTGCATATATTTTGAAAATAAAAGGCTATTATTTAAAAAATTGAAAGGTGGCTTCATTATGTTCCCTCTTTCTTGCCCCATCCTTATCCCCATCAGTTATAAGTCAGTGGCCACTGTGAATAATATGAAGAACACAAGACAGAGATCTTTGTCCCAAATTATCACCTTTATTGCCTGAAGTTTCACTATCAAAGATTAGTCCTTTTAGTTCCTTGAAGTTTTTTTGTTTGCTTACAAGAGTTTTGCATTAAAATGAGTGCTCTTTTAGTGGAGGCCAGGGTCTTCCTTCTCTAGGTGTTAGAGGCTAACACCCCTGTGGAAAAATGACTCAGTTTTATTGCACTACAACTTGCTTTACCACAACTATGAGGTCTACAAAACACTATTCTTACAGTATTTCTCTAATATAAGTAATTCAAATATTATTAAACTATTTTACAAATGAGGAAACTGAGGCATAGACTATTTTTCCAATAGTCACACTATTGGAGGTTCACACTATTGAGGTTCAGAAAGGAGATCCCAAAAGTTTGGGGTTAGAGACCAGTATTATGAGGTATCTCAAAAGAATTTGTAGGCTTGAACCCATCTCCAATTAGAGAGGCAAAGTTTATTGTAATTGTAATGCCCATTGAAGCAGGCTAAATTCCAAAAGCAAAGAACCAAGAGAAAGAAGATAGATTTATAGGACAAAGTTAGAGAAACCAGAGCTTCATGTTACTTATTTGCTAATTTTATGGCTTACAGGGAGGTTTGAGGAATGGTCTATTCACTGTTGTCTCAGTAACTTGGTTATCATTGACCAGCAGATTATCTATCTGACAGTCAGCAATGTTTGTACAACTATCCTAAGGCCAGAAGACTTTAAAATCATTGACAGACATTGTTAGAACAATAGTACTCTAAGGTCAGGGGATTTTAGGATTACTGTTTTATTTCCCCTAGAAGCTGTACCCTATCCACACTATAGCCAAGAATTCCTCTTGATCTCCTGACTCCAAGTGGAAAGTATCTCTGCTATCCCATGCTGCATTCTGAATGCTTAGTGCCTGTGTGATCTTGAGTAATAAATCACAAACCTTTTGGACCTCAGTGTCCTCAAAAATGAGGGGAATGGGACTAGATTATCTTTAAAGTCCCTTGCAGCTCTAAATCTATAGCCCCACGATATCAATCTTCTAAATGAAAGCTCCTACATAAAGCAAAACAAAACAAAAATTCAGAATTAGAAATCAGGTGATGGAGGATGTAGCAACCTGTAGAGAAAGGGCTTATAAATTGGTGGTGGGGCAGGGTGTCACAAATTTCTCCTATTTTATACCTTTATTCACTTTTGTTATTTTCTCTGTCTGGGCCCCTCTGCTTTCCCTCCAATCTGTTAGCAGGGATCCTAGTTTGACAATGCAAAGGAGAAAGGCAGGGGAGTATGGGGAAGGGTGAGAAAGATCTGAGCAAGTCAAGTGCTCGGGGTTCCCTGCCCTCCCTCCACTGGGTCCTTGTACCTCACCCTCCTTTTTTTCCTACCTCCTTCCTCATGGCTGTCAACTCACACGTGCGACACAAGCTGTCTCTTTAATTATCACACTGAGAAGGAGCCGCAAACAGGTTTAAGATGTTCACGGTTTGCTGCGTCTGTGTTACATCCTGAGTGCGTGTAAACAACATCTTGTGGTATTGTCTGATAAATTAAACATTTCTCCTTCCTAAGGTTGGAGATGAACACTGCTTGTCCCCAAAGAGGGACACAGCAAACTCACCATGGAGCATCTTCCTGTTAATTTGTTGGATTGGAGAAGAAGGGGAGATGCCTTTGAAAGAAATAAGGGGCATAAAGAAAACACTACTACAGCTTAGGAAGTGCATGGGTCTAGACTTTGGACAAGTTGACTGTTAATGTGGAAAGAAGGCAACTTTCCCTTTCCTTGGGAAAGGGGCGTGCAGAAAAGTCATTCTTTTCTACTCCATCCGAAGCAGCAGTGAGGGATGATGGCAGTCTGGAAACTAGATGAGAGGGACTCTCCAAGTCGTTTAAAAACAGAAACTCTGGGATTTTCTTTCCTACATAGTATAATAGAGCTTTGTAAGCTGGAATATCATTCTTTTTGTGCCTTTTATTTCTTTCAAAGCATCCCCTCCTCCTAACTTTTCCAATAACTCAATGGGGTGAGTTGCTTATGTCCCTCTTTGGGGACAAGCAACCTTGTACAGCCAAATGAATGAATAAATGCTGATCCTGGAGCCAGAGAATCCAGGTTTGTCTCTTAGTATTGTCACTCTATGTGACTCTGAGCAAGTTATAAATTCTCTCAGTCTTCATTTCTTCATTTATGAAATGAGAGTTTTGGACTAAAGTTCCTTTCAACGCTAAATCTAGGGTCCTAAGGGTTTCTCTTTGGCACAGAAAGTTAAGATGATTAAAAAAAATAAAGATCTGGATAACCCTTGGATTTGGGTACTTAGTGCTTAACCAATTGAGAGTTTATTATAATTTTAATGGATAAGAAAAAGTGATCAGATCAAGCCAATCATTATCTTTCTAGCCTCATTCTGTATGTATGAATTCATAAAGATTTGCATGTTTGTACTAAATCTGGAATTTCACTTAGAGTATATATGCTTGTTGTCTTTTTCATTAAAAAAACCCTTTATTCTTTCTATTTTAAAAATAAATGCTATTGATATCTTTTGTTTTTACATCTCTTATCTTTCTTACTATATTACTTCCCTCTTCTCCCCTATAACAATTCATCCCCTAAAGAAGAAATTTTTTTTAGAAAAGCTAACCAGTACATTGAAAAAGTCAGACATCATGTGCAGATATCCCCTCTGTCTTGAACAAAGATATGTTTACTGAATGAGGTTTAGGCTGCCACAACACCTGTTCTTCTTAATGATCTATGGAGTTGTTGGCTGGAAAGAGGACTCAGTTGTCCCTTAAAATCTCTTCCCACAGCAGGTTCATAATGATCTTCCTTCCTAAAGCATTTTCATTCCCTTCAAGTAGAAGTGGTTTATCCTAATTACAAATCTCAAGGCACTTTTTTTGGGGTCACACCTTTTCACTTATTTTACTTTTCTTTGTAACTGAGTTTTGCCTTCTCACAAAATTTAGAGAGAAATAACTTAGATTAATAAAAAACTAACTTGAATCAGGAAGACCTAGGCTTAACATTTTAATTAATTGGGAAAGGCAGTTATCATCTCAGAGCCCCAGGGAAATTTTCAAACCTATAAGTTTTAGACAAATAGACTATCTGCACCAGAAATTACAAACATGGATGAAATTATAAATGTAGACCAAAAAGAAAAATAAATAGATGTTAAACTCCTGAAGAGCAAGGTCTGTGAAATCCATTTGTGATACCAGAATCTAACCTAGTTTCTTACACAGAGTAAGTGCTTAATAAATACGTGATGAATTGACATGTATTTATTTACTTTCAGATAGAGAAGGAATTTTTAAGACTCAAGAAAGTGAGGGCCAAGTCCTAGCTATCTCTTAAAGTAAGAGCCTGATCTAGAACAATTACTTATTTAATATGAACAATAGTCTCATTATCTATAAAATGAAAGATTTTGGAATGAGTGATCTCTGAGATCCTTCCTGGTTGTGACATTCTAGGGTTCCAGTCTATGATTATAAATCTATCCTTTATTTTGAGTTTGACAGTTTGCCTTTTTTTCCTTTTGAAGGAAATTGGGATTAAGTGATTTGCCTAAGGTCCCATAGCTGGTAAGCCTCTGAGGCTGGATTTCAAGTCAAGTCCTCCTGACTCCAGAGCCAGTCCTGTATATCCATTATGCCATCTATCTGTTTCAACTTTTTTTTGGGGGAAAGTTTTTCATTTTTATTGATGTTTTTATTTTAAAACCCATTCATTTCTGAATGTATCCAGCCATCCCTTGCAACAAAAAAGAAAAAAAAACAGAATAAAATTCAAGAAAACTAAAATATACATCTGACTACATATGAAATGTAGCATTTAGTCCTTCACTTTTCCATAAAAAGAGTGTGGCTCATTTTTTTTATCTCATTTGGGATACATTCAATCATTATAATTAAACAACAGTCAGTTTTCATGTTTTATTCTTTCTGTTTATGTTCTTGTGGTTATTATATATGTTGTTTTCCTGATCCTGCTTGATTCACTCTGTATCATTTCATATAAGTATTTACATGCTTCTCTGAATTCATGTTTGTCGTTCTTATAGCACAGTGCTACTTCAATACAATTATGGTTTATTTAGTTTATTTATTTAGTTAGTTTATTTATTATAATTTTATTTAGTTTATTTAGTCATTACCCAGTTGATAGACTTCTTTCTTGTTTCCAATTTTTTGCTATCACAAAAATGCCACTGTCAAAGTTTTGTTGGCTATGGGAACTTTGCTTTTGTCTTTGACCTCCTTGGATGCATAAGCCTACTAGAAAGACCTCTGGGTCAGAGGATATTGGAATATTAGTCACTTTTTAAATGTAATTCCAAATTCCAGCATCAATTCACAATTCTACCAGAATTGTGCCAGACAAAATTACTTTGTAGGCTAGAAATATTTATCCCAAGGAGCTGAATAATGTCCCCCTGCCTGAATCCCCATATGTGTACCCCTCAACTAATTAAATTAATTAATTCTCCTAAAACACAAATTCTAGTGAAATAATGATACAGAGGATATTTAATTCCAGGGGAATAATGTTATGAATAAGACCTAATAAAAGTAGCTGAGTCTGATGTAAACACTTAAAAATTTGTAAACCACTTTGAAAACGTCTCATTTTAACCTCAGCACTGCCCTACAAATTAAGCACTATATATATATTATCGTACATGAGGAAATTGAATCTAAGGGGAGATGAATCCTGTAGTAGCATAGCTACTAAAGGACAGTTGCTACATCACACTGATGGTCCTGAGCAACCAAAATTCAGGTTGTAAAAGCTTAAAATGTGTTCCAAAAATCTGAAAATGTATAATTTTATAATGCAAATAGATTCTTCTTTTCCCCATACTCTTCCCCACAAATTTTCCCAAAAATCGACCTAGAAATAGGGAGAAAACAATTCTTGTTTGATAGAAATGGTAAGGGATAAGGGAATAATCCCCAACACATTCACACACATAAGCCCATTCATATCAGCTGCAAAATGCGTAGGGAGAGTTGTCCTTTAAAAACAATTAACAATGATAAAAAAAATTCCTACAATAAACAATCCCCACACAGTATATAAAAGACTATATGTAAACTAATATTTATTTCATTCATTTAATAAACATTTTTAAGTGCCAACTGTGTGAAGTAATTCAATGAGATTTTCATTCATTTTTACTTTGAGTAAAGTTCTATGCCTTAAAAATCTCATTTCTTTCCTTCCTTCTTCTCTCTCTTCTTTCCTTCTTTCCTTCCTTTCCTCCTTCCTTCCTTCCTTCCTTCCTTCCTTCCTTCCTTCCTTCCTTCCTTCCTTCCTTCCTTCCTTCCTTCCTTCTTCTTCCCTCTCTTCCTTCCTTCCTTGTTCTTTCTCTCTTCCTTCCTTCCTTCTTTCCTTCTTTCCTTCCTTCCTTTCTTCCTTCCTTCCTTCCTTCCTTTCTTCCTTCCCTCCCTCCTTCCTTTTTTCTTTCTTCCTTTTTTTTCTTTGGTACTATCAAAAACATCTACAAAGGAATTCTATAAGTGAAGCTTAACTTCTTATGGAAACATATTTGGAAAAGTATGACATGCTATTTTTGTAGATGAAGTAGAAAGAAGTGAGTTAGATAGTAGTATAGTTAGATGATTTTTTTTTTCATTGTAGACTGTTCCTCTGAGTTGAGGCTCACATCATGTAGCCCAAAGAGTAACAGACTGGGATTCAGAAGACCTGGGTTCCAATCCCAGCTCTACCACTGAATTGTTATGTGAACATAGGTAAGTCACTAATTCTCTTTGAATCTCAGTCTGCCCATCTGGAAAATGAGGCTACTATTCCCTGTTCTGTCTAAATCATAGGATTGTTATCTTGAGACCCAGTTGAGGTAGCTAGATATCACAGCAGAAAGAGTGCTAGGGTCAAAAATCCTTGAGTATCTGAAATCAAACCTCAGTTACTAGCTATGTGGCTCTGGGTAAAACACTTAATCTGTATGCCTCAGTTTCTTCTTCTGTAAAATGGGAATATCTCTTGAGGTTGTTGTAAGGATAAATTGATACTATTTATAAAGTGTTTAGCAAGTCGTAAGTTCTACATAAATACTAGCAGTTATTAGTAGTATCATTAGTTAGATATATGAAAAGAACTTTGGAAAGGATAAGTGTTGTGCAAGGTAAATAGGGGTCATTTGTGCTTGGTGGAAGAGGATTGAGGGCAATTAGAGCCATCCAGCTCTTTCGGTGTTCCAGTTCTGAAGCAATAGTCATCAATCTTTGGTGTCCTTCCTTCCATATCTTCATTATTATGTGTCCTCTGCCAGACACATCTTTGTTTATATTCCTTGCATATGTTCTTGGGAGTATTTCTGATGAGTGGAACAGGATTATCAATCAGCTTATGCTTTACTAAAGTTTATCAAACAGCACAGACTCCATGCTGTTGACCAAATCTGCTGCCCTGTTTTTGTGGATATGTCCCAAACAAGACATCCATTTCATTGATTTAGAGATTCATAAACTTCCACAGTTGGAAAAACCCTCAGAGGCCCAGTGTGGGGTCATGAAAAGAGTGCTGGGGGGGGGCAGCTAGGTGGCACAATGGATAGAGCACCAGTCCTGAAGTCAGAAGGACCTAGTTCAAATCTGGCCTCAGACACTTAACACTTCCTAGCTGTCTGACCCTGGGCAAATCACTTAACCCCAATTGCCTTAGCAAAAAAAAAAAAAAAGAAGAAAGAAAGAAAAAAAGAAAAATGCTGTACTTAAAATGAGCAGATCTGGGTTCAAATCCTAACTTTGTCACTTATTATCTTTGAGCAATTGCTTAACCTCTCTGGGTCTCTGCTTCCTTATTTGTAAAATGAGGGGACTGGACTAGATGACTTTTTAAATTCACTGTTCTTTGATCTACTCCAGTCCTTAGTTGAACAGGAATGCTATCCACAATGTCCCTGAAAGGTGATTATCTAAACTTTCTTTGAAACTTCAAAGAATGAAAAGTCCACTCTTTCTGAGGTAACATCATTTAATTTTTGGACAGATCATTTTCTTACCAAGCTTTTTCTTAAGTTGAGACCATAGTTGCCCATTCTCTGTACCCTTATTATCTAATTCTATCTCTTGAAGCTATGTAAATTAAGTCTAATCCCTCTTCTGCCTCATTTCAAATATTTCAAGATAGCTATCTTTCCACTCCATGCCCCTTTAAATCTTCTCTTTTCCAAGCTTAATAAACATCCCTAGTTACTTCATATGGTAAAATGTGTAGTGTTCTCATCATGTGGTTATCCTCCTATGGATGCAATCCAGCTTGTCAATATCCCTTCTAAAATGAAAACTGAGAACAATATTCCAGATGTGGTCTGACCAGTGCAAAACACAGAGGGACTATAATTTCCCTTGCTTTGGGCATTATGTTTCTATTAATGTAGCCTAAGATAGATTTAGTCTTTTTTGGCTCCTACATCACAGTTCTGACTTATATTGAGCTTCCATATAGTTCAGTGAAAAAGCTCACTGAATGATAAACTGGGACCTTAGAGACTCTTCAATCCAGCGTATTCAATTTAAAGATGGAAAGATCGAGGCCTAGAGAGGTCCAAAGACTGAGCCAATATCCTAGACAAAAGAGAAAATAAGGACTCAAAGTCACATCTTCTTGAAATCTGAGAACATGGATTCAAATCATGGCTCTGCTACTTATGGCCTGTATTTGTTGTTGTTCAATCATTTCAGTCTTGTCTGACTTCCATTTGGGGTTTTCTTGGCAATGATACTAGAATGATTTGCCACTTCCTCCTCTAGTTCATTTTAGGATGAAGAAATTGAGGCAAATAGAGTTAAATGATTTGCTTAGGGTCACACAACAAGGGTCTGAGGCCAGATTTGAATTCAGGAAGATGGGTCTTTCCTAACTCCAAACCTAGTACTCTGTATACTATGGCATCACCTGGCTTAAGATTCAAAATCATTGGTTTTCTTGTTGTTCTTCACATCCCATACTCTATGACCTTGCATTATGCATTTTCATTAGATGTCCTTCATTAGCCCATTAGAAGGGCTACATAAACAAAAATGAAAAATAGCCCCCAATTTCAAGAAGCTTTGGGAAAAACAATGCATAATTGGGAGTTGAGAGGTAGTGTAGGGAGAGAACATCTTGAAAGCTTACCTATTAGAGTTGGGAGACATGGGGGAGAGTTCAGTGTCTCATTCATGAAAAAATTAATGCGATGGCTGGAACATAGGTTGCATGATGGAGATGGCAAGGAAGTGGGGTGGAAGCCTGGTTTGAAGCAAGATAAGGAGAGAGCTCACTTATTAAAAGCTGGCAAACCCAGAAGTAGAGTCCAAGCTTATGTTTCATCTCTTTGGCCCTCACTTCTTCATCTATTAATGGAGGGGATTGGAAATAGATAGCTTCTGATAATCTGCAAATGCTATAATCCTATGACTTCAAATCTAATCATTATAACATACTTGCTTTTTACATATACCTGATTTATAGCTGGGTTCTTCATTCTGCTACTTCTAATTGAATGTTTTTTTTAAAGTAATAATACTTTACATTTATCCCTAGTAAGTTTTATTTTGTTAGTTTCATACTTCCATTATAATTAGAACTATAACTAGGGTGGGGCAATGGGGACTTTGCATTAGCATGCCAGAAATTTTGAAGGCACTGAAAGTAGTTTTACCTTTTTTAGCAGCAACTGAACTTAGTATCTAATTAGCAATGCATAGTTAAAATTGGAAGACCCCAGGCTGCTATTCCTTAGCTCTTTCTCAAACAGTCCTTGCTCTTCTTGGTATCAACCTTCTGTCCCAATTGACTTTATCTTCAAAAGTTGGCTTTCATGTTCTTGTCTCAGGATGTAGTCTGTGGTATTTATTGAAAGCACAAAAATCGCTAGTTATAGTTGTTATCCTAGCCTTTTTGGACCCTGATTTTATCATCTACTACATTTTCTAACATATTCTTGGGTCCTTAAATACTTTATTGGGCATCCATTCATAAAGCTCAAGAATAATTCAATTCAACTAGAATGTATTAAGTGGAAGACATTGTGCAAGACATACATAAGTCTCATATACATGTATAGTCTTATACACAAAATCCTGGGTCTGTCTCTGACATATCCTAGATATGTGGCACTGGTTAAGTCAATTAACATCTCAATTCCCCTTGTTGATTCTCTAAGGCCATAAGATAAAGAATAGTCACTGATCTGCATTGTTCCTGGGAGTTTTCTTATTGAATATACCAATTGATGTATACAAAATAAATCACAGGTCCAGACAAAAAAAAAAAAAAGATTCTGTATAATGCTGGAGACATAATGATGAAAATTCATATAGTCCCTTCCTTCAAGGAATTTGCAATTTGATACAGAGATCTGACATGTACACAGATAATTATGAAACAGGACAGAATATGATCAGCACAAAGGAGAAATCCTAACAAAGAATATGAGGAAGGAAACATCATTTTGAGCTTGGAAGTGGAAGAAATCAGGGAAAGTTCTATGAAAGAAGTTGGCACCTGAGTTTAGCTTTGAAGGATATGGAAAGGTCACATACCAGGGATTAAGAGTAGGAAAGAGAAAGATAATTCCCAGAATATCTAGTCATCTAACTTGGCTGGGATATACTATTTAAGGAGGAATGGTGGGAAATAAGTTTTAAAAGATGTTAGAGTCATTGTGGAAATCCTTGAATGCTAGACTAAGTAGATTGCTTGCATTTTACTTTATAGACTATGAGAATCCTTTGAAGATGGTGAACAGAAGAAAGATATTGTCAGATCTGTCTTAGGAAGATTGTATTGGCATCTTTGTGGATTTATTTGTATCTATTTTTTGTATTTGTTGTATAGAGGAGAAGCTGGAAGCAGAGAAACCAAATAATGACATTGCAAGAGTAAAGTGTTGACTGTGGAGAGAAGACAGATTTGAGAAATATTTCAGAAATAAAAATTGACAGAACTCAGCGAATGGTTGACTTTGAAAGGTGAGGGAGAGCAAAAAGTCAAAAAATGACTGTGAGATTTAAGCTTATGTCACTGAAAGGGTGGTGATGGTCTGATAATAAATCTGGAATTTGAGGGGAGAGTTTGAGGAATAAGGAAACTGTTTCTATTTTACATATGTTGTGCTTGCAATGACCACATGACATCCATGTGGAGAGGGTCAGTAAGCAGCTGGAGATGAGGAACTGGAACTCAGGGAAGAGCCTGGCATTTACTAAGACATCATCCACATAAAGGTGATCCATGAAGCGATCAGAGTAGATGAGGTTACAAAAGAAGAGAAAAAAGAGAAGGTTAAAGACAGAGTCTTGAAGGACACAAGGCATGGGAGGAAAAGGAGCCTGTAAAAGAGAATAAGGAGCACTCTGAGATATAGGAGATCCTAGAGAGTCACAAAAACTAAATGAGGAGTAAGCACTAAAAAAGATGAATGCCTTTTGCATCTATATAAAGGAGAGTATGGGTGCAAAACATTGCATATACTATCAGACTTGGTTGTTGGTAAGTTTTGTTAAACTGCCTTTTAAAAAAAATTTCTCTCTTGTGCTTTGCTACAAAGGACAGCTCTGTGTAGTGAAGGGGGAGGGATTTGGATAAGGAAATGAAGGTTATATTAAAACAAAAGGTAACAATAAAAACTTTTAAATTATAAAAAGAAAGAGGTCTAATTCAGCAAAAAGATTAAAGGGGATAAGAACTAAGAAAAGGAATTAATCATTTCTATTATGATCTTGACCTTGCCTGTTAATATAATACCCACAATCCAAAGAGGGGAATGCAGTCTCAAATGACTTTTTCTATCCCTTTTTTAGACATCATATTCATCTATCCAACAAATATTAGGAAATTATGAAGTTAGCACTGTGCGATGCACTATGGGAGAACAGAGAAAAGATAGATACGATCTTTGCTTCCAGGGAGTTTAGTCTAGAAGTAGAAGTGACATATGTACACACATAATTACAACAGTATGTTTCATGAAGAGTTCACAAGGTACAAAGTGCTAAGAATAATGCTTGGCAAGAGAACTCCATCCCTTTCTGCTTGCTTGGGGTGGCAGAATTGACAGATGAATAGTAAAATTTTAACTAATCCAGGATAACTGGTTATTTGTTCAAGGTGCAGTACCCCCCCTCCCAGAAAGAGATGGAAAGGGAAAAGTTAGATTGTTCCCTTATTATTGTAGTCCTTCATATTTTTTGGAGTTTTCTGCTGGGCATGGATTCCCAGTGCAACAATTCCCTACCATGACACTTAGATCAGCAGAGTACAATGAAAGAGCCTTGGATTTAAAGTTAGAGGATCTGAGTTCAAATACCAAGTATTCCACTTACTAGCTGAGCGATCTTGTCATGTAGCCAGGAAGGAAAGGAAGGTAGAAAGGAGGGACAGAGGGAAAGAGGAAAGAAGGAAGAAAAAAGAGAAAGAGAGGGGGAGGAAAGGAGAAAGGAAGGAAGGAAGCAAAAAGGGAAGTAAAGAAGGAAGGAAGCAAAGAAGGCAGGAAAGAAGGAAGAAAGGAAAAGAGGGACAGAGGGATAGAGGGAGAGAGTAAGCATCTATTCAGCACCTACAATACTGTGCTAAGTTCTTCTTAAAAATTTGATCTTACCAAACAATCCTGGAAGATAGGTGCTATTATGATCTCCATTTCCTGATGAGGAAGCTGATATAGACAAAGATTAAGTGACTTGTCCAGGATCACATAGTAAGTGTCTGAGGCCAGATTTGAATTCAGGCTTTCTAACTTTAGGACCAGGACTTTATCCAGTCTATAACCTAGCTATCTTAGTGTCCTCATTTATAAACTGAGGGGCATTTTGATGTCCACAATCCTTTCCAACTCTAAAGTTGTGATGTTAGGATCCCCGGAAGCCCTTATGAGCCCTAATTATCATCTCACAGGACAGTTTCTCCCTTCTCCCACTGCCACATTGCACTCTACATTCTTAGACTTGATTAAACCAAGATCCTGGGTCATAACGGCACGTGCCAACCTCCCCAGCAGATGGTCCAGATTGGGTACTATCTCAATAAATATTAATGGGAAACAATGAGAGAGAGATTACAGAACTTATTACTAATTTTTTTTCTCTGAAATATAAGGTATGTGTTGGAGAGTGGTATGAGATAAGTTGGTACCAGATTGTAAAGGTGAAAGCATCTGAATTCCCTCTCCTTCCAGAGGGCAATGAAGAGTTATTGAGGGATTCTGAGCAATAGAAAGACTTCTGCATAAAGAACTGATCTGTGAAAGACTAACTGAAAGAAGAAAGAATGAAATGGGAGAGATTAGTCAGAAAGCTACTGCAATAGTCTAGGTGAGATATAATGGAATATTAATGTGTAGTAAGAAACTATGACTATAAAGAATTCAGAGGGGAAAAAACATGGGAGGGAAATTTTTATGAACTGATATAAACCAAAATAAACTGAACCAACAGAACAATGTACATGATACAATAATGTAAATGAAAAACACTAATTTTTAAAAAAAGCTGAATTCTCAGTCACTGTAATGATAATCTGGTCCTAAAAAGAAGATAATGAAGCATGTTTCTCTACTCAGAGCAGAAAGATGAGGGTCTGTTGGGACAGAATTTTTCCTTAACTAGTTTACTTTGTTAAAAGGGAGGATATCAACTGGTGATATCCAGAAATAGGGATTGAAATTGGATCTGTAATTTCATTGTTTTAAGGCAGGAGTACGACTCTGAAAACTCTGGCTTATCATCTTTTTTGTATGCCTGGAAACTAAGGATTTTTTTATATTTTTGAACAAAGTTTTATTGTAATTCAAAATGTTTTTTTAATCTCATAGTTTAGGATTTGGCCCATAGTTATTGACCCCTGGGATAGGGAACTTCCAAATAAGGAATATTTGTCAATGCAGCCTAATACCTTTGAATCTTTGTGCAGAGAACTAAAAAACTAAGTGCTCTCTGTCCAAGGTAAAATAAACAGTATTTATCAGGGGTACCACTTGAACCCAGATCTCTTTGGCTTTGAACCAACACTCAAGTCATTGTACCTCTTAGGAATAACTGATGGTAAAACTGAAAGGCATCATCAAAACTTGCTTTGAAAATACTTAATTTTATTTCTTAAATAATAGTTGAGGGGAAAGGTAGTGAGGACCTGGATTAGAATGATTACAATTTTGAATGGAAAGGAAAGGACAGCTGTGAGAGACACTACAGAGAGAGAATGATGGGACTTGAAGACAGATAGGATGTGGAGTATGAAGAATAGAGAGAGGTCAGAGATGGCTCAGAGGTTTTGAGCTTGAGTAATTGGGAGAATAGCGGTGCCATCAATCTAAAGAGAGGTCACACAGAAAATAGATTTTGGAGGAGAGATGAGTTCAGCTTCAGATCTGAAGAATGCCTACAAAGAAACCAGCCCAAGTGCAAATGAATATTGGACAAAATGCCTCTGTGAGTTTTTAAGAGGACCTGAAATGAATAAATTGGGCTGAGGAGGAGAGGGCAGGGGACAGAGGGAGGCTAAAGTTCAGAAAGGCAATTAGGAGAGACTTCCTTGAGAAAGAACATTTTAATCAGGGTTTCCAAGAGCATAAAGCCCAGAGGTTGGCAGAGTGGAGTGGGATGGCGTGGAGAGGAAGTATTTGAAATGAAGGAGGCATTTCCTGTCATCAAGGCTAATTTGTCTCTCTGCAACTATCCTCCATTGTTTCTAGATGAGACCTCTGTGACAAAGCACCAAGTTAACTTTTTTTTTGTTTCTAATTGATAGGCAGTCCTTCAAATACTGTGATAAATCCAAATACCTATGCATACATATCCATATACAGAATAATAAACATAGTATTTGAAAGATCTAACATAGAAGAATTAGAAAGAAATAAAATATGTAGAGAATTACAAAGAAATAATATATGCAAATGTTAAATCATGATGTAAATGTTAGCTAATATTCTTATTGCCAAATTTTTTAGAGAGGAAGCATTGTGTAGTGGAAAGCTGGTCTTGAACATAGAAGATCTGGGTTCAAATTTCAACCCAGATACATACTGACAATATGACTTTGGTAAAATCATTTAACCTACAAATTTCTATAGAAACTTCTGTATGATTGTAAGTTTCAGGTAATGTAGTAACTTACAACAGTAAAAGGCCTTTCCACCTCTCCTTCTGTATCAATTATATAATAAATAGTTCTTTATGTTGGGAAATCACAGGTTCTATCCTAATTCTATTAGAAATTGTTAGGTGGTTAATGGATAAAAGACTGGATCAGAAAAACTTAAGTTAAAATCCTGCCCTTGGGTGATTATCTATGTGACACTGGTCAAGTTATTTAATTTTTCTAAGTCTCAGTTTCTTCAACTGTAAAAGGGGAAGGTAATAATAAATATCTATCTCCTAGATTTGTTATGAGGATCAAGTGAAATAATATTCTAAAGTCCTTGGAACAGTACCTGGCACATAATAGGTGCTTAATGAATGTTTGTTTCCTATTTTGATTCCTATTTCTATACAGGTATTTGTGTGTGTGTGTGTGTGTGTGTGTGTGTGTGTGTGTGTTATATACATTATATAGATGCTTTCTATTTGCGTTATTCCTGAGCAAGACATGTTCCTGTAAAATAAGGAGGTGGGCCTGAATGGTCCCTAAAGTCCCTTCCAGCTCTAAATCCTACCATTCTAAGGATTGACAGGTAAAGGAAAGAAATCTAACTCCCAGAACAGCTATGGACACAGGTGCTTAAAAAGCCATTTGCAGATATAGCCAGCAAAGTGACCGTGAGAGAGAAATGCCGGGTTGAAAGGAGAGAGATTGCAGGCCAAAGGGAAAGATGCTTGAAAAAAGTTCTGAGCAAATGAAAAGCCCGTTTGAGGAAATGGAATTGTTCCTGCCTGTCAGAGTGCCAGGATACCTGGGTGATGGGTGAAGCCACCAGTGATGAGGAGAGACTGAAGGGTAGAGAATGATTTTGTTGTGACAAGCAATACCACATTCAGAGCTCCTGATGAGTTCCCTAGAACCACAGGATGCAGCTTTTAAAGTGATTTGTAATAACACCATCACCAGGAGGAGGGGCTGTGCATTTATATATCATCTCATCCCAGCCTCCCCTTGCCAGGCAGTGGCTGGGAGGATATTGCAGACTTTCAGCAGAGTTGTGCTATATGGAAAAATGTATAAAGAGATATAACTTCATTCTGAAAAAGATTTTCAAATATCATTAGACTTTCCCTCCTACCCTACCCATCTCTTGTCATCAATTTTTTTGGCTTACAGATTTTCTCAATGCCTACTTTGCCCTACCCCAACATCCCCAATTTTTCCTGATTTTTCTCTATATAACTGTCCCCTAATTTTCCTTTTTTTCTTATCACTGTTCTAAGTACACCAACTCCTATGTATCATTTTTTTCTTCTTCACCAATTCCTTCCCTTATTTCTACTTTTTACCTTCCCATTCTTCTTCTCATCTTTGACCCTCATTCCAAATCCTCCCCTTGGTAAAACTGCCCCACAATTTCTTCTTCTCCTCTCTAGATCTTTGTCACCATATCCCCAACTTCTCCTATCGATACTACACCCCCCTTATTACCCAGCTTCTTTGCTTGCATAGTGTAGAGGATTTAGGTCAAAGGACTTAGGTTCAAATCCTGGCTCTATGACTTGCTACCTGTAAGAATTTAGGTAAGCCATATGCTCTCTGAGTCTTAGCTTCCTCATCTGAAAAAAATTAGATATTTCAGGACTTCTAAGATCTGAATTTGTGATACTATATCACTGCCCCAGTCCATTATTTGTTTGTTTCCTTCTCTTGCCATGACTTGCCATGCCATGTTCTTCCATCTCATCTTCCTATTTCTTCCTCCTCTCACCCATTGCTGTATAAACATACTAGATTTTCATGATGTCAACATATAGTTTAATGAAAAGGGGAAAGTTCAACCACTCTGAACTTTAGGGGCTGGAGTGCCTGTGGGATGCTAAAGAGCAGGAAATTGCTGATTTTCTCAATGAACCTGATATTGTCACTGAATTGATTTAGTCAGTTCAGTTACTTTGATGAGTAGATGGATGGGTGACAGAGAGTTCCATGCAAACCTGAGACAGAAAAAAGAAGAGAGGAGCAAGAAGAAAAGGGAAGGGGCAGGGAAGGGGAAGAGGTACAAAGAAAAGAAAAGAAGAGAGGGAGGGAACGATAAACTGAAGGAGGGAAAGAGAGGAAACATATATTTATGAAGCATCTATTCTGTGCCGGCCCTGTACTAAGTACTTTACAAATATCTGATTTGTGGAAATATGTAGAGAAGAATTGCACATGTTTAATATATATTGGATTACTTGCTGGGTAGGGAAGGGAATGGGGAGAAGGGAGAGAAAAAAATTAGAACACAAGATTTTGTAAGGGTGAATGTTGAAAATTATCCATATATATACTTTGAAAATAAAAGTTTTAATAAAAAAAAACAAATATTATCTGATTTAATTCTCACAACCAGCCTGGGAGGTAAATGCTATTATTATCCCCATTTAATCCTTGAGGAAACTGAGGCAGACTGAACTTGAATGATTGGTGTAAATTAGAAAACTGAGCTTAAGAATAGAGAAGGGGGAGGCAATGTGGTTCAATAGAAATTTCTGAAGTCAGATGTCCTGGGTTTAAATCTAAGTCACCTGTCAAGGCGGGACTCCCATTGATTATCCAAACACTTAAAAATAATTGTTTTTTCAAATTACCTTGCTACCTATGCATGCTAAATTAAGTGTCATTCTCTTTCAAGAGCAGGCAACCCACTGCTCTCTTTTCCCTAAATGATAGGTGGGAGGAGAGGGAGAAGCAGGCAAAGAAAAGAAAAGGGAAGGAAGAGAGACTGTGAGTATTCTGTTTCTCACCTTAACTTTTTATTAGATTTGCAGCCTGATTTTCTTGAGCATTAGGGGATATAAGCCAGTGTTTAATTTTTATAACTCTATGTGTATACTTATGACTACATCTATGTTGGCACTTGGAAGATTATAGCATTTTAGACCTGCAAGGAACCAGTCTGATAACAGTGTAATAATGATTGACTTTGAAGTCAGAAAATGTGTATTTGAATTCCAGTTTGTCCTTTAATATCTGAGTAATTCTGAGCAAATCATTGAACCTCAATGGGCCTCAGTTTCCACATCTGTAAAATTGGGGATTTCAATTTAATACTTTATCAACTCTAAGTCCTTTGATCTCATCAAACTCAGAGAATATTTACTTGGGGAATAAGGAGCAAACCAGAATTCATATGTGTCTATAGATGTGATGTGTCTATCTGCCTTTAAGAATGATTCTGTATTAGATATAAATATGCATGCAAACTTATATTTACCATAATCATTTATTATCAGGAGTTCCTTATATATTAAATTTCTCTGGAAGTCTCCATTCAAAGAATGGGGGATATGTCATAGGAAAATTCAAACCAAGGGATCCAGATTTTTTTTTTTGCCCTCTTAGCTCATATTGCTAAGTGATTATTTTCATCCATTGGTAAACACAGTGTAGTTTAATAGATAGATTTATACTTAAATTAGGGAAACCCAACTTAAAGCCCTGCTTAGATACTTGCTAGCTCTATGATCAGGAGCAAGTTATTTAATTTATTGGGTTCCAGTTCTCACATCTGTAAAATAAGAATCATAGATTTATATCTAGATGATCAATTTTGATGGCCATGGCTCTTTTCAACAGAGAGATGATTCAGCCAGTTCCAAATATCTTGTGATGGAGGGAGCTAGCTGCATCCAGAGAAAAGACTATGGGGACTGACTGTGGAACACAACATAGTACTTTTTTCTTTTTTGTTGTTGCTTGCTTTCTTTTTGTTTTTTTCTCATTTTTTTTCTTTTTGATCTTATTTTTCTTGTGTAGCTTGATAATTGTGGAAATATGTATGTAAGAATCACACATTTTTAACCTATTTTGGATTACTTGCCATCTAGGGGAGGGAGTGGGGGAAAGGGAGGGAAAAAATTTGTAGCACAAGGTTATGCAAGTGTGAATATTGAAAACTGTATAGACATATGTTTTGAAAATAAAAAGCTTTAATAAACTTGGAAAAAAAGAGATTTAGATTTAGAAAGGACTTTTGAAAGCAAATCTGTAGAGTTTCTTCCAGGTCTAAAGCTATGATGCCATGATCCATGATTCCATGGTGTCCAGAAACCATTCACCCCAGCAAAACAACTTTTTCTCCACTGTCCTAATCCAATTAAGTTTCTCTCATAAAAATCAAGAAGTTGGTATCTCAGTGGTATCTTTGAAAATATACAGAATCAGGTACGGTGCTTCTCTTCTATATTTTTTTGCTATTTGAGACCCTAAGGTTAATTCTTCAGCTTAGGAGTTCTGAGATACAAGGGGCTATATCAATCAGGGGTCTACACTCAGTCTAGCATCAACATAGTGAACTCTCAGGCTGCCTAAAGAGCTGTTACTGAGCCAAGATGGTAAATAAAGTAGGCTAAATGTCCTGGATTGATTAGTAGTCAACTCAGGCCTCCAAATGACTTCTGGACTTCTAGTCTGAAATAGAGAGACCCAGTCACCAAAAAAGAAGGAAAGGAAGGAAAAGGAGGAAAAGGAGGAAAGGGGGAAAAAGGGAGAAAAAGGAGGGAGGGAATGAGGAAAAAAAGGAAGGAAGAAAGGAAGGAAGGAGGAAATAATCCCATCATTAAGGTGCATTACTTGCTAGAAAATTCTGCCTAACACCCTGTCCTCCCAACAACAACAAAAAAAAAAACAACCCCAAAAAACAAACAAAAAAAAGCACCTTTTAATCCCTGATTCTAGTCTTTCCCTCTGGAACAACGGGGTATGGATGCTTTAGTCACTTTACACAAATTCCAAATTGTTTTCCAGAATGGTTGTACTAATTTGCAGCTCTATTCTATCTCCCACAGGACAGCCTTCCAATTTTTAAAAGCAGGCATTATATTCTGCCCCCTTAGTCTTTTGCACCCCCACTTTCCAGATTTGTCATAGCCCTAGTCATCTTCCTCTGTACTCTAAGGTCTGGTAATGGTCCTCTTAAATCTGAATGTGATTGACTGGATGTCATCTGATCCGGCACTTCCTCTCTCTCTGAACCTCCATTTTCTCATCTATAAAATAAGCAGGTTGGATTAGATAGTTTCCAGAGGATATTCCTACTCTAACGTTTGATGGTTATAGACAGTCCTCACCAGAGAGCCCAGCCCTCTCCAATCTGTCCCCTCTTCTGATCTCCCCCTCCCTGCTCTCCTTTCCCCATCACGATTCTGGTCCCCAGCCGAACAGGCACATATGTTGATGCAGCTCCAGTGAGAAGAGCAACAGATGCAGAGATGGCCGAGAAGTGGCCTCCTGTGCGGGGAGTGAGGGATTTTGAATCAGGAAAAGAGTGGGAATAGAGAGGGAAGTGTAGAGGAAGGAAAAGCGTGATGAGGAACTGCCTCCTGCTGTCTTGGGAATTTCCAGAGAAGTCTGTCCCCATCCAGGATTCCCTTAGGAACAGGTAGAAAACATGCTTCCTAATTATTTAATTAGAAACATTTCAAACCATTTGACAGTTGCTCCTCCTTTCTATGGCTGGGAGGAATCTGAAGCTGTCATAAATGACTTAGGATCATAGAATATACAGAGTCAGAACAAGAAGGACTTTGAATATAAGAATATGTAGAATATAAGAACAAATAACATAAAATGTCAGAACTGGAAAGGATCTTAGAATATAATAACAGGCAGCATTTTTACAATCAGTCTAAAAGCATTTAATGAAGTGCCTATTTTTTGCCTGTGTTAAGCAATGGAGATTCAAAAAGAGACAAAAAGAATCCCTGCCTTCAAGGAGCTCACATTTTAATGGAAGAGACAATATGAATGAATGAATGATTTCTTAAGAACTTACTCTGTGTCAGGCCCTGTGCTTTAAAGTGGTGTTTGTATTGTTGTTCAGTTGTACCTCATTTGTTGTGACCCCCTTTGGGACTTTCTTAGTGGACATATTATAGTGATTTGGCATTTCATTCTCAAAGTTCATTTCACAGATAAAGAACTAAGGCAAATAGAGTTAAAGGACTTGTCCAGGGTCACACAGCTAGTATCTGAGACTGGATTTGAACTCAGGAAGATCAGACTTCCTGAATCAAAGACTGACACTCTATACACTATGCCCACTAGCTGCTTATTGTTTCCTTTATAATCCTATGTATTTTATTTTATGCACTTAAAAACATTCTGAGAAAAGATCCATAGACTCCACCAAATTGCTAACATGGTCCATAATACAAAAAAGGCCTGAACTGTACTTCTACCAGATAAAGAAGGAATCTGGGATCCAAACTGTCATTATATTACTTATAGAGCTTAATGACAGTAAAAATTAGAATCTGTCTTCTAACTTTTTTTTAAAGAATACTTTCCATCAGAATCCAGTATGATTCCCACATTTTTTGCTTGGGGGAAGAGGAAAACAAATGGGAAAGTTTCTTGCAGAAATAATTGGGGAGGGGCCTTTCTAAGGAAGAGGCTAACCATTTCAGGTGCATGAAAATCAAAATCTTTGACTAAGTTTAGTTGTTTGGGTAAAAAAAATGGCATTTTCTATAGTATTATTTCCTAGAAGTGATTACTCTCTAAGTATAAAATAGGAAAGATGAAGCCAGGGGGAGATTATTCTGGCCTGATAACTCAAACGACAGTCATTAAAAAGTTCAGCCTTCTGCTTCCAGCCTCAAATATGCTCACATTGTTCCAAAGGGGATCTTTAAATTGAGTGGGAAGTTACAAATGCTTTCTCCATAAGATTAGGAAATCCCTTAAGACAGGAACAATGTCTCCTTCATCAGACTAGTAAGTAGCTGTCTTAAAACAGAGGTTGACTACCTTCAGGCAATTCTTAATTATTGATTCTTCCATTTATGGATTGTCCAAAGCTCATCACTTTCTTCTTGCTTCTTTCTGCTGCCTAATCTTTGACCACTTCCCAACAGACAATTCTTTGACTAGATATGGATAAGGCAAGCAAATGAAAGAAGAGGTCCCAAGCTCATTTGAGCCCCTGTCAGCCATTTTGGTGGCAAGTTTGTAAGATAGAGAAAGCTTTTGGGAAGGATTTTTCATATCTTTGAATTTCTATTATCCCTGCAACTGGTTGTCCCTACACCATTCCCATGGAAGTGGAAAGCAGACTCATTATTAAGAAGTGCTGGGACAACATGAAGGTGAAAAGATTCTGGGCTTGGATAGAGGAAAATTAATTCCTTAGCATGTGTTCATCATTCAGCATCAGAACCATAATGCCCTAAGGCATAAACCTAGAGAGATCCAATCCACCCCTCAAGTTCTGGGGGAAATAAGGTTTTCAATATCCCTAAACCCAAGAGAATCAATTATTCCTATGAATATAACCCATCAAGTTAAAATCTAGACAATTTTTCTTGTTAAGCTCTTCTTGTGGCTAATACTACTTACTTATCATTGATTTGCCTGCAGTTTATCAAGCAACTAAGTGCACAACGATTAGAGTATTTGATGTGGAAGATCCGAGTTTGAGTCCTGCCTCAGATGCTAACTAGTAATGTGACCTTGAAGAAGTAATTTATCCTTATAATAGCACCTACTTTATGGTGCTGTTGTTAGGATTAAATGAGGTAACATATGGAAAGCACTTTGGGAATCTCAAATATCAATTAAGTATATCAATGTTAGTTATTGTCATTTTTGTTGATACCAATATTATTATTATTGTTATTGTTATAATTATTATTGTATGCTCTAAACCCCTCATTGTCAATTTCCTTGTCTGTAAAATAATCTAGAGAAAGAAATGGCAAAATATTATAGGATCTTTGTCAAGAAAACCCCAAATTAGAAGAGTTAGACATACCTAAAAAATGACTGAATAACAACAGAAAAAAAAAAAAACCAAACCCTCATGCTATAGCATATTCTCTCATTCTATACCCTGTATAAATTTTAGGACCTTAAAAGTGATCCCTCCTAGTGTTCTCTTTTCCAAACTGAATATTCTCATTTTCTGCAGGTACAATACTACACAGGAAGGAGAGGTGGAAGAGTCATACTATAATCATGGCAGTCTTTGCCCTTGGGCTTTCTCTCCCTGGCTTTGTCCAACAATAACGACCTTCTTTCTCTGGGTGAGTGGTCTGTTTCTACTTTTTTCTCCCGGTTTCCCTTTCCTGTTTCATTCTATTTCTCTAAGTCCTCCCCCTCAGACCATCATCTAGGTCCACTAAGCATTCTGAGGTCCTCTGGGCTTCCTTACCCTGTAATTGTGCAAGAAAGATGAAGATAGCCTGTCATCTATTTCTGGGACTCTGTCTGCTCAAATGGAGCAGTATCTCCCAAAGTGCCTTTTTAAGGCACAATAGATTGGTGCCTCTTGGTTCCTGGGGCTCCCTGAAGACCCTAAAAGTCTCAGTTCCCAGTGCAGGATCTAACTGTGGTTAGATCAAACTAGGATGGCCTAGTAAAGAAAGACACCCCTCCTTTCCCAATTTATGTATATATTCGAGTTAAAATTATGTGAATATTCAAGTCATGCTGCTGCATGCTGGCTTGGTCATACATTTTAAAAAGTAGGTTACTCTATGATGAGAATGTTAAGATGGATTTTAGAGATGCTTGTTTTGGTAATGAGCCAGTATTGCTTGAAAAGTGATGGAATATGATATAAATAACTAAAAGGGGGAGGAGTCCAGGGAAGGGTGTGTCTTCTGGTGAGGGGAAAGAAAAGGGGTCTATTATACCGCACACTAGCCAAGTTTGCAAAGCATTTTACATATATTATCTCCCTTGATCCTCACAATAACCCTAGTAAGTAGGTGGTAGGAACTATTGTTATCTGCACTGTACACATGAAGACACTTAGGGTGAATGATTTAATGATTTGACAAATGATCTTATGCTCTCTGCAAAAAAAAATAGTTTTAGTGTTGAAAGAGACTTTAGATATTAACTAGTTTTTACCCCTTACTTTACAGAGGAGGAAATTGAGATAGCAATGTTAAGGAAAAACTTCCTGTTCAGGAAATGAAACTTATTACTAAAATAGAAGTGGTAGATATAGGCAGACCCACAATAGAGATATGAGAATTTAAGGAAGGGCTTTGAATGTCCAGAGAAAAGTCAGGTTAAGAGAGAGTATAAATACAGTGAAGATTTCTTTCAGGCAGAGATAGGCTAGGGAAGGAAGATGTTTGAAAAATGGCACCTGGCACAAATCAGAGGAATTCTCATGTTGGAAGATTGAGGCTCAGGTGCCTTTGGGGAGAGCAATTTCTACATAAATCTTAGCACAAAAGATCAGGGCATCTCCTGGGGCTGTAAGAAAAAGCAAAGTGGCTTGTTGGATGTGGCCAGGGAGGTAGAAAATGAGGGAGAGAGGTTGGAAATGTTAACAATCAGATTCCTTCATTAAGTAGAGTTGAGTTAGATTCATTGGTTAAGCTGTATACCTATTAAATATGTTGTCTGTACATTGTAGGATGAACTGTCACGTTGGAGTAAAGTAGTTTTTCATTCTAAACGACTTTGTGAGCACACAATGAGATAATGGAACACTGCAGAGGAGTTAAGGATCTAAAAGAATAATGATCATTTATAAAATGCCTACTATGTATTAGGTCCTATGCCAAGTGCTGAACAAGACCCACAGATTAGAATTTTGAAATTACAGGTCAGAGGAAAAGGCTTTTAGAAATATTAGGAAACACTATGCCATCTAATACTTTATTCTCTCCTCTCCCCTTTTCAAGTTGTTATATTTTCCTATGACTATAAAATACCAATGTTAAGAGAACTAGGTGAGGGATGATCATATAGCTAGTTGGTCAGTATGGTCTGTGAGTGTTTCTGCAAAGGATATTATGTGTTTGAAGGCAAGTGTGTAATGAGGAAAAGAATACTAGATTTGCAATGCAGAGTGTAAATCCTGATTTCTAAAATCATAAGATCTTTGTTGTGATTGAAAGGTACCTTTGAAGATTGTCCAGTCCAAGTGCTTTAGATAAAAAATGCCAACTTATTTAGGAATGTACAATTACTAAGTTACTAATCAATTACTGAGAGACTAGTAATGATAACCTTACTGTAAACATTATGTCCTTTCCACTTTATTATAATAGATTTCAAGTCCCCGTTATCCCTCCCAGACAGTCACAAGTCTAATGACTAATCACATGGTCATCTCTTACTTTATGTTCATTGGTATGGACTGTTTTCATTTAAGCACAGGAAAGTATATCCACCTAGGGAATGGTGAGAGGTTAAGAGAATGTATGTAGCAGCTACATGACAAAATTCCTGAGTCTTTAAGTGTTAGACCAGAAGTCAAGAAGCCCTGAGTTTGAATCCTTTCTCAAACTCTGAGTATGTCACTTAACCTCTTAGTTTCAGGGAGTGTGCTGGTGAGAGTCAATTATCAAATTTTCAGTGTGATAATTTATATATTGACAAATGCTACAAATCAAAGCTTTAATTACCGCTTAGGTTATTGTCAAGATTTTAAATGATGGAGAAAATGTGAATGAAACTCTAATTCCAATGACTTTTGATATGAGCTTTTCTCCTTACTGATAGAGATTAGTGCTGGGCCACTATATGAAGGTTGGGGCATGGGAGAAGTGATAATGCAGATAATGTGCATCATGTCTAAATTCTTTCCTCTCCTCCTTCCCACAATGAATGCTAGTTGTTAAATGTGCACTCGAACACTGTTGCTCAGTTTCCTCATCTGTAAAATGGATGTGATAGTAGCATATTTCTCACAGAGTTGTTGAGGGAGATACAAAAGTAAAACACATGGCAAATCTTAAAGCTCTCTTATAAATGGTGGTCATTATTATTTCTTACTCAAGCATTCTGGAAAAACTTACTCAAATGTTAAAAAAAATACTCCAGTGCTTATGAAAAGTATTCAGGAGGCTGGTGGAAAAAGTACTTGGGAAATTCTCCAGATTGCATTTTTACTCAGGGCCAGTATTGTGGTTATTGCAAGAAGGCAAGGGGGTGGAGTGGAGTGGAGGAGGAAGCTTGCCATTTTACCATTATGAGACTGACAGAATCACAGTGTTCTAGGGTTGGAAGGGACCTCAGAGCCCAATCAGCACCTACACAAGAATCCTAAATGCAACATCCAGCATTTGCTGGATGATCTCTAGTGAGTGACTCCAGACATCTCTGAGCCTGAGCATTAGCACTGGACAACCTCTTGAGCAGTCGTAGAGCACTAGCTCAGATGGAAAAGCTCATGGGTACAAATGGCATCTATGTTTGAAGGCCACAGAACAATTGGACAGGTCCACTGCTCTTAAATGGGGCTTCACTTACTCTCCACATGGAATGGTCTACATGAATGAGAGTGATGGGAAATGAGCTTGTGAATTGAGTGTACTTGGCCTGTGGAACTAAATGATTAAGCCATGCATTAGCCTTGCTTAAGAGGTATGAAGGCAGGTGGCAGCCAGGTAGCAAAGTGGATATAGCACCAGCCCTGAAGTCAGGAGGACCTGAGTTCAAATCTGGTCTCAGACACCTAACATTCCCTGGCTGTGTGACCCTGGGCAAGTCACTTAACCTCAATTGCCTTAGCAAAATAAAAAAAGAAAAGAGAGAGAGAGAGAGAGAGAGAGAGAGAGAGAGAGAGAGAGAGAGA
>JAJPUD010000282.1:689002-734798 GCA_023553655.1 Myrmecobius fasciatus
AGAGAGAGAGAGAGAGAGAGAGAGAGAGAGAGAGAGAGAGAGAGAGAGAGATATGTGGGCATGTAGGTGATGGAGTGGACAATGTTGGTCCTAGAGTCAGAAGCCATCTGAGTTTAAATGTGACCTCAGACTTGTTAGCTGTGTGACACTGGGCAAGTCATTTAACTCTGTTTGCCTCTAAAAAGGAAATCTCACACACACATACACACACACACACACACACATTTTCAGCTTGGTAACACCTTCCCTCTTATCTCCTGAAATATGATTTGAAACATTAGAGTATTATGGGGAAAAAATACTGGGCCAGTAGTCTGTAGACTTGAAGGCAAGTCTTGGCTCTACCATATGGTATTTAAGTATTTTCTTAATTCTTTTTATATGCATTCTTTATGTATATATAACTAAGTAGCAGAGTACCTGGAATTGGTAGAGTACTAAGTTCAAATTCAGCCTTAGCCACTTACCAGCTGTATGACCCTGGACAAGTCATTTAATTTCAGTTCCATTTTCCTCATATGTAAAATGTGGATAATGTCTTTCAAGGTTGTTGTGAAGATAAAAAAAATAATAATACTCGCCAAATATTTTGGAAAGCTTATAGTAATGCCAGTTATTATTATTATTGTACCTTATATATCTATTTTATTTAAGTTTATTTAAATTAATATATTTTTTATTTAAAAGTTTATAAATTTATATAATAAATAATATATAAACATCTGTGTACTTATATACATTGCATTTGTGTATGTGTGTGTGTGACAGAGAGAGAGAAAGAGAGAGAGAGAGAGAGAGAAGAGAGAGAGAGAGAAATAATATCCTTCTTGTCTTCTCCATTGTAATGGAACTTCCTTGACAGTGAATTGTGCCAATTTATTATAATTGGAACCCTAGTGCCTAGTATAGTGCCTGGCACATAGGAGGTCCTTATTATATGGGGTTCATCTTTTGATAACTTGATTAGTACCTGTGTGACAACAGGCAAATCACTTTCCCTATCTCGACCTCAGTTTCCTCCTCTGTAAAAGGAAGGAGTGGGATTCAGTGATCTCTAAGGTTCTTTCCACCTCTACATCTGTTATCTTATGATTAACTTCTAAATTTTCCTTCATCCCTGATATTCAGTGGTTGTATCTGAAGGGCTAAAGCTTGGGCTGACTGGGAGAGGGATTAATCATGAACACAGACCTTCCTGAGATAAATTTTTTAATTCCACATTGTCAATTTCTTAACCATTTCCCATCATTACTGGGCCAGTGTGGACTGAGGCAATCAGGATTTGTAATATTTGCTTGACCCAAATACAACAATCATTTGTCCTATCTCCAAGAAATCATCAGAAATATGATCCTTACTGTCACCGTACAATTTCCTATTTCATCATCATTACTCCAATTTGTACATGCTTTAAGATCATAAAATATTTCATTTTTCAATTACTTTATGATATAGGTATTGAAGGTATCATTGTTACTATATATTATAATATTAAATCGTAGATGTTGAAACTGAGGTAGAGACAAGTAAAATGACTTGCTTAGGTTCATGCAGCTATTAAGTGTGGAGAGCAAGCATAACATAATGGATTTGAAATCTAGGGGACCTGTTTTCATATCCTTTTTCAGATACTTACTAGTTATATGACCCTAAACAAGTTATTTAATCTCTCCCAAACTCGATTTCCCCATTTATAAAATGGTGATAAAAATGGCATTTACCTCACAGGGTTGCATGTACATCAATGTAGAATTTAGTCATTCTTTAAAGTTTTATATAAATGTGAACTATTGTTGTCCTATAGCCAAGAGGGAATTTCTTTTTTTTATTAGGATATTTGGGGATTAACTGGTTATCTCTGCCATTATCACTATTGCCTTAACAAACATTAGATTATCTGCATTTAGTGATGGCTCAGCTTTCTTTTTAATTGAGTACAAAGTTTCTACCACTCTGTAGAGTGGTAGAAGATAGCCTTCTTCTTTTTTTTTTGCCTGAAGCAATTGAGGTTAAGTGACTTGCCCAGGGTCACACAGCTAGGGAATGTTAAGTGTCTGAGATCAAATTTGAACTCAGGTCCTCCTGAGTTCAGAGCTGGTGCTCTATCCACAGCACCACCTGGCTGCCCCAGAAGATAGCCTTCTTAAAGAAGAAAGCCTTCCATGAGACTGTCTTACCCAAACCATTGGGATGGTAAGATATAATAATCACTCAGATTTTCACAGTGTTTTAAGGGTTACAAGGCTCTTTGCTAAAAAATACTTCCGTGGGGGCAGCTAGGTGGCACAGTAAATAGAGCACCAGCCCTGAAGTCAGGAGGACCTGAATTCAAATCTGGTCTTAGACAATTAACATTCTTTAGCTGTGTGACCCTGGGCAAGTCACTTAACCTGCCTCAGCAAATAATAATAATAACAATAATAATAATAATAATAATAACCTGTGACATGGGTAGAACAAAACTCTATCCCCAGATGGGTAGTCTGAGGCTCAGGAAAATGAAAAAAAATTGCCTATCTGCTCCCAAATCTGTTAAACCACAAAATTACTACTGAAAGGTGTTCCTGGTATCTTAGAAGCTTTTCTCTAGTGATTTCTGCATTTTGCTCTGGAAACATTGACTATTCCAATGCCTTATTGCCACTTCAAGTCCAGTAGGAAAATAAAATAGTGTGTAAAAATACATGGGTTATAATAGTAATAATAATAATGATAATGTTTATGATAAAGAAAATTGAAAAATAGACTGAACTAGAGGTCACTAAGTAGCTATGTGGTCTTTTAACAAGTCATTTCCATTTGTTATGGCTTGTCCCCAATCTCTATAAATAAGGAAGTTGTAGTGAATGGTCCAAAGTCCCTTTTGGTTCTCTATAAGTCAGCGAATGAAAGATGTGTGATTTTGTACATGTAGAAAGTATCCCATTTTCCAGATAAACTAAGGGATCCAGATCTACTTCCTAATTCCAAATTGTTATTCAATTGTTTCAGTTTTGTCCAACTCTTTTTGACACTTTTTTTTGGAGGGGGTTGTTTTGTTTTGGGCAGTGATATTGGAGTGCTTTTCCATTTCTTTCTCCAGTTCATTTTACAGATGAGAAAGCTGAGACAAACAAGCTTAAGTGAGTTAAAAGGGACACACCTAGGTTGTCTGAGGCCCAGATTTGAACTCATTAAGATGAGTCTCCCTGACTTCAAGCCCAGTGCTCCATCTACTGGACCAACTAGCTACCCCTGACTCCAAATCAAGCACTACCAACTATGCTACCCAGATTTAGAATAATTTTTGTCTCTTCTTCTATATCTAATCATCAAGTCCTATCCATCGTTTTTCCCGGTATTTCTCTCATTCATCCTTTTCTCTCTTTCTCCATAGATATTTCTTTAATCTAAGCCCTGATCACTTTACACTTGAATTACTACAATATCCTCCTAGATGCTACCCACTATTCCATCTTGTATACCATCACTGGACTAATCTTCAGATTCTATTTTCATCTTTCCCTGTCTCTAATTAAAAACTTAGAATAAATCCCTATTGCCTATCAATTGAAATTCAGTCTTCATCCTGTTTTCTCACAACAAAGGGCAGGGCAGCTGAACCAGGAGTATGAGGTGGATAACAGTGCTAAGAAGTGCACCAGTCTTTCCTCCTTGCTAGTGTCTCCTGTGAACACATCAAAGGAAGGAAAAAAGAGAAATTCACAACTCATGGCTAACACTAGCACTCTTTAATATGAGAGAGACAGAGAGAGACACTGAGAGAGAGAGCACGCAAGAGAGAGACAAAGACAGAGACAGAGAGAGACAGAGACAGACACAGAGAGACAGAGAGATGGAGAGACAGAAAGAGAGAGATGAAGAGACAGAAACAGAGACAGATTGGTTGTAGAAAGACAGATTCAGAGAGACACACAGAGACAAAGACTGAGATAATGATATGGAAACAGAGACACACAGAGATGCAGAGACAGAAACCAAGAAAGACCCTCATTCTATCAGATACCAGAGCAATGCAGCTGCAGAGTTTGAGAATTCTTGTGTTTTCTGTGATAGTTTTTTGGGTATATACCCCAAAGAAATCTCACAAGCTGTGCTGTTGAGCAAGCTGAGTTCTTAAGTGAAACATCCAAATCTTTGGTAGTGACAAATCTATGTTTCCCAATCAAATTCCTCCATCTTCCTTCTTTTTCCACTCTCATCTTTCATTCCTTCTTGCTGTGACCCTCCTTCCTAGCCACACCATCTCATGTGCTCAGTCCTCCCTCAGGACTTTTTTTACTCCTGCTCCTTCATCTTCCCTTCTCTCCTCACCATTAATCCATGCTCATTTTCTTCTTCAAACCCCAAGGTCAAAGCATTCTAACTTTTCAAAATAATTGCCCCCCAAATATCTTTGTCTCACTCAAATCAATTATAGGGTATCCTTTAGCAAATCAGAGATCAAGCTCAAGCTGATATTGGCAATACTTTTAAATCAAAAACCACTGGGCAAATTCACTAAAGAGATTTCAATTTATGCTTACTTATACAATTCTAATCATGTTTGTTTCACCTGATAAAAGTTCTTCTTCCCCCTCATATCTAGAAGGTATTGTTTTTTACTCTTGCCTCTTATAATCTCTAGTTTTCTTCAAAGATCAATTCAATAGCCCCTTCCTTCATAAGGACTTTTGTGCTCCCCCTAGCTGCCATTGTTTCTCCCCACAAATTCCCTTGCATTCATTGAGCATACATACATATTTTTTTATGTATGCATGCTGTCCTCTTTATAGAATATGAACTCTTTGGGGAAGTGACAGTTCATTTTTTTCCTCCCCCCCCCCAGCTTCTAGCACAACAATGTCTGGGATACAGTAGGTTCTTAATAAATGCTTATTGATGAATTAAACCAGCAGCTCATTATTTCTTCATAGTCCTAAAAGTTTATGCTGCCCATTAGCAGAACAAGCTGCTAATGTAATATTTTAATTGCACCAGCATGTGTGAATTGAATATGTTTTGCATTTTCCCCGGGCTCAAGTCAGTATTTTAACAAAATTAGCGTGTTCAGCAAGGCCTGGGGTCTTACTTAAGCTAACAAAATCAGCTTTCTAAACTGCAACAGGACATTAATTAATGAATTTGCTGCTGCCTGTTTAAGAACCGCAGCCTGAGTTTAGTCTAACAATGAATAATAATAATAGCTGGCATTTATATAGCTGTGGTTGCAAAGGATTTCCACAGATATCTCTTCATTTGATCTTTATAACCACCTAAGTCTAGAGAGATGGAATGACCTACCTGGAATAACATGTTGGTGACTGGTGGAGCTGGATCTTAAATCCATGCCCTTTGATTTCCAGACTAGTATTTTTTTTTCACTATACAATGTTCCCTTCCAGTCAATGCTAGACACAATGACAGTATATTTTCCACTTATTCATGTATTGCATCATTCAGTGTATGAGATTTGTTTGTTTTTTGATAGTTATGTGTATTTTGTCAACCCAACTAATTAGTAAACTCTTCAAGCATTCCTGTCTTACTATCCTGTAGTTGCTACATCAGTCAATCAAAAATCATTTTCTAAATACTTAGTCTGGGTCAGTTGTTGTTTTGTCCTTCATTTTCTAAGAGAGCCATGACATCAGGGACATGGTGCCATGACATGTAAACGAATTGGATTTCAGTGAGGGAAGGATGTGCACAGTCACCTATCTCACTTTCCCTTCTGGAGCCATCTGAGTTCAGTGGCTACATATATAGTTCAGGATGACTGAAGATGGCCCTGGATGCAGCAGGGTCTGTTGGCCTTTTTAAGATCTTTTTAAGCTGAACTCTTTTAACAGGTCCCAGATTGACTTAGGCAACCCTCAATCAGTGACTAAAACTGAAAGAAATAAGGCAGAAGATGGCCTCTTTTATCTAATCAAACTACTGAAAGAAGTTTTTCCTAGTGAAGGAAACAGAGAACATAAAATAAAAATATTCATTTTCATTTATATCTTATTTTATAGTTTGTGACTCTTCATATTAATTGATACAATTAGTAGGGCACAGCTAAATGGCATAAATTCAAATCCTACTTCAGACCCTTAATTAATGGCTATCGGACCCTGGGCAAGATATTTAATTTCTGCCTTCCTCAGTTTTCTCACCTTTAAAATGGGGATGATAATAACATTTACTTTGTAAACTTTAAGGTATCATATAAATGCTAGGTAATGAAAAATTAAGTATGATACCCATTGTGCAGACAAGGAAATGGATCCAGACAAAAGAAACCATGCACCCAGGATATATGACTAGCAAATGGCAATTAGTTCCAAAACTCTTTCCACTGGCCCATGCTGCTTCCCATAATCACCATGGAATCGCCTAAGTCAAATCTTTAGCTCTAAAAATTTCTGTGATCTTATGTGGTCGATAAACACTTACTATCTGACTAAATGAATGAAGGGTGGATTTATAGCAGCAGAAAATCAGTGGTTTTTCTTTTCCCATACATTCCACCTCCAACACCTCTCTACCACTGACTAGCTCAGCTGGTGAGAAGGGAGAAAGCTTTAAAAGAGTAAAAATAAATGTATTATTAGTCCAATTTATTGTGAATCTCCAGTCTTGGAGAAGTAGGATGCAGCATGATTGTTTTATACTGGACTCCATCTCCCTTACCCAACTCCTTGGAAGGTCTTCCCTTTCTAGTTTGACTTGCCTCTTCTCAGACAAAAAATAGCCTGGACTCTTACCGGGTTTGGTCAATGCAGAAGGAGATCTAACAGGCTCTCCTTTCTCCTTTTTCAAAGGTTTTACATATTTTTATGAAGTCTTTAATGACCATTGTATTAAGAAGTCACCATATAAGCAGTCCCTGAATCACTTCGGAGGATTCAGATAAATCGCCTAGTCATAAACAATCTGCACCAGCCTCAGAGGGGTGGGCTCATTAGCTGGCTGGAATGAGATGGGCTCTTTTGCCTCTTTTTTATCCCCAACTCTGGGATTAGGTTGTTCTGCTAACTGCTGGTGCTCCCTTATGGAGCCTTTGCCTATTGTTAACACTGTTGCTTCACAAGCCAAACAATTAAAGGTAATTGGGATAATTGGGCATTTATTATGTAGATTTGCATTTCTTACATTAGGGAAGACACAGATAACACAAGATGAAGGTTGGGGATGCACATATACACCCAGCCACTGAATGCTTCTAGATTATGTGTACAATCTAAAATTATTATTTCTTCCCCACTCCCAGCTCCATCAGAAGCCAAATTCACCATATCATAGATAGGGTTTCTTGATTCTGTTCAGCTTGAACTTGATCAATCAATCAAAAGGGAGTATGTAAATGAATTAATTATGATGTCATGGGACTTTTCTCCCATCTCTGGCATTATCACCAAAAGAAATTTGGCTCAATCCTTTAGTTTCTAGGGAGTCTGGACCCTGTGACAGGGGTCTGAAAACCCTATTGCCCTCTACTATGAGTCAGTTCCTTCCATTCATACTAATCTTTCACTAAATTGATGAGATGTTTGATTTCATTGATAAAACTATTGTGCTGTCATGATTAACTTGCAAACCTATTCTACTTCTGAATGGCCAAGGAACCTCCTGTGACTAAATGCTGGCAGAATAATGTCCCTTAAGTAGTGTTCAGGTGCTTGTTCTCATCTGATATGCTGCCCCCCACCCCGTGCTTTATATATATATGTATACATATATATATATACATATATATATATATACATGTATATTTATGTGTATTATATATATATATATGTATATATATATATGTATTTTTACAATTTCAGCCTTCTCCCTCCCACTCCTTTTTCTTTCTTTTTACATGGAGGAATGATTTCTTTTCCTCCCTCTCTGTCCTGGAATAATCTTACTCAAATGATGGAAAAGAAATCCCTGAGATTTTGGCCTTGGGAATGCAGTCTTTGACCTTTTAATTCCTTGGCAGCTCCCTCCTCATCGAAGTGAAAAGAAAACTTGAACAGAGGAGATTTGGGCTCAAATTCTGATTTCCACATTATCTAGATGTCCAGACAAGTCATTTAATATCAACGAGGCTCAATTTTCTAATCTGTGAAATGGGGACAACAATATTTATACTTAACTTATTATGAAGACCAAATGAAACAATCTATATATAAACTGCTTTTCAAAGCTTAAAGAGCTACTTCCATCCTCTTCTGTCCCCTTCCTCCTCCTCCTCCTCTTCCTTCTCTTCCTTCTCTTCCTACGGGGAAGGGGAAGAGAGAGGATGAGCTAGAGTGGGGGTGGAGGGAAATAAGTCTATTTCTGGTTGTTTCTTTGATCTCAATTTTGGATCTCATTATAAAACCTGCTCTAACAACTCCCATCATATTCCCTATAGTTTTTTATTTCCTTCATTCTTTAACTCAAATATTTTCTCTTATTTGTCTTTTTTCTGGACATCTAATTTGGCTCTCTTTTCTAGTCAACTTTTCTCAAACTGCTTTTCTTCTTCTTCTTTTTTTTTTTTTTGCTTTTTTGCTGAGGCAATTGAGGTTAAGTGACTTGCCCAGGGTCACACAGCTAGGGAATGTTAAGTGTCTGAGACCAGATTTGAACTCAGGTCCTCCTGACTTCAGGGTTGGTGCTCTATCCACTGCACCACCTAGCTGCCCCTCAAACTACTTTAAAAAAAACTTTAAAGAGTCTGGTAAAGGAGGAGAGAGTTTTGGATTTAGTGTTGAGTCCTGTAGATTTGAATTCTATACCATGTAGCTAGCTAGTGTCAGAGATAGACACAAATTTTCCTATTTCTAATGCTAATATACTCTCTTGCTATACCAGGTCGCCCTACAAATTTTAAAAAAGAGGCAAACCACCAAATTCATACCAGGGATTCAGTTTTATTTAAAAATCAATATTTACATATGCCTTGGAGGAGCATTTACACTCTGAGCCAAGTCTCCTGAACATTCTACTCTGCCATGAGATCCATTGTTCATAACAATAACCTTAAACTCCGGAAACCTTTTCATTAAGAACAAGGCAAAGCCATAGACAGACTTTGAGTTTGCCTAGCTGAAAAAAATCATCCTGCAGCTAAATTGATAAGAAACCTTCTGGAATTCTTCTATGGATAACAGACCCACATTCTGTTGCTGGGCTCACCTGAGATAAATAACAGTGGCCACATTTATAGAGCACTTTAGGAATTACATAGTGTTTTCCTCACAACAACCTGTGTGGAATTGTTATTCATATTTTACAGATAGATAAACTGAGGATTATAGCAGTTGTGTGGTTTGCTCATGATTATCCAGATAAGTATGTGAGAGGCAGTGATGCTTAGTGGCTAGAAGGGTAGCCTTGATGTTAGGAAGATTTAGTTCCTAGACAACTGGGACTATAATTGAGGCTGTGATTCTGGGGAAAGTTACCTTGACCTTTTTTAGCCTCAATTTCCTGATCTGTAAAATGAGGGAGTGGGATTAGATGACTTCTAAAAGTCCTTTCCTGATTTCCTGATCTTCCATCTCTGATCATACAGATATTCATCTGTATCACTGAAAAGAAGTTTTTATATTGAAGAGTTCTTATAATGATAACATTATAAATACTCCTCTCCACTCAACTCCAGGCTAAAAAACAATCTGACCATAAAGTACATGATGTATGTATTTTTATGGTGAGATCATATGATATACATTATAATATAATATATTGTCATGTAGAATATATAATGTTACATATATTATAGGTATGCTATAGATATGATATATGTATTATATATATGATATGGGATATCATATGTTATTATTTTTATATGTATACATTTTATACAAACATATATTTATATAGCTATGTAGACAAATTCATCTCTATAAGAAGACCACATCACATCTTTTTACATCTCCTCCAACTCCCTGTAGATACCTTTTGGTCTGTTAGCACTGACCTTCTTGCTGTTCTTTGAACAAGATTCTCCATCTCTTAACTCTAGGCATTTTCACTGACTGTCCCTCTTCCTGAAATGTTTTTCTTCCTCATCTCTACCTCCTGGCTTCCTTTGCTTCCTTCAGATCTCAGCTAAAATCTTACTCTCTATGAGAAGATCTTTCTGCTACTCCTTAATCTTAGCATCTTCCCACTGAAACTATCTTCAAATTATCTTGTTTATAACCTGTGAGGTCCTTGAGAGCAGGGACTGTCTTGCCTTTTTTTTAAATCTCCACCACTTGGCATAATGCCTGGAACATAGTAGGCTCTTAATAAAAATTTCAAGATATTGGGGCTGCAAAGTATGTCATAGTATAAAGAGCATTGGCCTGAGAGTAAGAGGGTTGGTCTAATACCTCTTCCATGAACTACTATGTCTCTTTGTTTTCCTTATCAAAACTTGTTCTCAGTTTCCTCAATTTTAAAATGAGTTGTTTTTGTTTTGGGGAGCTTTGGGTGTTTTTGTTTTGTTTTGCTTTTTCTTTCTCATTGTTTCCCTTTGGGCTTGATTTTTCTTGCATAACATGACAAATATGAAAATGTTTAACAGTATTGTACATGTATAACCTATATCAGATTGCTTGCTGTCTTGTGGAGAGGGGGGGTAAGGAAAGGAGGAAGAAAAAATTGGTATACAAAATCATACAACATAAATGTTGAAAAATATCTTTAGCATGTATTTGGGGGAAAATAAAATACTTTTGAGAATAAAAAGAATGAAAAAATAAAAATACAATGAGAGGTTGGACAAAATCTGAAGACTTTTCCAGCTTTCGATCTATAATTCTATGAAAAGTTAAGAGGGGTTTTACCTCAAGAAATGTATCTTTTGATCATTATTTTATGCTAGGAAGGCCACCGTGCATCCAGGCACAAAAAGAGACAAAAAAACACCAAATCTGTGAGACATCTATGGGAGTCTAGGTATTACATTCTCATTCCTTACAGAGAGGGATCACATTTTCCTGAGAATGAGGAAGGACACAGTATTTTAACTTCATCAGAAAAAAGAATAGTCTAAGAAAAATCTTCAGGCTATTAATATTCCTCTACTAGAAATTTATTGAAGTGATGTGAGTTAGAAGAAAATTTTGATGTCTTGTCTTTTTTGTTTTTGGCATACCAAGCTTGGAGATTAGCAGATTATTTCCCAAATTGTCACAATTGTGATACTTATCTAATGCATTTGAGATCTAATGCTCATAGAATGTTGTTACCACTGGGACTCAGAAACCATAGAATCTCCCCATCCCAGGTGAGGAGTCTCCTCTGATAAGTATTACAGGGACAGGGGATGGGTACAGTCTAGCACATCCAGGAGAACTTACAAATGAGTTTGCTATTGAGATGTTCAACAAATAAGTGACTTTCACTTTACCTTGGTCTCCAAAACATAGTTTTTACAAATGAGAGACATAGTTGGGTCTGTAGGTAAGTCCCTCTATAGCCATTCCACGTTAACTACCATCTCCTGATCCTGTTCCACTGTGGGGAAGGGTCGTTGGAAGAAAAAAAAAGTTGTTTTTGAAGCAAAAATTCCACCAATCAAATTCTAACTCATAATACTAATTATGGTGCATGGAAAACTGGAAAAATGAAGAAAGGCAGGTTATAAAAATCTAAGAAAACCCAGAAAATAGACTTTGGATAGAGTGGATGAAAATTGCAAAAGCCAATTTAGACTAGCTACCAGGAGATATTTGCTAATAATGAGAGTTATCCAAAGGTGCCTAGAGGTAATAAGTTCCCCCTCCCTGGTTTTTAAGCAGAGACAATATGATCACCAGTTAGGTATAATGCAGATACTCACCTTAAGTCTCTCAACTTCAATTTTCTTATCTGTAAAATGAAGATGCAATAGCACTTACCTCACAAGGTTGTCCAGAAGAGCAAATGCCATAACAGCAATTAAATAGTTCTTAAAAGTTTACAAGTCACTTTATATTTGTTATATCATTTGATTCTCACTTCAACCCAATGAGATAATAAGTACTACTATTATATTTATCTTATGGATAGAGAAACTGAGGGTCAGGGAATTAAAGTGACTTTCCCATTGTCACACATCTATTAAGTGTCTGAGACAGAATTTAAATGCAGTTCTTTTTTTATAAGTCCAGCATTTTATCCAATGTACTACTTTGCTACTTCATTTAATATAATGTATCTGGCACCTAGATAGAGGTAATGGAGGGAGTATTGGACTTAAAATCAAGAATTTGAGTTCAAATCTTCCTTCATACACTTAATATATGTGTGACAATGAGCAAGTCACTCCACTTCTCTGACCCTTTATTTCCCCATCTATAAAATGGGTTTGTTTGATAATGCAATCTACCTCACAAGGTTGTTATGAGGACCAAATTATATATCATGTAAATAATTCATTATATTTTAGTTATTATTTTAGTAGGAATTTGTGTGTGTGTGTGTGTGTGTGTGTGTGTGTGTGTGTTTGGGTTAGATAAGATAGCCTCTGAAACCCCTTCTAACTTTTCAATTCTGTAATTTGTGATTCTGACAAGTATAATTATATTGAGAGTTTCCTTGCTAATGAAGACAGCACTAGTCATAATGGTGTTTGCTGATAGTGAAAATGATGATAATGTGTTTGTGAATATATGTGTAGGCAATGGTTATACTAGACTGGTTCACCTGTATCTATCTGAGGATGAAAGGAGCCTAACTTGACAGGATGTTAGCATAGAACAAGAGAAAGAATGTGGGCTTTGGAATAAGAGGGAAAGGTTGAAATCCCAGCTCTTCTTAGGCCAGTATCTTAAACTCTCTGAGATTGTTTACTCATATGTAAAATGAGAAGTATGGCCTGAATGACCTCTTCAATCTTTATTCCTGGTATACAGTCCAATAAAGTCATATTATTCATTATTTAAATTTATTTTTATTTATTGAAAAAAATTTAAAATTTTAAATAAAATACAATTTTAAAATTATGAAGCTTTCAGGGAAGTAAACTGGCTTTTCCCATAACACAAAGAAGTAGTAAGGATTTGAACTTAGGCCTTTGGACTCTAAATTGAGAGTTCTTTTTTCTCTAGCTTATTTTTGCTTGAAAACTGCCCTAAATTCTTAGATGCAGCATTAGAAAGGAAACATAAGAATAACAGGTAGCAAATTGCAAGCAAATAATCTTTAAGCTGGAATCCAAGAATGCTGAATAAGTTAGGGAGATGAAAGTAATGGAATATTATTGTTCTATAAGAAATGATGAGTAGACTGATTTCAGAAAAACCTGGAAAGACTTACATGAACTAATACTAACTGAAATGAGCAAAACCCAGAGAACATTGTACATAGCAACATCAAGATTACATGCTTATCAGCTATGATAGATTTTACTCTTTTCAACAATGAAATGATTCAAGGTAATTCCACTAGACTTGGAATGGAAAATGCCATCCACATCCAGAGAGAGAAACTTGGAGTCTGAATATGGACAAAGAATAGTAGTTTCACCTTTTTTTTCTTTGCTTGTTTTTTCCTTTCTAATGTTTTTCCCCTTTCAGTCTGATTTTTCTTGCACAACCTAACAAATATGGAAATATATTTAAAAGAATTGCACAGGAGGCAGGTAGATGGCATAGTGGATAGAGTACCAGCCCTGAAGTCAAAAAGACCTGAGTTCAAATTTGGCCTTAGGCACTTACTTAACATTTTCTAGCTGTGTGATCCTGGGCAAGTCACTTAACCCCAATTGCCTCAGGAAGAAAAAGAATTGCACATATTTACCTTATATAAGATTGTTTTCTGTCTTTGGGAGGAGGGAACTAAGGAAGAGAGGGAGAAAAATTTGGAACACAAAGTCTTACAAAAATGAATGTTGAAAATTATTTTTACATGTATTTGGAAAAACAAAATATTATTGAAAATTTTAAAAATGAAAATTTAAAAAAAATACTTAAAAAAAGACAGAAGCCTAAGAAAGGAATCAGAAACCACTGCTGTCCAGTTTTCATTCTATCACAGATCAGATGTAAGCAAGTCATTATCCTATGTGTTTTAAAGGGAAAGTTGCTACTTGGAAAAGTCCAAACCATCTTAGAAAAAAACTGATGTCTATTGGGCAGGAGGAAAAGCGGGGGAGGAAGCACTCAGGTAGGTATTAGAGAGAGTCTCATCTCAGGCCCTAGATGTTCTGAGTTGCTTTTATTTCCTTACAATTTTAGCATATACAACAGACCAAGGAACAAAATCTTTAAGTTAAAGTAGACCCAATCTTATTGTTAAAGCATGTTTGCACTCTAATTTTCCTATCTGTGTAACTAAGGGGAACAGTCCTCATTACCATTGTCCAGTACATAAGGACAAAACACTTGGGGTGGATTGTAGGAAGAGCTATAATTAGCAAGATGATGTCCAGAGTGATCTTTGCAAAATCTTCCCAGCTCAAGCAGTGCAAAACACACTCTCAAATTTTAACAAAAAAAATCAGTTGCAAGGAATAGACAGAGGGTGGAGGAATGGAGGTGGTTGTGTAAAGAAAAAGGGATTGAGGCATGATTGGAGGAGGGGAAGGAAGGCATCTGGTAGCTTCCTATTTTAAGTAATTATTCTTGGTAGCTAGGTGCTAAATTCACCTGTTACTTGCTACTGTAGGAGTTTAAGTGCTGTCATTGTCCTTTACCTTGGAACAAAGCCTTGGTAGTCACTGCTAGTTACAATTCAGTGAGTAGGGAACTTTAAAGGACCTCTACCAGGAGGTTCTGGTAAATGTTTAATAATTGACTCTCCAAAAAATATATACATACTTTTAAGTTTAATATGTTTTATTTATATTTCCTCTATCACTTTCTTAAGTCTAGACATTCAAAAACAACAAATCAATTCCTGGTTTGTAGGAATTTCCAAGATGTGAATAATTCACAATGAAAATTTTCCAATTGACTTATCTGGCAATTAGATTCCACTGAACCCAGCATACCTCAGCTTCTGTCCCTTTGCCTGAACAAAACCCTTAACTTCAAAAGCATGGATTTTTTCAATTTAAAAAAGAATTGGTTAAGTATCTTCTATATACTATGAGGTTACAAAAAAGAATAAGACCTAATTTGTGATCATGGAATTTACAATGGGAATAGGATTCAGAAGATAGCATAAAAGGTCCCTTAAAATTGGTCTGAATTCCCTCTTTCTACCCTTAACCCTAGAGATACATATGTTATGTGATATGTTAGATTATAGTTGAGATCAAGATACTCTGAGAAAGTGATGAAAGTAATATGGGGTATGACCTGTGGATGTGTAGAATTCATGTAATAGTCTTTAATAACTACTTCTTGCTTTGCCTTGCCTCTTATACTATAGCATACATATAAGCTAATCAAGGAAAGAACTAGCCAAAGTCTGAGGAACATCTACCTTTTGTCTTTTCCCTCCTGATTTTGATATGACATTCTGGACATATTTCAACAACTTAATCAGACATACTCAGTCTCTGTCAAATCTGGAAATGGGGGAATAGAGTACACTACAAAATCTTTTATATGCATTATCAGGAATCTGAATACTTAGTTTTAAGTCCTACCTATATTATTTACTACATGTTGTGTTTGAGCAAGTGACCTCACCTCCCTTTTACTAAGCTTCCTGTTCTGTGAAAATGAGGGGGTTGGACTAGATGGCCTATGATATGTGATTTTATAGATTATATATGAACATGTAAAATAGGAAATGCAAACTATGTATGAAGAAACTAAGTTTTAAAGAGACTATCTTAGCCAAGACCATATAGCTGGTAAATACTGGAATTGGGACATAAACTATGCTAAACAATGACATTCACACTTTCCAATTCTCTTTTTTTTCAACTCCATATAAACTATCACTTTGGGGTAACCAGTTGTCACAATGTGTTAATTCTCAAGGCAACAAGGATCAGTTTACCTGATGCATAGCAATAGAGGTGCCTCCTATTGCTGACTGATATATAGGAAGATATCCAGAGTATACATCTCTAATAGGCTCCCAGCCAGAAAGTGACTCTTCCTTGACCACCAAGGTTATAGGCATTTTTATTTAAATACTGGAATGAATAGTTGATCTCATCTGTGTAGAGGTTCCTTCCAGCTTTCCATTCATGCCTGTCCATCTTGTGAAACTTTAGTTCATATTCTCCCATTAGTTCAACACAAGGGGTCTACCCAGCAAGCAAGAGGCCTTGCTTACTTTTTCTTGCCATCATAGGGATGTCAGTGCAGCTCCACTGTCTGTTCAATTATCCTTTGCTTTCAGCACCATAGCCAGCTCCTGTTTTAGCACATTTATTTCTTTGATGACATTTTTTACTCTACTTCTTCCTAATTTCTGTTTGTAATGTGTTGCAGCCTGCTCACAGAGCCAGACAGAAAGCACTAGAAATGAGGAATAGCCCACCTAATCGATACAGAGCTTCAGCCTTATTCAATTAGATCCAATCCATTTCAATAAACATTTGTTAAGCACTTGCTGCATGTGAAGTGGTAGGCTATCCAATAGGGATATGAAGATGAAAAATGACACATTTCCTGCCATGAAGGAACTTACAGTCCAAGGATGTGACACAAGTGTGTATCCAGATGTTATGTGTATGCAAGTATGACCCGACATAGAATATGATAATGGCATAAGCAGCATGCAAAGTGCTCTAGGAAATTTGAAGAGCATAGATTCTTTCATTTATGCCTACAAAATAATGCTTCAATTTTTTTCACTTAGATAATTGTATTTTATCCCCAAGGGCAAGGGGGAAATCCTTTAAGAAGAAACAACAAAAGGGATGATTATGAAAGGAAATGTTGGAAAGGATCTTACAAGTCATTCAATCCACCCCCCTCATTTTATAAATGAGGAAACAGATGCAGAAGCTAAGAGACTTGCTTAAGTTTACAGAGATGATCAATAGTAAAGCTGGACTTCAAACACAGGGCTTGTGGTTCTAACTGCAACACTTCTTTCATGGCACAGCACTACTTTAGTTGGTTTAAGTTCTTCCTATTCACTTTCAAACAGAAAAAGGAATAAAAGAAGGATCATTGGATTTAAATCAGAAAGCTTAGAGATCATCTAGTCCAGTATCTAGACTAGTATTTTGAGAAAACTCAAACCCATAGACACAAAGTGACTTGTTCAGGATAATAAGCATAGACTTGCCTTAATAACAACTCATATTTACCTAATTTACATACATTATCTCAAGATATCATTAACCCAATTATACAAATGAGGAAACCAAGGCCTACACAGATCAAATGACTTGTTCATAGAGGAATGATTAAGATTGGTTCTGTATCATTTATCTTTTCATCCTATTTACCATTAATTGATTTTGTTCTGTAGCTGCTTAAATTATGGTTCTATGTCTCTGAAGTTAGTTCAGCTACACTGTAATAAGTTAAGTTTAAAAATATACCTCTTTGGCTAATCACTCTTCTACTCAAGAAATTTGGATCACTTTGGAGCATAAGGGAATCAGGTCTAATATCTTTGCACTACCAAGATATATCCTTCAAGGAAGTCTTGTTTGTTGTCCAAAAAGTCTGAGTCACCATCTTGTTATTAGACTAATTTTTTTAGTCATAAAGTGTATGTGTGTGTGTGTGGGGGAAGGGAGCTGTTGCTAGCTTCTAGTTGCCAGATTTCCAACAAATCATGCTGTTCTCTGTGCCTTAGTTATGTAAACAATCATGTTGTCCTCAATCTCATGATGTCACTTACCCTGTTCTTTTCTTTGCTCTGTATTCCCGAAAACCTATTAAAAAGAGAGCTATTCTTTGGCTTGGAGTCTTTAGCCAAAGACAGACCCATTGACTCTTTTATTGACAAGAAGCATGAACCTGCTATTAAAATGTTATGTTCCTCAAAAAATGTGCCTCAGTTTACTTTCTTTGCTAAATTTCACTCACAATAATGGACACATAGCTGAAATAAATACAGAGGCAGAATCCAAACCCAACTCAGGATCTACTTCACACCAAGCTGCCCTTTGGATAAGAAGCCAGGTTAGGCCCTAGGGTCTAGTTCTCCATTACTAATTTCTCTCCCTAATTAGAATCTACAAGGAGAAGTAGATTTTGGCGTGTGGGACAGGAAAGAAGGAAGAAAAATAACTTCCTGAATAGACAGATAACATGACAATAGGCCTGTTTGGATGACTGCTTATAGGTGATGACAGAGATGAACTGTGCTACTGGTTTGTGATGTTGTCACACCTGACAAGGTGACAGTGTTACTTGGTGACATTATGTCCTGAATTGGTGTAGGATATAATTGATTTTCCGGTAGTCATGGGTCAATTCAAGAATGAGAAATGGGGAACTTTGGTGGTCATTCCTTGACTCCTCTACTGACACCTTGTCTGATTTCATTCTCTTTGGCTTCCTTTCCCTGTCCATCAAGGAGAATGACGGAATGAAAGATAGATAATGTCACTACAGTTCTGGAAAGATCATTACCTCATTTAAATTTAGGGAAGTTATTTCAAGATCCAGAGGTACTGTAAGATTTTAGAAATGGAAGAAAACATAGGAATTGCCCCGTCCAATCCCCTTACTTTACAAAAAAAAGAAAATAGACACAGAAAAGGAAAGATCTTGCTCAAGATTTCACAGGTAATAAGAGAAAGAGCAAAGATTTGAGCCCAAAAGGAAGATGTATCTCATTATTCCTTAGATATCTCTCTCATGAGACTAGAAACAGATTTTGGCAAGTCTGTTGGACTCCATCTCTTCCTTCAAGGATCAGTTCCCTCCATGCAGTTTTTTCCTTGATCTACTCCCTCCAATAAGCTAAATGTGATCTCCGCCTCCTGGAATTTTTTGTGAAATACTTTGTCTGGGTCTTATTTTTGTTTTTGTAGACATCAATGCTCTCTGACAACACTGTTGCAGGCCTTTTTCATAAGAGAAATTGGAAGCTCAGGGAGTTTATTTAACTTGTCTATAGTTTCACAGCCAATCAGTCTCAGAAGTAGTCTTTGAAATTATACTTTGCATAATAGTTACTTATGCACCATATAATTCCAGATCATAGATTACAAACTCCTTGCAGTTAGGAACTATATTAATAGAAAGAAGGGGAGAAAAAAGAGACAAATCTTTAACATAATCCCTTAGTTAGTTAGATAGATAGATAGATAGATAGATAGATAGATAGATAGATAGATGGAACTGGTCCATAGGTTTCCTTATTCTCTTTGTGTAGCCCACTCCTGTATAGCAAATACTGGCTCAGAATGCAATAAAAATCAACTTGTCTTTATCTGGAAAAAAATTCATTGCAAACATATATATAGCAAGTAAACAAAATTTAAGAGCACAAGAGTAGGAAATTCTACAGGATAATCAATGCTAGTTCACTAGGCAATAACAAGACAGGAATGGGAGAAGAAGTGGAGAAAGAATAAATTCACCAAATCCTACTAGTAGCAGCTGCTGTTAGTGTATCTACAAAATTCTGTCTTGGCTTATCAGTTCTTTAGTGGGTCATTGAACTAGACAATGCTCCAAGTGCTTGTTAATGATATCCATTTTGGAGTAGCAGCATCCTTAACTTGAAGTTGGCTGGCAACTTGTTCAGTTACCTAGGTCCCTATGTCCCCCACACATTTCCACTTCCTATGATTCTTCAGTCTCTCTGGCTCAGGAAAAAACTACATTTTCCATCAATCCTCTTGTAAATAAGAAGATACATTAAATTCCCAGTATCTTGCACATAGTTGAAGATTAATAACAGCTGATTTGTATATGTTCCTTTAATATTTGCAAAGAACTTTACAGAGAATAAAACATGATCCTGGAATTAGAAGACCTAAGTTCATAAGTTACAGCCTTCCTGGTTACCCAGTTTCCTCATTTGTTAAAAGACTTAGACCACATAGAGAATTCTTTACTTAGAGTTCATAGATCCAAAATTTTGGAGGTTCCAGGATCATAGTAGAAAAAAAATTCTATTTTCAATAATTTCTACTTGAACTTAATATTTTCTTCAATTATTTAAAAACATTATTCTGAGAAGGAGTAACAGCCTTCCAAAGGAGTTCATGGCATATTTAAAAAGGTTAAGAACCCAAGGACAAGATGTTTTTCAGAACCTTGCCAACTTAGCTACATCTGTGATCTTAGGATCTATTTTATACAACAATCCTCTGACATCAATATTTCAGGCCTTGTTACCACCATTTTTTTCAGAAGAGGAAATGAAAGCTTAGGGAGTTATATAACTTGCCTATAGTTCCACAGCCATTAGTCTCTGAGGTGGTCTTTGAAATTATCTATCTCCTTGCTCCTGTGCTCTTTCCACTGTGCACATCACCAAGAAGGAAACATTTGCTTACTTAAATTGAGTCTTGTCCATTTTCTTCTTGCCTCCTATAATAACTATGTCTGCATTAGTCAGGGGCTTACAGAGCCTTAGGAAAGAGGCTTTCCATGTCTTCCCTCAGTAATTATTGCCTCCAAAGTTAAACCCTTCCTCAGGAGGGGCTAGGAGATCTGGTGAAGAAGAGTCTATTCCACTGCCTGACTTTGGGTGGGAACAGTTTTGGAGTATTGGGAGCATGGGTTGTTTTATGAGGTTGATGTCAGGGAAGAATGATGAGACTTGAGAAAAATGTATTGTGTATCTAACAAATGTGTGAGTGAAATAGTCCTAGGGAAGCTCAAACCCTCCATTCCTTGTCTAGCCATTGCTACAAAACCCTGATCCATAAAGTGCCACTGAATCATCCTAACTGTCTAGTTTCCCCAACACAAACTTTGTGGCAAGTCCTAGAGAATGTTAATTAAATGGAAGGGTCAGTAATTTATTTATAAGCTCCATATAAACACAGACCAGGAAATGTATCAGACACAAATAGTTCTCCCTTCCTTCTTTCTTCTCTCTGTCCAAGGAGAGTCATTGAATCTCAAGAGTTGGAAGGAGACCTCTTCAGAGGCTATACTCAAAAGTAACAGTCAATCCACTTCTTCCTCTTTCCTCACCTATCCCTCACCCTCCAACTCCTTCAGATTACTTATTAAAGCTTCTCTGGAGGTCCTACCAAGTTAAACTGAGATCTTGCAACAGAGACACATTTAAGAATAAAATATGCCCAGGAATCATTCATGGCACTGACAGGAAAGGTTATTCATAGATCCTTCAGGAATTAACCTGGGAAAGAAGAGAAGGTATTTTTCATCTCTAGGAGCCATGTAATCCCTGGTGAGTGTGAGAGGAAACTTTGCAAGAACTCTCCCCATCCTACACCACTTTTCAGAAGTGGGGAAAGAAGGTTTGAAGGAAACAAAGGGATGCTAAGTGTTGGAGCTAAGCTACCTCTCACACTCACCAACTGAAATATTCATCTTTAATTTATGTTTGTTCTCTCTATCCCTCACCTCCTATCCATGACTTTCCCTCTTCTCACTCCCCAAATGCAATATAATAAAGAAAGAATAATGTTCACCTTTGCTTTCTATCCCCAGCACTTAGCAAAGTTCCTGGCTCATAGTTGGTGCTTAATAAATACTTGCTGACTGAACCTCTGTTCCATTATACTTACCAGTTCCCTTAGCATGGAAGAAGATGCTACAGTGAATGTGAGGGTCAGCCTCAATTCCTAGGGCCCTGCTTTCACTGAATAGAGTATATAGAGCATATATTGCGAGCATAACACTGCGCCAATAATGCAGAAAACTGGCACTAATGATCAATTTAATTTGTTAGGTATTTATTAAGAGCTCACTCTATGCAAAGGTGCTTATCACAGTGCAAAGGTAGAAATAAGATTTGTTAAGATTTGTCAACTGATATAATATATGGAATTAATGATTGTGAATAGTCAAAGATAACAGTAATGTGAACCTGATTGATTGGAAAGATGATCCCTTGATAGGAATGAGGACATTCAGAAAAGAGGTGGATTTAGAAGAAAAGACAATGAGTTCTGTTTCAGATATGTTGAATTTGAGACGTCTGCAAGCTATGCTATAAGAAACATCCAGTATGCCTTAGACATGGGACTTGGCCTCAGGAGAGAGAATATATTAGATAAAAGGATCAAAGAACTCTTAGGAGGGGGAACCCATAGCTCTCATTAACAAGTTTTTCTGAGAGCTGCCTCAATATACTTCTTTATAACTTCTACTCATTATTCCCATTCCCTTTGAGGCCAATCTGAAGTTTTCTCATTCCTCTTCTATATGTTTGTTCTGTCATTCAGTGGTGTCCAATTCCATGGGATTCCATGGACAAGTCCATAATGTTTTGTTTTGGCAAGGGAATTGGGCTTAACTGACAGCTAGTAAGTGTATGAGTGTTAAGTGCCTGAGACCAGGTTTGAACTCAGGTCCTCCTCACTTAAGGACTGATGCTCTATTCATTGCATCATCTGCTCCATGGAGTTTTCTTGACAAAAATACTGTAGTTGTTTGCCATTTCCTCCTCCAATATGTCCCCATTTTATAGATGAAGAACTAAGGTAAATAGGGGGTAAGCGAGTTATCCAAGGTCACACAGCTAGTAAGTGTCTGAGGCCAGATTTGGATTCAGATATTCTTGGCTTCAAGCCGGATAATCTGTCCATCATCTTCCATAATACTATTCTTTAAATAAGTGATGCTTCTTTTCTCCAGATTAAATATTTATTGTTACCTATTTCTCACATATGACATGGACTTGAATCCTTTTACCTTTCAAGTTACCATCTTGGGCATTATCTAAATTTTCAATGTTCTTCTTGATGAGGGAAGAGTATAACAGAACTAGTATCTCATTATTCTTGGAAGTTTTGCTTTCCTTAATTCAACCTAAGAGCAGCTTTGGTACAATGCTGGGTCTGGAGTCTGAAAAACCCTCATTCAAATCCAGTCACAGGTAATTATTAGCCATGTTACTCCAGGCAAATCACATTTCCACTCTTAGCCTCAGTTTCTCCATCAGTAAAATAAGGGTAATAATAATTAGCAACCAGAGTTGTTATGAAGATTAAATGAGATATTTGTCAAATGAGATAATATTTGTAAAGCAGAATCCGGAATATAGTAAAATCTTAATAAATGCTTTTTTCCTTCCTTCCATTAACTTTCACTTTTGCTGTATTGTTGACTCATACTGAATTTATAGCCAACTAAAATCTCCAGATCTTTTTTTAGATAAATGATTCTTTAACTTTTCCTCCTAGTCTTGCATTTGTGAAGCCATTTTTGGAACCCAGTTATAAAACTTTACACATCTTCCTGTTAACTTTAACTTATGAGATTCAGCCCTTTGTTTTAACTTGTCATACTCTTTTTGGATCTTTGTCATTATCCAGTATATTAACTATCCCTTCTAACTCTGTATCACCTGCATTTTTGATAAGGAAACTATCTATACCTTTATCCAAGTCACTGATAGCAACATTAAATAGCACAGGATTAAGCACAGAACCTTAAATCACTTCACTAAAAACCTCTTTCTAAGCTGACATGAAACCAGTCTGCTCTTTGGTTTCTGTCATGCAACCAGTTTTAAATCCATTTGCCATCCAGCCCACTTGTTTCAATCTTTATATAAAGTTAGATAAAGTGATTTCAATAAGGAAAAACCACTAATAATTAGCATTTACAGATTAACTGGTAAATAAAGAAAATATTTTTAAGAAAAGTTAAATAACAATTCTGGGTTATGGATGCTTTATTGAATATAGGCAGCAGAATAAAGAATGTTCTAAGGTCATAGATAAAGTGCTTAACTCAGAAGATAAATAGCAGCATCTTCCTTTTTCAAATGAGGAAAATGGGGCCCAGGAAGGTTTAGTTGAAAGGATTTGGCTTAAGTTACACAGGCAGTATATCTCAGATACAGGATTGGAACACAAAGCCTCTGACTCCAGAATCAGTGCTTTCCCCCACCCCCAGACTAATCCCTGACCTCCCACCCCACTCTGCATTTTTTTTTTTTTGAAAAAGGGCCTGGTCCAAATGAGATGGAGGTGAGAAGCTAAGGAAGAATTGTAATTGTGTGCTGCTCTCCAGATGAAGTTAGGTCCCTTGGAAACAGACAGATGCAAGTGATATATACACACACCCTCCCAACCAGGACAAGAATACCTGTATGTGATATAGGCAAGTATGTGGATAGCCCAGGGGTAGTCCCTAATTTTAAAAGATGGGCTGCATTCCAAAAGTCTGCTTGTCAACCAGTTGTTTTGAAATCAGACAGTATTTTCCCATAGAAACAAGGTTACAAATAGTGGTTAGCTTCCCAGCTGCTTAACCCATAATGTAGCTTACCTGAACAGTAGACTGATCCCCTGGGAGTCATGAGACTTCCTGAGCCAGTCTATACCTTGTGTTCTCACAGTCCTTCAGGGTTTTAAGTGAAATTGGGACATAAGGAATGATAGGAGGATAAATATTTCTTAAAACAGTGTCAGCTGTGGCTAAAAAATAACAGTGGTAGCAGTTACTCCCTTTCCCTTCTCCTCCCCCTCTTCCCCTGTCCCCCTCCCTCTTCCCTTCAACCCTTTCTCCTTCCCTCTCTCACCATCTCCTCCTCTCTTCTTCCCTTCTTTCCTTCTTTCCCTCTCCCCCTTCCCTCTCACTTTCTCCCTTCTCTGTCTTTCTGTCTGTTTCTGTCTCCTTCTTATAAATGAGATGTTTGTAGTCCACCTATATACAATCAAACAACTTGGGTATTTGAATCTGAATATTGAACAAATATAGAAGAGAACATACTTTTTAAAGGAGTGATCTAATGCAGCTCTCTTATAGTAAGGTGAACTGGGTTTGAATTCTGGCTCTGCTTCTTATGGTATGACCCTGAGCAAGTTAATATACCTTTCTGGGTCTCGATTTCCTTCTCTGTAAAAATGAAAGGTTTGGCTTCTGAGATTCTTTTCAGTTCTAAATCCTATGTAAATGCCCCCAACAAGAGGGGATGTTCCTCCCCAACCTATGCTGAGGGGCCTTTGACATTCAACTTCAATGCAATTTGTTTGTTTCTCCCGAGTTGAAAATGCCAAGAAATGTCACCCGCCTTCCCTGGCCTCCCGCTCCCTCTCGACACATGACTTTGATGAGCCAGCAGGCCAGTACCACTAATGAGCAACCCAACTCTCCCAAGAATTAGCATTATGGAAGGGAAATTCAGGCCAAGAAGGAGGTGCAGGGAGTTAGTAGTTTAAACAAGAAAAGCTTTAGCAAAAGGGGAGGGCAATGGGGGAAGGAAGATTGCTCTTGGTCCCTCCAGATGCTGATCTTCTTGCTTATGACTCTTAACACTTATTCTTATTCACTGCCAAACCAATATAGTAGAGGAAAATTTATCTGGGAAAGTCACAGAGAGGCTTAGGTCTACTATTTGTCAGTTATTTAAGCACCTTTTATGTGCTGGGTTTTGTAGGAAAGCTAGTGGTATAGTGGATAAAGTACTGGATTTAGAATTGGGAAGACCTGAGTTCAACTCTAATCTCAGATGCAGACCAGTGATGGGGCCTTGAGCAAGACAGTTTACCTCTGTTTGCCTCAATTTCTCCAATTGTAAAATGTGCATAATAGTAGCACTGCCTTGCAAAGTGAATGTGAGAATCAAATAAGATTAATTTTTTTAAAGAAATGCTTATCAAAGTGCCTGACACATAGAAGGCACTATATAAATACTTATTTTCTTCCATTACTATTCCCTCTGTGTTCTGCAAATGCAAGAAAAGTTCAAAAGACAGTTCCTGTTCTCAAGGAACTCAATACATAGCTTATATTTATTTGTAAATTTTACATAGTCCTTTTATTCACAAGAACCTGATGTAGTAGTTAGTGCAAGTTTTATTACCTTGGGGACTTCCACATCACACAAGCAACAAAATGGAAAACTAGACCTTTTTTGGGTCCCTACAATTTCTCACATTTCTCCAAAATAGAAACTATGCACCAAAGATAAAGCAATGGTCTCCATGGTCTAAGATATTCAGAATGCAATAGAAGAAAGAAAAAAATATATGATCTAACACTTATTCTTAGTTCATTCAACACCCCTCTCCCACTTCCCATGTTGCTGGCAGTAAAACTGCACTAGCTGACCCAAAACCCTAACACCCAAGTTTACAATAAAAGCCACTCCTACACTCAGGCCCCTCTCCTTTCCAATACGATTATGACCCCAGTTCTAAACTATAAAAATTCGTTTGAGTCAATAAAGCCGGTCATCACCATTGAAGACAATCTTGTAGCAACAGCACTGAAAACCAGTGCCATACCAGAGATCTGAGGAACAGAAGAACACTAAGACAGTACATTCTGTGTGCAGAGAAGCTGTGCAGCACTATACTAAGCCTAGAGAAAGAACTTGCTATCTAGTTGGAGTCAGCTTTACCCGCCCAAAAGTTGCTTGGGGCAGAGACCCAGGCTGGTGAATTGTAAATTGCCTAGCATGGGAGGAAGCTGGGATGCTTTGTGGTCCAGCTCCTAAGCAAATCACTGTTAGAGGGGTAAGAGTAAGAAAATGAACAATAAAAAGAAATTAGATAGAAGAAGAAAGACTGAAATTACAGAAGATTTCAGGAAGAAAAAACTGTCAAAGATCTTAAACATAAGTAGATAAATCAACAGGGAAACTATTAACAGAAGAAAATATGGTCTCTATATCTCTTTATCTAGCAAGTGTATCTCTGAATACATTCTATTAAACAAAGAAAATGATCCAGCATTTGATGAAATAGAACTACTTAGGAAGGAGAACACAGAACCACAATACATTATTCCTAAGTAGTTCAAGAGAGAAATGAGAATTATGAAAGCAGGATGTATGCATTACATGGCAAAAATAATGGATAGACTCTAAAATGGATTACTGTAAAAATGCAAGTATCACCAAAGAAACAAAAGAGAAAGCAATAGGTATTAAATGTAAATATATAAAAGTAGAGGACAATCTAAAAGATGAAACTCAAGGAAAACTGCCTCTGTAATCTAAAAAGGGAAGGAAAATGTGCTCATTATGCAAGCAGTTTAAATACACTGATCTTAAGATAGGATGCATAGACAACCTAAGGATCATAGATCTCCAAGAACATAATAAGACAAAAAAATAGCCTACACTTCTGAATATAGAAATGAAATATCAGTTGAAAGAATTCATATATCAGAAAGAAAAAAAAAGACAAAGCTAAAAACTCCAAAATACATTCTGGTTAGATTCAACAATTCAATTCAGAAATAAGTTTTATAATTGATCAGGAGAAAAACATTTGGGTACAAAGGAGAAGAAATTTGAATAATGCAAGACTATTCTGTACCAACTAAAAATGCAGGAGATAATGGAATAGTATGTTCTGAAGAGGTCAGGATGCAGCTTAAGGTGATCTATTCTTCAAAGTTGAGTTTACCTATAAATGAAAAAAGATAGACATTTAAATTTATTGTCTCTACTTTTATGTGAGGAAACTGAGAGACAGCACATTAAAGTCAAATGAACGCTGGATATGAAGTCAACAAATCTGAATCCTAGGTCTGTGACTTAGTCCCTCTTGAGGACTTAGGCCAATCACTTAATCTCACTAAGTCTTGGTTTCTTCTGTTGGATTGGGGGTATTGGATTAAATTATTTCTAATATCCCTTTCATCCAGTTCTAGAAGGCATGAACCAATAGAGGTAAAAATAACTAAAAGCGACATTACTAGGATTTGGATCTATGTCTATTGACTGAAAGAGTAGCACTTTACACTGCATTAAAATACTATTAATGTTCTACCTAAATTATACCATGAGTGAACTAGAGTTGTGGGACAGTTCTGTGAATGCAATATAAGTTATTATTTGGAAGTGTTTATCCATACTGTAATATGTCTTTCTCTTTCCTGAATGTCTTATTTCTCTTTATAATACCTAGCACAAACAAAGGGATAGTTAGAGGCTAGTTCTCAATGATAAATACATGGAAGACTTTTGTTTAGCTTTCCCAGCCCCATCTCAACATCTTTGTTGTAGAAGTGGAGGCCATTCCATCTACAGGCAGTTCCCAGATTCAATTTGGTGATATTTTCTGTGAAAGGTACAAGTCTTTCATTGTATGCCCATTGAAAAACTCTCTGAAGGGATTGGGAAACCTCCTCTGGACATGGCCCAAGCCAATATCAATGTTGAATGGAGATGATCCAACTGTCTCATACTGTGTAGTATGGGAACTCTATATGCTTTCATCCACATGGAGAGTTTTGGACTCCTAAATTCATGACCTAAACTTTGAAAAAGCTAAGTGGTGCCAACTGTGGACATGGCCAAGTGGTGAGGGTTCCAGAACCTCAATCTCCTCATTAGAAAAGGGGAGATTTTTCTGGGAAGTTTTGGCCTCTTAAAGATTAAAAAATAGTTCTGATTTTTCTTTGGGAGGGGCAGGTTTGTTGTCAGTGCTAGCTTATTGATGAGAAGAAGGTCTTGGAATTCATCAACTTAGTGAGAGAAAGAGGAATCTCTGAACACCATAAGGGAAAAGAAAATCAAGAAAATGGCCCCTGAAAATAAAGAAGTAACTAGGAACTAAAGTCATCATATAGGAGAGCAAAAGACATGAGTCTTGCTTTTTGCTGTTACCTTGAATTATTTGAACAGGACAGACATGTTACCTCTAGAGAAACTCAAAAATTTTCTCTTACAGAGGAACCCAGTCCTTCACAATAATGCCATGAGACTAGAAGCCTGTATGTATTCCTAATTTCCTGAAGTAGGACTCACTGGAATATAAAGGGGTTGCCTTTCTATCAACTTCAACTTCATTTCCTTTTCAAAGGGAGTCTAAACCACATGGGGTTTTATGAATCTGGAGTATCAGATGACTCTAGGGGAAAAATGGGACTCACCAGAGAGAGAGAGAAAGATTCTGTTGTTTGTTTATGGACTATTTTGAATCCTTTATGTATTTTCTACATTTTCTGAAGAGTGGAATAAATACTATTCTGTATCTGATATATACATTGTTGCCTTGAGGACTTTATATGAGATCTGATGATTCCTTTATCCATATCTATGAAGGTATGGACTTGAACCAAATTGAAACTTTATTGTGAGATTTCAGAGAGGCAACTCTCAGAGTATAGGAACAAAATAAGTGACGGAGAACAATTTCAGGGATCACCCCCAATATTGAAATCTATTCAGACAGTACCAAGACTTAGGGCACTAGGCCATAGGTTAAAGAGATTATATGTCTGTAGTACCCTGTGTCTTGGGGTATTTGTGATTTAACCATATTGATCCTAATTAGTACACCAAGTACAGTAATATGTAGAGTTCCTCTATTTAGAGCAATAAATGAGACCTGAGGTTTTTTCCCTTTCCTAGCTGTCTTATGCATAGCCAGAAGCAAGCTATCTGATGTGATTAAAAAGGTAAGCCTATAACCCCCAAAATATCTCTTTTGACAATCTACCACCTAAAATTTCTTCATTAAAGATTCATTAATAGAATCTTAGAAGGAATCTTAGATAGCATCTAAGGAGGAAATAGAGTTTGCAAAATAGACTGCTGACCTTAGCTCTCTAACAGGGAAACCTAGGTTCAAATTTTGTTTCTGATGTTTAATCACACTGGCAAGTCATACAAATACCCACTTCAATTGGTGGTTGGGAGAATCAAATGAGATAATGTATGTAAAACACTTTGTGAACCTTAGAAGACTATATAAATAATAGGTATTATTATTGTCTAATACAACTTCATTTTATGAATTAGGGAACTGAGGCTCCAGAAAATAAAATGTCTTGACTGAGGTCACAGGAAGAGTCAATATTGAAATTCAGTTTCCTTATGCCCTAGACTAGTGTTCTTTCCGTTGATTCTGATAAGATACACAGGGGAAAAGATAGATACAAAGCACAGGAAGAATAGACTGTGAATTTGGAGACACCTAAGGGGCAAAAATCATCAAAAAGAAGTGGGAAAGTGCAGAACATTTTGCCTTCACATTTTTGCCAAAAACCTCTTCCTGACAATTTCAGGATGAAAATGTAGGCTGTTTCCTCTTCCCTACACTCTACTTGAGTGACCTTGGACCAATCATTTCTCTTTTTGCAGAGGCTCACTTTCTTTTTTATGAAAATGGGTTGGTCTAGGTAGTCTCTATGGTTCTTTCAGTTTTAAATCTTTTGACCTTGTAAAACCCAAGAGCTTTTCTTTTCACTGCAGACTGTAAGAACTCACTTGTGTAGTAACAATGAGTACTGGATGCTATAGTGAGTACCATGAAATGAGGCATCCTAATATCACCTTTCATTGCCTGTGTTCCCTGGGAGAGAGCAAAACTTATCAAACCAGGACAAGGAACAATAAATCTGTTTCTTCACATGTGTATATGTTACCTCTCCACTTGAATATAACTTCCTTGAGAGAGGAAACTATGTCCTTGTTGTCTTAATAGTTTTAGAATTTGGCACAATTCCTGAAACATAATAGGTGATTAATAATTTTTAAATAAATGCTTGTTGATTCAAGGATTATACCACTTGCAAATAACTCATATGATCAAATATAGATACATTGGGAGATCAAAAGATCTCTCAACTTCTCCCAACTTCATAGATTATCTCTGCCAGTTTCTGAGTAGTTATGTTTGTCAATGTGCCTGCCTCTCAAAGGATAGAAATTCAATAAATAGCTTTGGTTTCTTCTGTGATGAGGCATCTCCTTACTTACTAGATTTACCATGGATTTTGAACAGGAACAAAGACCTCCAGAGGGAGGTCATTTTTTTAGTCTTTTCTTCTGACCTTAGACTGGCCTTACCATTCCTAGTGGCCAGGCTCAAGTTAAAAAGGCCAGGGATATGGGGCTTGAAGTGTTGGTGATAAGAAAATAGGACAGGGAAGGACAGGTTGGGGCAGAACAAAACGTATGGAACTAATACATTCCCTTTAGGCTAGAGAGGAAAAGGGATTTGAGTCCTGCCAGGTGCTGGCCCAATATGGCTTCTTCATCAGGCAAAAACAGCCAGGTGGGTAGTGACACTTGGCTGGATGGCCAGCTGTTGTCTGGGCAACTTTCAACATGGTTATCCAGCCCAGTCTAATCAGGAACGAGATGAGGTATGTTGGGATCACAAGGAAAAAAAAATTTTTTTTTACTCAGTCAAGCAATAAGGAGCCCTCTGATAAGTGACTACTATCAGTCAATGAAATCACCAGTATAGTCCTATCTTCTTATTTCCAGGTACTAACTAAAACTAATTAACTTTGTGACCTAGAAGAGTCCTATGACCTTTTTGGGCTTCAGTTTCATTATTCATGAAATGAAAAGAATTAGAGAGCTATTAACTGATAATCAAACATTTGTGTGGACAAAGGGGCTAAAATGATAACATCAGTATTTATTTCTTTCCTTCTTTCATCTTTGTCCCATACAAGCAATTGTAAGTTACTTTATTTCTCTTACTACCAGTAACACAATTCCAGAGTAGTTTCTGTTTTTTTATATATGTCTACAAAAACCATTGGAAAGTTGGAAATTCTCCTTCCAATCAATTCTTTCATTGGTATACAAACAGGTAGTATGGAAGGACAGAATGTTTATATATGTCCCTAACCTTGAGGGGTTCATGGGGTAATAAGGATAATTTATAGACATAATAGATAAACATCAATCAATCAAATATGCATATGTGTATGTGTATATGTATACATGTATACATGTGTGAATGTATAATATCTATCATATTCTTCATGTTGTGTTTTGTGCTATGAGAGGTAAAAGAGGAGAACAAGAAATGATGGGATAAGATAGCATAGCAAAGACAATAACATAAATTTAAATACCTACTGTGTGCATAATGTCCTTCTGTATTCTGAGGGAAATGTATAGTTTAGATAACAGAGTCCCCTCAAGGAGCATGCATTCTTCAAGAAGGATATAATATAAAGATATATAGATGTCATAAACACTATTGTAGCATAGGAAATTAGAAAGTTAGAAAATAAGATTTTATTTGAAATCTGAGAGATAAAGTTCTCATAAACTAAGAAGATCATGGAAGAGTTCCCTGAATAGCATGCTTTGAAAAAATTAAGTCCTTGCCCTTATGTAATGGAATGGAAATGGTAATGGAAATGGAAATTTCCATTGGAAATGGTATTCATGGAAAAGGTAGAGCCAAGGTGGCAGGGTAGAGAAAGTACTCAGCTGAACTCTCCCAACATTTCCTTCTAAAGAACTTTAAAATATTGCCTAAGATTGAATTCTGGAGTGGCAGAACCTACCAAAGCTCAGAGTGAGACATTCTATCAGCCAAAAACGTCATAGGAGGTCAGAAAGAGGTATCTGGGACATAGAGAAGGAAGCTGATCCAGAGCCCACAGGAATGAAACACTGGTGGTAAGACTACATGGTAGAGACAGAAGCAGCAACAGCTTTTGGAACTCTCAAGTCAGGCAACTGGTGAGAAATACATTGCAAGGTGCTCCTGTGCAATCACTGGACATAGGATCAAATGTTGTTTGAAACTTCCACCAGAAGCAATACTGTCTTTTGATGCTCCCTTTTGACTCAAAGTGCTCCTCTTTACCCTTAAACCATGACCCATAATTGTGTAGTGCTTCTGGTTTCAAGGAATCAGGGACCCTTAGAAACAGTACTGTTTCCATACCCAAAGGAACTGATACTCTGAGAAGCAGTTTCAATTGCAATTCTAATGAATCAGAGATGCTTCCTAAAAACCAGAGTAAAAACCAAAAGATCACACTTCTCCCTAGATCACACCACCTTTGAAGCACAAAAAACTTCCAAATCCCCAGGACTAGCTCTGAAAACAGTAGTATGGAAAAGCTTCAAAATTGTGACAGAGCCCCTCCCCACATCACACACTTTAAGGACAAAACCCAATATTGATGTAAAATTCCCAACCAAGAAATAGGGTGGGTAAATGAGCAGTTTCAAAAAATTTGACATTAAAATGTACTATGATGATAAGAAAGATAAAAATACATGCTCAGAAGATAACGAAGTGAAAAATGGCCATAAGAAAAGCTTAAATGAAAAATGTGAACTTGAGCCAAGTCCGACAAGAATTGCTGTAGGAGCTAGAAAATGATTTTCAAAAGCAACTAAGAGTGGTAGAAGAAATAGGATGAAAAAATGAAAACAAAGGAAGAAAAAGAATGAAAAAACAATAAGCTTGATAAAAAATGAACACAACAAAACAAAAAAAAAACCTTGAAGGAATAAAAAAAACTTTAAAAACTAGAATGGGTAAAATGGAAAAAAAGGTATTGAAAAAAGTAATTTCTTAGAAAATAGAATTGGGCAAGAGGAAGCTAATGATTTCATGAGATTTCAAGAAAAAGTAAAACAAATTCAAGAGAAATGGAAAAATAGAAGAAAATATAAAATATTGGAAAAACAAATGACCTAGAAAATACATTAAGGAGAAATAACTTAAGAATTATTGGATTACCTGAAATCTATGATTAAAAAAAAGAAATGAAAGATCATATTTCAATGAATTATCAAGGAAAACACCCTAATATGATGAAAAGTAGAAATTGAAAGAATCCATTGATCACCACCTGAAAAAGATCCTTAAATGAAAAACTCCTAGGAATATTATAGCCAAACTCCAGAGTTCCAAGTCAAAAAGAAAATATTTTAGTAATAAGAAAGAAACCATTCAAATACTATGAAGTAAAAGTTAGTATTACACAAGATCTAGCAGCTACCATATTAGGGAAGCAAAAGGTTTGGAATATGATATTCCAGAAGGTAAAAGAGCTGGGCTTACAACCAAGAATAACCTACCCTGGAATTTTGAATATAACCATTTTTGAAGGGGAAAATGGATAATTAATAAAATAGAGGACTTTTAAACATTCCACATGAAAAGATTAGAACTGAATAGAAAATTTGTCTTTCAAATACCAGATCCAAGAGGAACATTAAAAAATGTGACTGTAAATCGTAAAGGGATGAATTACCTTTCTATATGGGAAGGTGACACACATATTTTCTAAGAATTTTATCATTATTAGAGCAGTTAGAAGGATTCTACATAGAAAGAACACACAAAAAGTTGTTGCTTGTGTTGGACTGATGTAAAAAACCTGGCAGATGAGAAAGAAGGGTTCTCTGTGAGAAGGGGAAGGGAGAGAAAAAAATGGAGAAAATTATCTCACATAAAAGAGGTGCACAAGAAAGAACTTTTAAAGTGAAGGGAGAAATGATGGAGAAGAATCAGGTAATACTTGAACCTCACTCACATCTAAATTGGTTTAAAGAAGGTGAAATATATCTGCATTCTCAGTTGGCAATAGAAATCTATCTTAGCTAACAGAGAGAAGGGAATAATAGAAAGGGGAAAGGGAATGATAAAAGAGGAGGCAAATAAAAAAAGGCAATGGTCAGAAGCAAAACAGACTTTAGAGGAGAATAAAATGAGGGAAAGATGAGCAAAAGAAAACAGGATGAAGGGAAATATACAATTAGTAATCATAACTGTGAAAGTAATAAATTTGCCCATAAAATGAAAATGAATAATAGAATAGATTAGAAACCACAATCCAATAATATGTTGTTTACAAGAAACACACTTGAAACAAAGAGACGTATACAGAGTTAAAATAAAGAGCTGGAGCAGAATCTGTTATACTTCAGCTAAGTAAAAAAAAAAAAAAAGGTACCAGTAGGGATCACGATCTCAGACAAAACAAAAGCAAAAACAAAAATAGACCTAATTTATAAAGAGAAGCAGGGAAAATTACATCTTGCTAAAAGGAACCACAGACAATGTCGTATACACTTAATGGCACAGCATCCAAATTCTTAAAGAAAAAGTTAAATGAATTATGGGAGGAAATAGTAAAATTATACTAATAAGAGATCTCAAATTTTCTCCCTCAAAATCTACACAAATCTAACCATATAATAAATAATAGAGAAGTCAAGGAGATGAATAGAATCTTAGAAAAGATAGATATGAATCTATCTCAATCAAATAGAATAGAAAGATTGATTGAGAATAGAAAGGAGTTTATCTTTTATCAGCTGGTTATGTTATCTTCACAAAAACTAACCATATATTAAAGCATAAAAACCACAGACAAGCAGAAATATTAAATGTACCCTCTCAGACCATAAAGTAATTAAAATATATTTAATACAGGACTGTGGGAGCATAGATTAAAAACTAATTAGAAATGAAATTATCTAATCCTAAAGAATGAATGGGTCAAAGAAAAAATCATAGAAATGATCAACAATTTATTAAAGAAAATGACAAAAATGAGACCACATATCAAAATCTGTGGGAAATTTTATATGTTTAAATGTTTACATCAATAAAGAGAGAAAGAACAAATTTTAAATCCCCAATTAAACACCAAAATAGAAATCCTGAAAATCAAAGGAGAGATTAATAAAATTGAAACTGGTTCAATGTTAAGAAACAATCAGTATAATTCATCATATTGGTAACAAAAAGAACAAAAACCATGATTATCTCAATAAATACAGAATGACTTAGGACAAAATATAATGCTAATTCCTATAAAAGAGAACAACCAGAAAGCATAAGAATCAATGAAACTTTTCTTAAAATGATAAGCTGTATCTATCTAAAACCAAGAGCAAAATTATCTAAAACAGAGATAAACTTGAAGCCTTCCCAATAATATCAGGATATTTATTATTATAATTATTATTCAGTATTGTACTAGCAAAGTAATATAGTGATGAGAAAAAGAAATTGAAGGAATAAAAATAGGAAATAATAAAAAAACTATCACTCTTTCCAGATAATATGATGGCATTCTTAGAGAAGTCTTCAGAATCAACTAAAAACTAGTTAACTTTACCTAAGTTTCAGGATATAGATAAACTCACAGAAATCATCAGCATTTCCATATATTATCAGCAAAACCCAGCAGGAAGAAATAGAAAGAGAAATTCCATTCAATAGCTGCAGACAAAAGCAATAATAATATGGACACAAAAACAACTGGAGAAATATTAATTGTTCATTGGTGAGCCAAGCCAAGAGTATAAACAATTCTACTTCATTTAGTTTATTTGCTCAGTGCCATATCAATCAAACTTCCAAAGAATTATTTTATAGAGCTAGAAAAAAATAATTAAAATAACTAATCTGAAAAACAAAAGGTCATGAATATGAATAGAATCAATTACAAAAATGTTAAGGAAGGTGGCTTATTAGTTCCATATTTCACACTATATTAGAAATCAGTAATCATCAAACCATTGTTACTAGCTAAGAAACAGAGTGGTGGATCAGTGAAGCAGACTAAAATGACCATGGTAATATCATGTTTGAGAAACCCCAAAGTCTAAGCCTTTGGCATAAAAGCTCAACATTTAATAGAAATTACTGGGAAAATAAGAAAACAGTTTGTCAGAAACCAAGTATACACCAATATCTCATATTATGTACTAAGATAAAGTCAAAATGGATAAATTAGAAAAAAATCATAAATAAAGAGGGTATGGGAAAATGCCCATCAGATCTGTGGATGAGGGAAGAGTTTATAGAGGGAATTATGGGAAGTAAAACAGATAATTTTGATTACATGAAATCAAAAAGCTTTAGCAGAAGGCAAAACTAATGAACTTAAAATTAGAAGGAAAATAGGAAACAGGAAATACTTTTGCAACAAGTTTCTCTGACTAAAAGCCTGATTTCTCAAATATATAGAAAGATAAGCCAAACATAAAAAATAAGAGCCATTCCAAATTGATAAGTGATAAAAAGATATGAACAGACATTTTTCAGAAGAAAAAAAAAATCAAAGCTATCAATAGAACCATAAAAAATGGTCTATATCACTACTGGTTAGAGAAAAACAAATTAAAACAATTCTGAAATATCACCTCACCTCTATCAGATTGGCTAACGTGATGGATAAGGAAAATGACAAATGTTGGAGGGGATATTGAAAAATTGCATGTGAAATGTGGGGGGAAATAATGCATTATTGGTGGAGTTGTGAATTAGTCTAACTATTCTGGAGAAAAATTTGGAACTATACTCGAAGGATTATAAAACTGCATATCCTTTGATCCAGTAAAATCACTACTATGTCTGTATCCCAAAGGGCACAAATAAAAGGGAAAAGGACTTTGTACAATGTATATCAAAATATGTGCCACAAGAATATTTGTTGCAAAGAATTGGAAAATTGTGGCAAAAAATAGGAAATTGAGGGGCTGTTTCATCAACTGGGGAATGCATGAACAAGTATGTGGTACATGATTGTGATGGAATACTATTATGCTATAATGAGCAGGATGATTTCAGAAAAAACCTGGGAACACTCATGAACACATGCAAAGTAAAATATGCAGAACCAAGACAATACTGTACAAAGTAACACCCATATTATAAGAATGATTAATTGTGAATACCCTAGCTAGTCTAAACAAGACAATGATACAACACATTTGCAAAGTACTCAAGATGAAAAATTCTATACATGACTAAAGTAAGAACTAATGAATTCTGAATGCAGATTGAAGCATATTTCTTTTTACTTTCTACATTTTTATTGTTTTATTTTGTTTGTGTTTTCTTCTGCAACATGTCTAATATGAAAATATGCTTTTTATGGCCTCCTATCTATAATTGAAGTCAAATTTCTTGCATCCTTAAGAAAAGGAAAGGGAAAGGAAGGAGGAAGAGAATTGGAATTCATTTTTTAAATAATTGTTAAATTTCTTTTACACAAAGTTGGGAAATATCTAATAAAATAAAATAATTTTTAAAAGGAAAAGATATATTTTGGATGATCGATAATAATAATAACAATAATAATTCACATTTACATGAGAAAATAAATTGTTCTGGACTAGTATGCAAAACACATCAAAGAACAGTGGGTGATATAAGTAGGTAGCTGGGTGCTTCATTAGATAGATCACCAGGCCTGCAGTCAGGAAGATCTGAATTCAGATCTGACCTCAGACACATACAGCTACATAAAATCTTGGGCAAATCACTTAATATATGTTTGCCTCAGTTTTATCATCTGTAAAATGGGGAAAATAGTAGCACCTACCTCCCGAAATTGTTGTGATGATCAAATGAGAATAATTGTAAAGCACTTAGCATAGCACATGGCATATAGAAAAAGATATATAAGTATTAGCTATTATTGTTGTTATTTTATTATTATCATTTGAAATTGGAAAGGCTGGATAGGTTCAGATTGTGGATGAACTTAAAAATCAGACTGAAGAGTTTGGACTTGATCCTGTAGTCAAGAGAAACCTCTGAAAATGCCTTATCCATACTGTCCTGAAAAGGAGAGTCAGAATCTACTGCATAGACTGGAATATTTGGAAGATAGATGAAAAGGAAGAGGAAGGGGAAAAAAGAATCCAAAGTCATAATAAGAAAGGAAGATGGAACAAAAAAAATAAGGGAAGAAGAGGAAGAAAAGATAAAGGGATAAAGAAATGAGAAGAGAGAAAGGAAAAGAAAAAGAAGCCCAGTGAGGTCCTTTATTAAGGGCTAAAGACAAGGGCTCTATCTAAAATCCAGTTCTATTTGGAGAACTTTTGAATGCCCAAGTCAGCAGAGTGGGGAGTTGGAGAATGAACACTCCAGCACACAGAAAGACAATATTAGGAATGCAGAGTGAAAAGCCTTGGGTAATGGAGCCTGGTGTTTGCAATAAAAATTTAAATGTGCCATCCTGATAGCAAAAGATGCTTTTATCTGATCAACTTGTCAGCCCATGCAAAGTTTGTATTCCAAGCTGGAAAAGCCCAACTGAATTCGTATTTATATCACTTGAATCTGATTCCAGTGATTCTCTTTTTTAAAATTTTCTTTCCTTGGAGGGGGTTGAGCAAGGAAAGATGTTATGTTTTCATATAATAACTGATGGGGGCCTCTCCTTCTGCACCTGCTTTGCTTTTTACAGAGAGAATTCCATGCCAGGGAGAATCTGAGAAATGGACATAAAATAAGTGTCCTGGGAGAATGAAATTTGGGCCTAAACTCATTCTCTACATGATTGGCCTCCTTGAGGTAAATGTGGTCAGTAAAGAGGAATAGGGGAGGAGACACTGAAAAATTGAAATTTAACATATATACAGGGCTCCCTAAAAGTCTTAGTGCAGTTTTGCAGGAAAGATTTTTGGGACACTGTATTTAGCATATTAAGTGTTAAAATGTTTCCCTCCCAACAATCTTTTCAGGCAGGTAATATAATTACTACTAATACAAATTAGTTCTATTTCTCAAATGTAGAGATAGAAGTTCCAGAAAGTTAAGTGTCTTGCCCAGAGCAGGTAATTAGAACCTGAAACCAGCTTTCCTTAACTTCCAGGAGACAGATGCCAAGCTGCTTTCCATAATACTGCATGTAAATTGTGTAATTTAACAATTTGCAGAGTGTTTACTTATATGGTTTCATTTGATCATCCTTACCAACCTGTAAAGCAGTATTACAAACATCATTATGCTCATTTAATTGATAAGGAAACTGAAGTTCAAGGGAGAATACTGGCTCTCCCAAAATCTGATAGGTTACATGTCAAAGCCAGGAATTAAACCTGGGATGCTGGTAAGTGTGGGACAGTGAAATGATTATTGGCTTTAGAGTCTGGAGTATCTGAGTTCAAATCCTACTTTCTACCTGTGTCTCCATTGGCAAAATCCTGAACTGTAAAATACCCAGGTTGGATCAAATGATCCCTAAAGTATTTTCCAGTTCCTAATAGAGTTTGGGGGTGAGAGAGATCACTCCATTTCACCACTTTTGACTGTTTTGTAAGACATAAATAAGCAAAAAAACCCTGAAAACTGAAAACTGAAAAAAAGCAGTTTTTCATCTGAGAAGATGAGAAAGAGAGATCCCTTTGGATTAGGGATTAATCTTCTTCATCACACACCCTCATACTGGGGGCTTTTCTCCCTCATCTGTCTGGGAACTTTTTTCTTTGGACTCTGACTGACCAAGAGCAGTATTTTTTGTACCTCAAATTCCCACCCTCATTTAAATCCTCATTTAAAGCTATCCAACTCAAGGTGGGAGTGGGATGGAAGCATAGCATCAGGTTGTGCAGGAAATAAGCTTGGAGGGTCAGGGTTAAACACAGTGGAGTGAACTCTTGATGAAGCCTAGGGAAGGAAAATCCCTATGAATATGACTCTCCTTATTGAAAAGTTTAAGCATTTACATGAACTGATATTGAGTGAAACAAGCAAAAGCAGGAATATATTGTACACAATAACAAGAATGTGTGATGATCAACTACAAAAGGCTTAGTTCTTCTCAGTGGTTCAGTGATCCAAAGCAATCCCAATAGACTTTGGCCAGAAAATGCCATCTACCTAGAAAAAATAACAACAAAATTCATCTGGAAAAACAAAAGGTCAAGAATTTCAAGGGAATTAATGAAAAAAAATGCAAATGAGGGTGGCCTAGCTGTGCCAGATCTAAAACTATATTATAAAGCAGTGGTCACCAAAACCATTTGGTACTGGATAAGAAAGAGTAGTGGATCAGTGGAATAGGTTAGGTTCACAGGACAAAATACTCAATGACAATAGTAATCTAGTGTTTGATAAACCCAAAGACCTCAGTTTTTGGAATAAAAACTCACTATTTGACAAGAACTGCTGGGATAATTGGAAACTAGTATGGAAGAAATTAGGCATTGACCCACACCTAACACCATATACCAAGATAAGGTCAAAATGGATTCATGATCTAGGCATAAAGAATGATATTATAAACAAATTAGAACAATGTAGGATGGTTTACTTCTCAGACCTGTGGAGGGGGAAGGAATTTGTGACTAAAGAAGAACTAGAGGTCATCATTAATCACAAAATAGATAAGTTTGACTATATCAAGTTAAAAAGTTTTTCTACAAACAAAATGAATGCAGACAAGATTAGAAGGGGAGCAGTAAACTGGGAAAATATTTTTACATCCAAAAGTTCTGATAAAGGCCTCATTTCTAAAATATATAGAGAATTGACTCAAATATCTAAGAATTCAAGCCATTCTCCAATTGATAAATGGTCAAAAGATATGAACAGACAATTTTCAGATGAAGAAATTGAAACTATTTCTGGTCACATGAAAAGGTGCTCCAAGTCACTATTGATCAGAGAAATGCAAATTAAGACAACTCTGAGATACCACTACACACCTGTCAGATTGGCTAAAATGACAGGAAATGATAATGATAACTGTTGGAGGGGATGTGGGAAAACTGGGACACTGATACATTGTTGGTGGAACTGTGAACGGATCCAACCATTCTGGAGAGCAATTTGGAACTATGCCCAACAAGTTATCAAACTGTGCATACCATTTGACCCAGCAGTGTTTCTACTGGGCTTATATCCCAAAGAGATTTTAAAGGAGGGAAAGGGACCCACATGTGCAAAAATGTTTGTGGCAGCCCTTTTTGTAGTGGCAAGAAACTGGAAATTGAAAGGATGCCCATCAATTGGAGAATGGCTGAATAAATTATGGTATATGAATGTTATGGAATATTATTGTTCTGTAAGAAATGACCAACAGGAGGATTTCAGAGAGGCCTGGAGAGACTTACATGAGCTGATGCTGAGTGAAATCAGCAGAACCAGGAGAACATTGTACACAGCAACAAGACTATACGATGATCAATTCTGATGGACATGGTTCTCTTCAACAATAATGTGATTCAAACCAGTTCCTATTGTTCAGCGATGAAGATAGTCATATACATCCAGAGAGAGGCCTGTGGGAACTGAGTACAGACCACAACACAGCATTTTAACGCTTTCTGTGAATATTTCCATGCATTTTGTTTTCCTTCTTAGGTTGTTTTTTTCTTCTTCTCTTTCTAGAACTGATGTTTCTTGTGCAGTAAGATAACTGTATAGATATGTATACATGTATTGGATTTGTCATATAATTTATCCTATTTAGCATGTATTAGATTACCTGTCATCTAGGGGTGGGGGTGGGGGGAAGGAGGGGAAAAGCTTGGGAAAAAAAGTTTTTGCAAAGGTCAATGTAGAAAAATCACTCATATGTTTTGAAAATAAAAAGCTTTTAATAAAAAAAAAAGAAAAAAAAACAGAAAATGCCATCTGCATCTAGAAAAAGAACTATGGAGACTGAACGAAAATCAATACATGCTATGTTCACTTCTTTTTTCTGTTTTTTTTTTTAAATCTCTCCCATAGTTTTTTCCCTCCTTTACTCTGATTTTTCTCTCCCAACATGATTCATAAAGTAATGTATGTTAAAAAATTTAAAAATGAAAAATTTAAGCTAGTTTTGAAAATGAGGAGTCTTAAAGAATCATAGATTTGGAGTTGAAAGAGACTTGAGAGGCCATATAATTCATCCATTTTTACAGATGAGAAAACAGAGGCTAAGGAAGATTAAATGAACTAGACTAGAAAGCTTAGTCTAGAAAGCTTCTAGAAGTAGAAAGCTTCAGAAGCAGGGTTCTTCTTTGCTCCTTCAAGAATCCATCTCCAATCATCTTGATTTATATCTTACCATGGACCCAGATGACTCTGGAAGGGAAAGTGAGGCAGGTGATCTTTCACAGCACCTCCTCACTAAAATCCAATTCACTTGTATGCCATAGTCCTCTTGGAGATTAAAAAACAAACAACAATCTCCCCTTATAAAAATAAAATTAAAAAAAAAATTTAAAAAGAACATGTGTCCCCGCCTCAACCCACAGGCCTGAAAGGTCCTGAAAACTGTGGTTGGTGACTCATTTTTGTTAATGTGTGTGTTTAAATGAAAAGGGAAACAGATTAACCCATAAACCCAGCAGGACCTACAGGTTCAGGTGGTAGAATTCTTCAGCCTGTCTCTGCCCCAACTTGCCCAGATCTCCACCCTCACCTCCATCCCCACAGAGTAGAATGAATAAACTCCATATCAAGAAGCAAATTTGATTTTCTAAATTCTTCCATTTTAATAATCAGAGGTGTTATTAGGAACACAAGATTAAATATGCCATGCTTGGTTTATTACCAAATACATAATAATCAGGAAGGATAATAATAACAACAAGGCCTTGTAATGATACGGCATCTTTTCTTCCCTGGGAAGGTCTTCATGCCTTAATAGCATTCAGTCTCATACTGTTCTTAAGATATCTTATAGAACATTTGTGCTGGCAGTAGGTGCCAGGACCACCTAGCCCAGGGCTTGGGAGGTCAGAGTATGAAAGACTGAACCCAATAAGGAAGGAATAGAGAGATTTAGGGGGGAGGTAGGGAAGCACTGACAAAGTCTGATGAAGCAGAATGAGGGCTGGAATTTGAGGTACAAATAATACTGCTCTTGGTCAGTCAGAGTCCCAAGAAAAAAGTTCCCAGAGAGAGGAGGGAGAAAAGCCCTCACTATAAGGAGTCATAGACAACTCGGAAGTGTAATGAACAAGATTAATCCCTAATCCAAAGGGACCTCTCTTTCTCATCTGAAAAATACAATCCCTAAATTGAGAGAACTCTTGGACTAAATTGGGTAGACATAGGGGAAAAAATAGACCCTGCCTTTAGGTAAAATCCTATCTGATCAGAGAGATATAGTCCTTACTCTCAAGAAGAAACCAATCTGATGAGGGATATTCTAAACCCAGTGGAAACTCATTCTCTGACCAAAAGGAAATTCTTATTCTGATGGGGCCCTTGATACCATTGTATAAATATGGACCTGCTTTGTCCATGAATAACCCACAAAGAATATATAATTCTAGGCCTGGTTTTCCCCATCATCCAGTTCATGCATGCTCAGGAAAGGGAAGCCAATTTTAATTTTTAGCCTGAGAAAGACATAATGAGTAAGGTAAATCATCGAATGCATTCCCAAGCCAAATTGAAATGGTTTTTGGATTATCTGCTGTTTTGAATTATCCACACCACTGCTCCCTTCTGTTAACCCAAATCTTTGATAGGGATATGCAATTTTTTTTCATTTGTGTACACAGAATATTGGAATACAGAAGGGAAAGTAGGAGTGGTCTTGTAATAATCATAATTATTGGTGGTGGATTCATGTGGAATAACTTTTGCAAAGACTCTTAAGAACAAAAAAAAAAGAAATCATTTAGCTGATCCTCTCATTTTATAGATAAGGAAACTGGAGAGGGTGGGGATGTAGTCCTGTCACACAGTTAATAAATAGCAGAGTTAGAATTATAATTTGGGTCTTCTGAAGAGATTAAGTCAAATAGATTAGGTTACAATGGGGTGGCGCCAGGCCTGGAATCAGGAAGACTCATTTTCCTGGGTTCAAATCTATCCACACTTACTAACTGTGTGACTCTGGATAAGTCACTTACCCTGTTTCTCTCAGTTTCCTCATCTGTGAAATAAGCTGGAGAATGAAATGCTAAATTAAATGCTAAACCACTCCAGTTGGGTCAAGAAGGGAGGAGTTTTGCTGAGCTGGGATTGTTTTTCTGCAGTTAGAAGTCCCTTTGGGGAACTAGTGGGGCAGTATGGTTGGGCTGTGTCCTGGGGATGTACTTCTTATGGGAAAAATTCATTTTATACTCATCCCTTTCACCACTCGTGCCTTCTAGAACCAAATTAACAATGAGTACTGAGGTACTGCTATATTAAATTCCGAGGTCAGAGAAAGGGAAGGTTTTTTTTTTTTTTTTTTTATCAATATGAGGAGCCAAGGAAGGCGTCCTAGAAGAGATGGCATTTGAATTGGACCCTGAAGAATAGAATTTGCTGGGTGTAAAGGCAAGAGAGAGTGTCTGTTTCAGGCATGGAGAACAGTGTGAATAAAGACTCAGGAAAGACATTTGTCCAGTATGGCTGGGGTTCACGGAGAGGAAGAGTATGAAATAAGACTAGAAGTAGGGTTAGGGTTAATATGGCATCACTTTGGGAATGAAAGCATCTTGAACACCAGGCAAAGGAATTCAAACTTTGTTCAGTGGCAATAGGGAGCCATAAAAAGGTCTGAACAAAATATGTAACTAGATCTGTGAATAAAGGAGAAATGATTAGTAAAGGTATGATACACATGAAGTGTGTGTAATTAGGGACAATATATATATATATATATATATATACATATGTTTGTGTATAACTGTATGTATGTGAATATATATGCATATCTATTTATGCATTTATATATAGGTGTGCATGTATGTGTATGCTAGCAAGCCCAAGGGCAACTAGGTGGCATAGTAGATCAAGTGCCAGGTCTGGAGTCATGAAGACCTGAGTTCAAATCTGACCTCAGATACTTATTAGCTGCGACCTTGGGCAAGCCACTTAATCCTATTTACCTCAGTTTCCTCATCTGTCAAATGAGCTGGAGAAGGAAATGGCAAAACACTCCAGTATTTTTGCCAAGAAACCCTGCCCCCAAAGAGTAGGAGAAGAAGAGTTAGATATTGGAAATAACTAAACAACAACAAAATATCTTGTTTGTACATAGTTATTTGCACATTGTCTTTGTGACTTCCTTGAGGGTAAGAAATGTTTTTGCTTTTTTTGTATCCTTGGCACTTAACACAGGGTGTGACACTTGTAAGTGCTTTAAAAAATGCTTATTACCTTGAAGGTAACAACTTTTTCAAGAAGTTTAATGATGAAAGAGAGGAGAAATGAAAGAGGAACTATGTAGAATGGGATAGGAGAGACCAAGTTCATAAACTGGCTCAATGATCCTACTAGCACAGAACAATTGTTCTTCCAGAGCATCCCCACCCAAATGACCCTCTATGAATGGAGTTGTATATATATGTGATTTGGGGATGATGGGATTGGTCAAGGGAAACAAGCGATGTGTAAGGGGTTGAGTGACTAAACAAATAAACTAGGCAGACTGGTGAAGGAAGGTGGGAGGGCATTTATAAATGGGGTTGAATATGAGGAATGAGTGTGGGAAGG
>JAJPUD010000282.1:742809-754703 GCA_023553655.1 Myrmecobius fasciatus
TCTCTCTCTCTCTCTCTCTCTCTCTCTCTCTCTCTCTCTCTCTCTCTTTCTCCTCTCTTGTTTGTGGTAGTTCAGTTCTTGCCTCAATGGGGGAAGCCTTCCCTGCATTTGTGCTAATTACTTGTATCCATCTCTTCCCTCCCTTTCTCCCCCCACCCAAATTATTTTTTAAGCTGCCTTTTGTTTATCATTTTGGATGTTAGAGTAATGTATTAAGTGACGGTTCTAAGAATACAATTTTAATTAAGATTCAATAGTCAGCTCTCTGTCAGTAATCTTCCACGCTGATTACTTAAAATATATTTACCCAGCTCTATTATGTCACAGATTTGCATTCATTAGACACTTGCTAATCCTCTACAAACTTATTTTTTAAATGTGGTTTATTTAGCATAATTTACAAGGACAAAACTGTTTTAAACAATGTGTTGGGTGCCTTTGCAAGATCCAGAGTGTGCTTCCCAGAACCCCTTAGGTTTCCCTCCCCCTTACCGAAGAAGATTGGGAGGAAGGCCAGGAGTAGGAGAGAGAAGGGGGGGCCTCAGATAGAAGCAGAAGCAGCAGCAGCTTCTGTCATCCATGAGGAACCACTTATGGATGGGGCATCCAAAGATCCAGAGTCAAATCGTCACTCTGCTTTTTATTGATACTGCAAGATATAAGCCTTTGCTTAGGATTGTTCTCCCTCTTCACCAACCTCTCAGAATCTTTGATTTCCTTTAAAAACCCAGCTCAAACACCACCTTATGCAGCTCCCAGTCTTCCCAGCAGCTAATGACTTATCCTCTAAAGTTAACTTGGATCTACTTTACATGTATCTTGGATATGCCTATTTATATATGGGTTTTCTTCCCCATTAAAATGTGAGCTTCTGGAAGATGGTAACTATTTTCTCCATTAATTTGCATTTCCAGTATTCAGCAAGATGCCTAGCTCACAATATGCATTTATTAAAGACTTGTTTAGGACTGAATCCTCTTCTTTGGATGGCATTTTCTTCTATTGTAAAATGTAAGGTTGTGGGATTGAAAGGTAGAATTACTACAAAGGTGTGTGATACAGTAGAAAGTTATCAGATCTGGATTTAAAGCCTGACCTTGATCTTGATCCATACTATCTGTGTGCTCTTTTGTTGTTGTTGCTGTATCTAACTGTTCCTGACCCCATTTGAGGTCTTCTTGGCAAAGATACTGAGTGGGTTGCCATTTCCTTCTCCAACTTATTTTACAAATTAAGAAACTGAGGTGAACAGAGTTAAATGACTTGCCCAGGGTCATATAACTAGTAAGTATCTGATGGAAGATTTGAAATCAGGAAAATGAACTTTTTTGACTTCAGGCCTGCCACTCTATCCACTGAACAATCTGTGGACATAGGCTGGTAATATCCCTTCTCTGAACTCATTTTCCTTGTCTATACAAAAATGAATTATACTATTCTTCTTTTCATAGCTAATCATTAAATTTTCAGTGTAGCATTTACAACTCAGAAATGGCTAATTATTACAAATCAGGGCTTTATTTCTTGTTTCATTGACTCTGTAAACTTAAGAAAATGATGGAGAAGATGCAGATTAAGCCAAAAGTGTATAACATTTTCTTTTGGTATTTAGTTGTTTTTTTTCTCCTAAAGTCATTTATTAAACAAAGCAGTATAATGCTGTCTTCTATCTCTCACTTTAGTCCAAGTTCATTGATGGAGTAATGGAAGCTCAGAAAAGTATCATAACATGAACTTAAGGCTGGCAAAAGACAGAGCTGGGACTCAAATTCTTTTGTTTTTAAGATCAGCAAGAGCTCTTTCCAATATATTACATGACTAAGGAAGGAAGGAAGAAACAAGGAAGAAAGAAAGGAAGGAATGGAGAGAGAGAGGGAGGAAAGATGGCAAGGAGGGAGAAAGGGAGGAAGGATGGAAATGAGGGAGAAAAGGAGGAAAGAAGGAAGGAAGGGAGGGAGGAGGGCGAGAGAGAGGGAGGGAAGGAGAGAAAAAGAAAAGATGGAAAGACGGAAGGAGGGAGGGAGGGAGGAAAGAGGAAAGGAAGGAAGGAAGGAAGGAAGGAAGGAAGGAAGGAAGGAAGGAAGGAAGGAAGGAAGGAAGGAAAGAAGGAAGGCAAGAAGGAAGGAAGGAAGGAAAAAAGGAAAGAAAGAAAATATTTATTAAATGTATACTATGTGGCAGGCATTTAGATGCAGTAGATAGAGTACCATCTCTAGATTCAGGAATACTCAGTCTCATGAGTTCAAATCCAGCCTCAAACAGTCACAGATAGGTGTGACCCTGGGCAAATCGCTTAACCCTATTTTTCTCAGTTTCCTCATCAGATGAGCTAAAGAAGGAAATGGAAAACCACTCTGATATCTTTGCCAAGAAAATCTCCAAAGAGGTTATGATGACTTGGATACATATGATGATTGCACAACAAAAAAATTGTTTTATTTTGGGATATTTTACAAATATTATCTCATTTTTTCCCACAACAACACTGTGAGTTATTTCTCACCATTTTGCATTTGAACAAACTACAAGAGAGAAAGGTTAAATGACTTGCCAAAGATCATACATCTAGTGAGGATTTGAATTCAAATCTTCCTGACTCCAGGACCTGCACAGATATGCATTTTGTCACTGAGCTGCCTAGATCATCTCTAATGTTCCAATTCTGACAGCAATGATCTCAAATGTTATTTTATATAAAGTTGGGTCCAGACTTCTAGGAACCAAGATGATGGAGTGAGCAGTAGATTATTGTGGCTTTTTCATATTTATCTTCAGACAACTGTGGAATAGCATTCCAGAACAGTTCTGGAGCAGAAGAACCAACAAGGAAACAGTGCGAAATAATCATTTAATCCCAGGAAACTTGGAGGATTGGCAGGTTAGATCCATTTCACTCAGGTAGCAAGGGAGCTCAGTTCAGGATGAGAATTCAGTAAAGCAGCAGGAGAGGATGATGTAGTAGTAATTGCCATGTGCTTCAGTGTGTACTTGGCGGACAGGCATCCTCCACAGCAGGATCTCCATGTGCTTCAGTGTAGCTCTGGGCAGGCAGGTGGACACCAACTCTGCAGGTGCCTGGGCAGATGAGCAATCATCAGCAAGAGCCCACTTTACTTCAGCATGGCTCTGGGCAAGCAGGCAGCCTCCAGAGGCCAGACCACCACTTACTCTAGGGAAATGCAGAAACCCCCCACTATCAGACTTCAGCACATGCCAGACACAACTACTACAACCCCAATTCAGCAGCAGGTTAACTGCCAGACTCATATGTCTCCAGGAGCACCAACCAGTCTTTATCTCATCCCCTCAGAGCAGCAGCAGACTCAAAGGTCACTGGCAGACTTCATGGCAACATCAGTACGGCCCCAGGTAAATAGCCAGGGCCCATAGACACTGGCACAAGGAGCCTGAAACAGTATCCCTTCCACCTTGGGAGCAGAGTTCAAATTTAAAAGAAAGGAAAAAGACAAAAAACTAATCATCATCATCATCTAACCACAGAAAGTTATTCTGGTGATAAGGAAGACCAAAATACAAACTCAGAAGAGGAAAACATGTCAAAATACCTATGGGCAAAATCCCAAAGAAAAATGGAAAATTGACTGAAGCCCAGAAAGATCTCATGGAAAAACTCAAAAAGTAGTTTCAGAATTATATAAGAGTGGGAGAAGAAAAATTGGGAAATAAAATCAGAGTGATGCAAGAGAATTATGAAAAAAAAAAGAGTCAACAATTTGAAAAGCTACTTAAAAAGTAGAATTGGCTAAATAGAAAAGGAGATCAAAATCCACTGAAGAAAACAACTCCTTAAGGAGTGCAATTGACCAAATGGGAAAGAAAGTGCAAACGCTAACTGAGGAAAACAACATATTAAAAGTTATAATTGGGCAAATAGAAGCTAATGAATGAATCAAACAATTTCAAAAGACTAGGGGGGAAATATAAAATACCTCATGGTATTTAAAATAAGTCCTGTAAAATAGATTCCGGTGAGACAAAAATAATTGGACTATTTGAAAGCCATTATCAAAAAGAGAATTTGGACTGCATCTTTCAAAAAGTTATCTTGATCAAGGAAATCTTGATTTCAAGGAAAACTGTCTTGATGCCCTGGAATCAGAAATTTCAGGTACCAGAAAGAATCTACTGATCACCTCAGGAAAAAGATTCCAAAATAAAAACTTCAAGGAGCACGATAGTCAAATTTCAGAATTATCATGTCAAGAAAAATATTACAAGATGCTAGAAAGAAATAATTCAAATATTAGGGAGTCACAATCAAGATTACATAGTGCTTGACAAGCTGCAGCATTAAAAGCTTGGAGATCATGAAACATGATATTCCAGAAGGCAAGGGAGCTAGGACTGCAACCAAGAATCATTTGTTGGGCAAAATTAAGTATAATACTTTAAGATGGGAAATGATCATTAAATGAAATAGAAGGATTTCAGGTTCTCATAAAGAGAAAACCAGAACTAAACCAAAAATTTGGCTTTCAATATCAAGACCTAAGAAAAGCATGAACAGGTAAAAGGAGAAAAAGAAAAGTTCAGGGATTGAACAAAGATAAATCATTTGTATTCAAGGTCCTTTCCAAGAAAAAGGATCTTGTAATTCTTAAAAATTATATCATTAATAGTACAACTAGAAGGAATATACACAGATAAAGGGTACAAGTATGAAGTGAATTAGAGGAAATTACATAAAAAATTAAGAGATGAGAAAAAGTACATTGGGTGTAAAAGAAAGGAAAAAGTAGAATGGGGTACATTATTTCACATGAAGAAGCACAAAAGATCTATTACAGTGAAGGGCAATGGGGGAGGATGGGCTATGAAAATCACCTATATTCTCATCAGTGGATCAAAGAGGAATAATATACACATAATCACTTGATTTAGGAGAAGAAGAGATTAGTAAAGGGATGAGGAGTAAGGAGTGACAGAAGGGAAGACAGATCGGGAAGGTGGTAGACAGAAATTAAATACTAGTGAAGAGGTGAAAAGGTGTAAGAGGACAAACAAGAGAAAGAATAAATAGGATAGAGGGAAATACACAGGTAATAATCATGATTTATACATAAAAGATGACAGCATAATCAAATTAGAAGAGCAAGGAATAGTCTATCTGTCCGATCTATGAAGAAGGAAAAAATACATGACCCAACAAGAGAAAGTGAACATTACAAAATACAAAATAGTTAATTTTATTATATTAAATTTAAAAGCATTTGCAAAACAAAACCAATGCAACCAAGATTAGAAGGAAAACAGAAAGCTGGGAAGCAATATTTACAGTATTTCTGACAAATGCCTCATTTCTCAAATATATACAGAACTTAATCAAATTTATTAGAATAAAAGTGACTTCTCAATTGATAAACGATCAAAGGATATGAACAGGCAGTTTTCAGATGAAGAAATTAGATATGAAAAAGAGTTCTAAGTCTATTGATTAGAGAAATGCACTTAATATCTATGAAATTGACTAACAAAAAAAAAGAAAATGATAAATGTTGGAAAGTATGTGAAAAAATTTGGACACTAAAGAACTTTTGGTGGAGTTGTGAATTGATCTAAGCATTCTAGAGAACAATTTGAAGCTATGTCCAAAGGGCTATAAAATTGTTCATACCCTTTAATCCAGCAATAACACTACAAGGTCTGTATCCCCAAAAGATCATAAAAAGGGAAAAGACTTACATGTACAAAAATATTTATAGTAGCTCTTTTCATGGTGGCAAAATATTGGAAGTTGAAAGTATGCCCATCAATTGGGGAATGTCTATTCAAATTGTAGTATATGAATGTAATGGAATAATATTGTGTAATAAAAATGATGAACAGGCAGATTTTGGAAAAATCTGGAAAGACTTGTATGAACTGATGCAAAGTGAAATGAGCAGAACCAGGAGAACACTGAGTGATATCAATTATGAATGATTCAGCTTTTGTTAGCAATACAGTGATCCAAGACAAAGTACAAAGGACTCATAAAAGAAAATGCTATCCATATCCCAAATAAAGAATTGATGGATTCTGAAATGCTGATCAAAGCATATTTTTTCACTTTATTTTTTCTTGTGTTTCTCCTTTTGATATGTTTCTTCTTTCACAACTGTGACTAATAAGAAATATGTTTTATGTGGTAACACATATATAAACTATATAAAAATGCCTACCATTTCCACAAGATCAGAGGGAAGGGAAGGAAGAAGGGAAAGAAATTTGGAACTCAAAATCATGCAGAAATGAATGCTAAAAACTTTTTTGACATGTGAGGGAAAAATACTATTTAAAAAATAATGTTTGTGATATTTGTCGATGAAGCACATTCATAACCATAGGCAAATGGTGAATTGTACCCATTAATAACATGCTGAGGGAATTCAAAGTAAAGGAAAGGTAATGGTAGGATGGAGTTAATCAAGGAAGACTCCTTGGCAGAAATGAATGCACATGAGATTTGAATGAATTTATAGCAATTAGAACTCTCTCAAATGGAATAGGCTGCCTTGGAAGGTAGTGAAAATCTTTGAGGGGATGCTGTACTCTCACCTGGGTATATTATAAAATGGTTTCATGCTTTGGAGAGAGTTGAATTAAATGATCTCTCAAGTCTCTTTAATTTGTGCAGTATTATGATTCTTTGATTTCATGACAAGGAGAAAAGACATTTTTGGGAAAAAGATCAAAGTTCTTGAAGTGTAGTGGTATCAAAGTCCTGGAAGATCCTACTAATCTAATCACATTAATTAAGCATGTACTTATTTAGCACCTTCTTTGTGCCAGGGACTGTACCAAGTATTTAAAATAGAAAGAAAGGCAAAAACAGTACTTGTATTCAAGGATCTCACAATCTAATGGTGAAAATGACATGTGCAAAAATATATGGAATAAATAGGACATAATCAAAGAGGAAACATGCTCATATCATATATATCCCCAATAAGGAAATAGCATGTCTAATGTCTGAAAATGAACCTTACTAAGTGCATAGGGGACAATTGGCACCAAGTGATAAATTATAGGTCATAGCAACTCACACAAACTCTTCTAAAATAAGGAGGGGTTTCTTCAAAAGAGGAACCACACTCACTGGCAAAATCACAGATTTTCCAACTATTAAATACAATCATCACAATGTACCCATTTGTTGTTATTCTATCACATCTGACTTCATGCAAAGAGGTTTTGGGGATTTTCTTAGCAAAGATACTGGAGTAGTTTGTCATTTCCTTCTCCAGCTCATCTAAAGATGAGAAAACTAAGGAAAATAGGATTAAGTGACTTGTCTAGGGTCACATAGAAAGTGTCTGAGGCTAAATTTGAACTCAGGAAGATGAGTCCAGCCCCTACACTCTATCCATTGCTCTACCTACTTGCCCATTCTGATCATGTTCTACTTTAATATTTCTATACAACTAGCTTTCTATGGGTCAAGGTTAGTGTGTCTGTCCCTGACTGGACCTCCAAAAGAGTAATCCAAATCAGTAATCCATGACCAAATTGTTTTTACAGGGCCTGGCAAAAGACTATGTACAATTGGGTTCATAATTCATAAGAGATATTTCTTGATGGTAATAACGATGAAGAAAAAGAGTAATAGCTCCCATTTCCATAACATTTTTCTTACTATCCCAATGAAGTTACAAGAATAACTATCATTAAGACTGCATTACATGAATATGCAAAGGATGTATGAGTTTACCTGTGTGGAGGGAACTCCAGACAAAGAAATTTCCTCTACCATCACAGTTTGGAACCCATAATGATTTAGTAGGATTATATTTTTAAAGAGAAAAAGGCCCTTAGACACCAACTGTTTTAACTCCTTTATTACAGAAAAGGAAATTGAGGTTGAGATGGATTAAGTCCCTTGCACAAAGTCCTTTATCTAGTTAGCATCAGAGAGAGGATTTGAATTCAGATCTCCATGACCTCAAAATTAGTATTCTATCATTCTCTCTCCCTGTATTAAAGTTAAAGAAATGGAAATTCGCCAAAGGTAAATGACTTGGTTTTAATAGCATGGCTTGGAAATATAAGAGTCTAGAACCCATTTCTCCTGACTGCAGGTCTAAGATTCTTATCACAATACAACCTCCCTAGAGTGAATCCAATCAAATAGAATTTTGTCTGGATGTTTTGGGCAGCTAGCTGGTTCAGCGGATAGATCACTGGGCTTGGAATCAGGAACTTCCAGAGTTCACATCTGATCTGACTTACTAACTCTGTGACTCTGGGAAAGTCACTTAACTCCTATTTGCCTCAGTTTCCTCATCTGTAAAATGAACTGGAGAAGGAAATGGCAAACCACTCAAAATAGAGTCACAAAGAATTAAACATGACTGAAAAACAACTAAATCTTGGATATTATATTAAGTGAGATACATATTGGAGACTCCTATCTCTGGGGAGAAGGAAAGGATTAGTGTATAATAAAGACAGTCATATAAAGGCCTCATTTCTAAAATATATCGAGAATTGACTCAAATATATAAGAATTCAAGCCATTCTCCAATGGATAAATGGTCAAAAGATATGAACAGACAATTTTCAGACGAAGAAATTGAAACTATTTCTGGTCACATGAAAAGGTGCTCCAAGTCACTATTGATCAGAGAAATGCAAATTAAGACAACTCTGAGATACCACTACACACCTGTCAGATTGGCTAAAATGACAGGAAATGATAATGATAACTGTTAGAGGGGATGTGGAAAAACTGGGACACTGATACATTGTTGGTGGAACTGTGAACGGATCCAACCATTCTGGAGAGCAATTTGGAGCTATGCTCAAAAAGTTATCAAACTGTGCATACCCTTTGACCCAGCAGTGTTTCTACTGGGCCTATATCCCAAAGAGATTTTAAAGGAGGGAAAGGGACCCACATGTGCAAAAATGTTTGTGGCAGCCCTTTTTGTAGTGGCAAGAAACTGGAAATTGAATGGATGCCCATCAATTGGAAAATGGCTGAATAAATTATGGTATATGAATGTTATGGAATATTATTGTTCTGTAAGAAACGACCAACAGGAGGATTTCAGAGAGGACTGGAGAGACTTGCATGAACTGATGCTGAGTGAAATCAGCAGAACCAGAACATTATACACAGCAACAAGACTATACAATGATCAATTTTGATGGACATGGTTCTCTTCAACAATGATGTGATTCAAACCAGTTGTTCAGCAATGAAGATAGTCATATACATCCAGAGAGAGGCCTGTGGGAACTGAGTGTGAACCACAACACAGCATTTTAACGCTTTCTGTGAATATTTCCATGCATTTTGTTTTCCTTCTTAGGTTGTTTTTTCTCCTTCTCTTTCTAGATCTGATGTTTCTTGTGCAGTAAGATAACTGTATAGATATGTATACATGTATTGGATTTGTCATATAATTTATCCTATTTAGCATGTATTAGATTACCTGTCATCTAGGGGTGGGGGGTGGGGGGAAGGAGGGGAAAAGCTTGGGAAAAAAAGTTTTTGCAAAGGTCATTGTTGAAAAATCACTCATATGTTTTGTAAATAAAAAGCTTTATATATATATAAAAAATAAATAAACAAATAAAGACAGTCATAGTATTACTAGCCATGATTTCTGAACAGCTGATTATAAAGTTAAAATTTCAGTTGACTGATTAATTGTTTACAAAGATCTTTACAAATATTCTCTCATTTGATCTTTTGTTTGGTTTTGGGGGGAGAAGGTTCAAGATTACATAGCCCTCAAATATCAAGTATATGAGTCTGGATTTGAACTCAGATCCTTCTGACCCCAGGGCTAGTGCTCTATCTATTGCACTACCTAGCTGTCCCTCAGTTGATCTTCATAACAACCCTGGGAGGCAAGTGGTGCTATTAATCAGTATATCAGATATCTCACAGCTACTATCTGAGGCTACATTTGAACTCAGGTCTTCCTGATTCCAAAACTAACGTAACATTAATCCATTTGCCATTTAGTCACCAGTGAGTATGGGGAATGCTCAAGGATTTCTGCCTCTGTTGTGAGGGCTTGCTGAGTCCTTTTAAAATATGTTCATCCACCTTTGGTGTTCACATTCACCCAACTCTTTGTGCTTCTGAGAAGTTGTTCTTCATGGTAATAATGATGAAGAAAAAGAGTAATATGCTCCCAATTCCATAGCATTTTTCTCATAATATTCAATGACCCCACCCCAGTAAAACCATTCTAGCAGGACTAAAGCAGGTGAGAGGTAACTGACAGTCCTTACACTCAATGATGAGTTAGGGTTATGTGTACCCCAAGTATATGGAGACTTCCCCAGGTGAAATGGGTGGATGGCAATGATTTGTTCCAATTGCCATGAAGGCAGGTAAAGCAGATATTGTGGAGCTCTTAGAACTTGAATACACTGAGGGTATCTGTTGCAGCATGAGCCATGGCCAGTCATTTTGACTTGTCTCTTGTCATGGAACTTCAGTGACTCTGGAAGAGAGAATGAGGCTAAGGATTTTACACTCAGCTCTTTCTCACTTAATTCCAATTCACGTGCAATTCAAGAATTATCCCACAATGTCATTGGTAGTCTTCAAAAATAAAGGACAAACAACAACAAATAACCAGTACTCTTGACTTTTTAAAATCAAATTTCTAGTTATTTTTATAATGCAAATTGACATTTATAAAGCATTTTAATGTTTTCTGTTGTTCAATTTTGGCAAACCCTCTCTGTTCTATCCACTACTTTTCTTGGTAAATAGTTGTTTGCTATTTTTTCTCTAGTGTATTCCCATTTTATAGATGAGGAAGTAGAAATAAATGACTTGCCTAAGGTTGCACAACTTGTAAGTATCTGAGGCCCTGTTTGAACTCATCTTCCTGACTCCAGGCCTGGTGTTCCACCATCCAGCTGCCCCACTTTAATATTTACAAAGGACTTTGTACTTATTTCTTCACTTGAGCCCATCAAAAATCCTGTGAGATGGTAGATGCTACTGGTGTTATAGTTCCCATTTTACAGAGAAAAAAAACCAAGGCTCGGAAAGCCATGTGATAGCTTGCTTATCATCATGTGACTGTGTCCAAAGCAGAATTCGAACCTGGTTTTTCCTGATTGCAAGTACACTGTTCTACTCAATATCCTAATAACATTTTACATAAAAAATCCAGTTGGTTCTTTATTATCTTTGCCTGTGTTATGTATTTTGTGGATTGTGGAGACAAATGTTTTCATTCAAAGCCATCTTTCCCCACCTCTCTCTTTTTCTGAGATATCTTTGCTCATTGTCTGTCTGTTGGTGTGTGCTAAGGGAATGCAGACTGATTTTAATATCAGCCTGAGCCTAATCTTGTAGAAAGGTAATTCTGTTGTTCTTTAAATGCAAACACACAAAAAATCCCAAAGAATCTATCAAGCCTATTTGAGTTCTAAACAGAAATGAATTTTGGACTATTCTGTGTTTGTAGATTTTCTTTGGTGGTAACTATCTTCTAAGAGGAAGGAAAAAACGAGGGAAGGAAGGATGGATGGAAGAAAGGAAGGAAGGAGGGAGGGGAGGAAAGGAGGGAAGGAAAGAAAAAAGGGAGGAGGGAAGGAAGGAAGGGAGGGAGGGAGGGAGGGAGGAAGGAGGGAGAGAAAAAAGGCATGAAGAAAGGAAGAAGGGAAGAAAATAAGAAAGAAAAAGAAAAAAGGAAGGAAGAAAGAAAGAAAGAAAAGAAGGGAGGGAAGGAAGGAAGGAAAGAAACAAAGAAACCTCCTGAACCACATTGCTGAGGGCACCTTTGCTGAAAGAAAGAAAGAAAGAAAGAGAGAGAGAGAGAGGGAGGGAGGGAGGGAGGAAAGGAAAGAGAGAGAGAGGGAGAGGAAGGGAGGAAGGAAGGAAGGAAGGAAGGAAGGAAGGAAGGAAGGAAGGAAGG
>JAJPUD010000282.1:757794-771565 GCA_023553655.1 Myrmecobius fasciatus
AGAGAGAGAGAGAGAGAGAGAGAGAGAGAGAGAGAGAGAGAGAGAGAGAGAGAGAGAGAGAGAGAGAAAGAGGTACCTGCTACAACATAAAGCTTTATTGGCCAGGTATTATGGTTTGGTTTTTTTTTTCTCTGCTACACCATATTCAATTACCTGACAATTAGTTTACCTATGTGAAGTGTGCTCTTTCCTCTTATTCACTTCTTCCCAAAAGGAAAAAAAATGTGATCATGAGAGTTTCTGGTTAGAGAGATAACTTAAAAAAGAAAGAATGATTTTCTACACTGTGAAAAACATGGCTTAAGCATATATGTGTTTGTATATATTTGTATGCACGCACACCAATATATATGCATGTATATATACAGATATACATGTATATTTTTAATATATAGACAGATATATATCTATAGAATGGACAACTTCTGTATAAAATGGAGTGGAAGTTTAGGAAAGAGGGATTGTATTTGTAGAAAGAAAGGCCCCACTTTTTAGATCATAGAATATTAGAATGTAATTTCATTGCAAGTAGGGATTGTTTAATTTTTTATACATATTTGAACAGTTCCTGGCATACAGCAGGCAGTTAACAAATATTTATTGATTGACTGGTTTCTAGAAATTCAAAATTGAAAGGAATTTGAAAATAATCTAGTCCAAATTGGCATATTAAGATTTAGAGTTAGAAGGAACTTTACAGGTTACTTAACTTAGTGGTTTCCAAGCTATAATGATACCCTACTTTCCTTGCTTCCTTCTTGTCTTTCTTGTTTTTCTTTCTTCTCTTCTCTTTCCTTCCTTCCTTCCTTCCTTCCTTCCCTCCCTCTCTCTCTCTTTCTTTCTTCTTTTTTTCTTTCCTTCCTTCCCTCTCTCTCTCTCTTTCTTTCTTCCTTTTTTCTTTCCTTCCTTCCTTCCTTTATTTCTTCCTTCGTTCCTTCCCTCCCTCCCTCTCTCTCTTTCTTTTGCTTTCTCTTTCTTTCTTTCTCTTCCTTCCTTCCTTCCTTCTTTCCTTCCTCCCTTTTCTTCCCTCCTTCCTTCCTTCCCTCCCTATCTCTCTTTCTTTCTTTTTCCTTCCTTTCTTCCTTCCTTTCTCCCTCCATTCTTTCTTTTTCCCTTCCTTCATTCCTTTTTCTTTCTCTGATTTTTTATTTGGCTTGTTTATGCTGAATTTAATTACTAAGTAAAATGAACATTTTCATACATATCATAAAACAAAAAAGAGGATAGTACATGAAACTGCATATTTCTGTTTTGTACAGCTGGATTTTGTTTTAAAGTATATATAATAAATGCAGCATGTAATGTTAAAAAGAAGAAATTGAAGAACAGTTAGGGATAATTCCTGCAATACAGGCTCGTTAGACACTTCTCTGAAAAGGATAAGGGTACTCTATCTCCTTTGGTGAATGATGAGAAATCAATCAATGCATAAACATTTATCAAACAGGTAAATGTCAATATACAGGTGATTTGTGACCACTTACAAAAGAATGTGATGATCAGTGCAAGCTAGAGTGCATCCACTGAGAATAAAACATGACAAACAAAGCTCATTTTCTTTTCTTGATCAAGGGAATATTATAGACTGAATGTCTTCTAAATTGAGCATGACATTAACAAAATCTTATGATATCCTTTCAAATGAGATGGAGGGATGTGGACCAGATAATAAAATAATACACTTAGGTGGATTAAAATGGTTTATAACAACCTAAGAAGAGATATTTGATGGGGCATTCTGTCATTGGCCTTGATTTTACTAACATTTTTGTCAGTTACTTAGATGAATATGGAGCACATTTATCAAATTCATAGATGATACAGATTGAGAGGAATGGTTAACATACTCATTGACAAAATCAAGAATCAAGAATGCTTTACCAAGGTTAAGTAATGAGTGGAATCATATGAAGCACAATGCTGTTTGGCAGCACCATTGTACAGTTGATAGATTGATGGACATAGAGTCAGGAAGACTCTAGACACTCAGACACTTAGCAGCTATGTAATCCTATGTAAGTCACCCAACTTTTCTGAGCATCAGTTTCCCAATATATAAAATGATATTTGACTCTACAACTTTAATGGGTATTTTCCACTTTGACTCTATATCTCATATTCCTAATAATATGAATTCAACAAGGACAAATATAAAGTCATCTTTTTCATTTGGAAAAACTTGCATGTGAATGGAGATAATACTATTAATAGCTAGCATTAATTTTAACATTATTTATTTATTTGTATCAATTTAATTTATTTTCTTTATCCCTTTAAGGTTTGCAAAGTATTTTACAAATATTATCTCATTTGATCCCTATAACAATCCCAGGAGGTACGTGCTACTCTTATCCCCATTTTACAAACAAGGAAATTGGGACAAACTGAGGTTGAGTGACTCACCTGGAATCATATAGCTAGTAAACATCTGAGTCTGCATTTCAACTCAGATTTTTTTTGACTCTGTCCTCCCTAGCCAGCTATGTAGATAGAGCTCAACCATGGTTGTGAGTAAAACCAGGTGCTTTCAATTGGCTGTGTGAATTCAAAATGAGTCAGTGGTGGGTGGCCAGTAAAAGTTAATGTTATCTGAAGCATCATTAATAGAAATCGAGTTTCCAGAGTAAGAGATGATATCCCACTTAACTCTTCTGAGATTAGACAGCTTCTATAGAAATATGTTCAGTTCTGAGTTGCATATTAAGAGGGGATTAACTGCCTAGAATGTATATAAAAGAAGACAGTTATCAGGGTGAAGAGACACAAATTCATACTGCACAATGAATAGTTGAAAGATCTTTGGTGGAGCACTGGTTTGGGGGTCAGGAGACCGGCAATTGTTGCCATTGTGCTTATTATCCATTGCAAGCTTGAAGTTCAGAATCTTTAGTGAGACAGTGTAGTACAGTGGAAAGAGTGAGTCTTTAAACTCAGAACTCTGTCTTTGAAAGCTTACCTGAAATTGGGCCACTATGTATTCTGACTCTGACATGTATTGACTAAGTGATACTGATCAGGTCACTTTATGATCTCTTCTGAAACTGCCCCCTGACTCCCTGGACTTTCCAATGACCAGCCCAATGCCTTTTCCCTTGGGAAATGCCTGTATGACCCTTTCCTGTAATTGAAGAATTCCTGCCCAGAACTTCTATTTGAGAAAATGCTCCCTTCTTTCCTAGCTATATCCCTGACTCTGATATAACTCTGAATTTTTAGACTAGATTAGATTATCCCATACCTTTCACCCTCACTCACCCTGCTTTTCAGCTTCCTTTCCTCCACTAGAAAATAAACTCATCGAGTGCAGAGGCTATCTTCTATCTACTCGTTTATATTCCCAGCACTTAGCCCAGTCCCTGGCATATAGTTAGTGTTTAATCAAAGCTTTATTTATATTATATCATCTTTCCAGGTTTCAGTTTCCTTATCTGTAAAAGGAAAGGGTTGGTCTAGATGGTGTCTAAGCTCAAAGCTTGTGATTCTCGGAAGTGTTTGTACTTCTTTGATCCTGGGATCCACTTAAGATGAAGGGTTTGGATGAAGTGATTAAGGAATCCCTTTCCACCTTTAAAAATCTTAAAATGTCCTTATAACCCCCTTTTAATTAGACTTATTTAACCTAAAAAAGTGAGAGAACTTAGGGAGAGGAGGGGTAGCAGTTGAGAAAATAGAGATTTTGAGTTAGAAGGGATCTGGGAGGGTCATCTAGTCCAACCTTTTTACTTTCAGAAGAGGAAAGTGAATCCCAGAGAAGTTAATCAGGACTCAACAATGATCAAATAGGGGCTGGTTTAGAACCTATTTGTGACCTAGTAGAATCAGCTTGGTTTAAGGATACACATATATGCCTATATGTTTATATGTGTTTGTATATGCATAGATATATATCTAGGGCGCTTTTTTGCTATCCACATACACATGCATACACATATTATATATGTACGCACATGTACCCACATATATAGACATGTATGTGGCTGACATGTGGAAGAAGAATGAGACTCTATGTAATTCTGTAAAGGTGCCAGAACAGCAGAGCAGCAGATATTTCCTGAACCAAAGACCACATCTTCTTACAGTTAGAGTGTCTCAGTGGTGTAATGTGCAGCTGTTTCATCAAGGAGTAGGTCCCTTTCATTGGGAATGTGCAGGCAGAGCCTGGACCATCTGTCAGAGATGCTGCTGAGGGGATTCCTGCTCTGCGTAGAAGATAGAGCTATATCATCTTTAAAGACTCTTTTCACCTCTGAGATTCTGTAATTATAGGATTACTTTTCCACTCCCCAAACCTCTAACTCAGCTGCTGCCCTGAATTGTTCCAAGGTTCCAGCCTGAATTAGACCCACTTAAACCACAGAAGTGAGTTTATGAGAGACAGTGCATGCTATGGAAAATATATTGCAAGCAGAGGTGGAGAGAGACACAGATCCAAATCCGGGCCCCAACATTTATTCATCAGGTTACTATTGAGCTTTCTTAATCTCAATTTCCTTATCTATACCACGATGAAAGGCATTGTGTGAACAGCTCAAGAGCTGCCCTCGTATCCAGGAGGATATGAAATCAAGCCCTTCCTCCAAGTGACCTGGGGAAATCACTTAATCTCTCAATGCTTTTGGCAAATGTCTAAGACTATTAGATGCAAAGAGGGAATTCCCTGCACTAATGAAATTACAGGATAACAATATACTGTCTACATCACAGAACTATTGAGAGTAAAATGCTTTGTGAATTTTGAAGGGCTAATGGAAATATGGATTACTATTATTAACCCATGCAGTGCTCTCCTTTCCATGATTTTAGGAGAATTTCATTGTTCATGAAAATATTTTCAAACTCTACTGCCACCTACTCTGAGACTTTCATAACAGCCACAGTCATTCTTGAGTTGAGAAGAGGGGGTACCTCTTCTTTACCTGGGTTAGAATATTCTTCTCAAACTTTTTCTCAATCTTCTCAAACTCACAGAAATTTGGTTTCTCCTAAAAGGTGCTATATAATAATTAAATAAGGTGGTATGTAAATAGCATTTTAAGGTTGGCAAAATGCTTCACAAATTTTATCTCTTTTGATCTTCCTAATCATCCTAGGGAATAGGTACTATTATTATTCCCATTTTACAAGGGAGGAAACTGAAGCTTGAATTTTGCCTCAGGTTTTTCTGACCCCACTGTGCCACCACTATAACAAGAACAACAACAAACATATATATAGCACTTACTACCTGCCAGACACTATGCTAAGTGCTTTATATTTATTATCTCATTTGATCTTCACAAAATCTCCAGGAGATAAACACTATTACCATTGTCATGAATAAGGAAACTGAGGAATATAGAGATTAAGTGACTTGCCTAGGATTTTATTTATAAATAGTAAGTCACTGGAGCCAAATTTGAACTCAGGTCTTTCTAACTCCAGGTCTGACACTGTGCTACCTCCACCATTAATCCACAACCTTTCTTGATTGGAATGTTTCCTTTCCCTCACTCTTTGTTGTCAAGACTTTTCACAACATCTCTTGCACCTTCTCTCTATTCCATGGACATAACCCTAGTTCAGCTCTGATCATCCATCACCCAAATTATTATAATTCAGACTCCTTGCTTCCCTGATGTCCCTTTCCAGCCCATATTCCTTTGGGCTGACAAATTGGGGTCTTAAAATAAGATTCTAAGCATCTTCTACTCCCTTGCTTAAAAAACTCCTGGATTGCCTCTAGGATCAAATATAAACCCTATTTGACACTGCAACCCCATTCACAGTCTGGTTCTAAACTATATTTCCAGGCAAACCATAAATTATTTCCGCTAACACACTCTGATTTCCACCCAAACTAGTCTATTTGTTGTTCTTTATATGTAGCATTCTATCAAGCTGTCCCCTTATATCTATGATGTATGTCCTTATCTCTACCTCTTAGAACCCCTTTAAGGGTTAGCTTTAAGGGTCAATTCTAATGTCACCTTCTTCAAGTGGATTTTCTTTATTTCTTCAGTTGTCAGTGCCCTCTAAATTATTTTGCATTTATTTTGCACATATCTTAGATTTAACATGTATTTCCCCAGTAACATGTACATTATTTGAGGACAAGGATCATCTCACTGTTGTATTTGAATCTTCAGCTCTTAGCATATAGTAGGTAGTTAATAAATGCTGCTTGCTGACTTGCTTCCTTAATGGTCCCCCAGGGAGTGAACTAGCACAGGATTTCCTCAGGCTTATAGATCTATCACTTTCCTCAAGAACTCTTTCCCAAATCTTCTTAATTTTATTGCTTTCTTACTGATTATTTTCAATTTATCCTGCCTATCACTTGTTTATACATAATTTTCTGTATGTTTTTTTATCCATTAGACTGAGAATTCCCTGAGAGTAAGTATTATTTTTCCCCTTTTTTGCATCTCAGGCATTTGGCACAGTGAGAGACACAGAATACATATTTGATTAATAGTTTTTGGTGACTTGACTATCACTGAAACATCCTTATTTCAGCTATGATCTGAGTTATGGATCATACCTTTGATGATTCAGACTAGTAAAGGAAAGGAGTGGCACTCAAAAAAAAAATTCCAAATCACATTTATTATAAATGTCATTTTATTTGCCATTGGAATTGCTTCACATTATTTATTTTCCTTCTTGTTTTATTGTTTTATTTTTTTTTTGCCTTTTGGCAGATTTAACTCCTTTCAAAGCCTGTTTTTTTGGGGGGTGACTTTATAATGAACATAACTTGCTAGGTCAGGGAAGAGGAAGGGGCAGGGGGTTTGGGGTAAGTGGTTAAAAATAGGGCAGTGAGGGTTCCCTACTGTGTCTGAGCACTTGCTGTAGATCATCTACAAAGTAGATAATTGGGAGTTGGTCACATAACAAGGAAGTGTCACGGCCTGGACCTTTGATGCTGAGAACCATGCTGTGATGCTAGAGGACAACATCTGGAAAGAAAATAGTATTGGAGGATGAAGGAAGCCCCTCCAATCTTTCCAAGAAAGAGACAGAGAGAGACAGAAAATCAGAGAGAGACAGAGCAGGAAAGTGGGGAGGGCTCCATCCCTGATGCACAGGGGAAGTCAAGTGAAGTGCCCGGCATGTCATTATCAGCCTGAGTGATATTCTCAAACACTTGTCTGCAAGAGCCATCAAGAACATCTGTCACCAGGCACATTGCTGGAATGGTCCCCAGGAGAGCAAGGAGAATGAACGGCAAATACATTTTTAAAAGCACACTTTGGCATTAGCAGGGCTCAGCCTTTGTTGTCATCAACATCATTTATTGGATGAGAATGTAATTCTCCAGAGAGAGAAGTGGAAGGTGGGGAATGATGCTGGTCTGCTGATCAAACTCTTGTCTCCCATGCAAGAAGGAAACATCAGATTATCACTCCCTATTCTTCCAGAAATGACCCTGAAATTTGCCTCACTCCAATTGTGGTAGGAAATCAGGACACTGCTATTCTGACTCTCCCTGGGAAAAGGCAAATGGGGAAGATTTGCCCTGAGCTAATGTCTTATTTACCCCTGGTAGAACTCAGCCCTTCTGGGAATCCTCCCTTCTGGGAATGTATGTTTCTTTGATGAAGGTGGAGTATAGGGCAACAATGTCTACAGAACAAAAATGCAATTTAAATCAACACAAATAGTAAAAGCCTACTATGTGCAAGAAAGCATGCTAGACACTGGAACTCAGCATATACAACAAAGAAAGAGTAATAAAGGGAATATTGTTCCTGACTGGGTGGGAGAGAACATAAAGGTTAGGTGGCCTGTTTCCAGAAGGAAGGAGATGCCTTGTCACAAATAGATTATGTAGCCTTGGGCAATAGATGCAGCACTGGCTTCAGGGTCAAGAAATAATGAGTTCTTTCTAACACTCAGTAGGCATGTCTCCTTGGGAAAAATCACTTAGCCTCTCCATACCCTCCACAGTTCTCTAAGAATCTAATTTGAAGACCAAACACTTAATTTACTTCCATGAAGGGAATTGCATCACTGGGAATTCTATACATGGGTGAAATCTGCAGATGTGCACACACACATACACACACTTAGACACTCAGACAAACATGTGGTTAAAACCAGTAATAGTAATTCCATCTTACAGTTAAATGCACAGATACATTTAGATGTCTTTTCTTTTCCTTTTTCTTTAGTTTGGATCTCCCTATCTCACATGGCCTGATAATAGTGGCCCCTCCTTCGGGAGCCAAGGTGTCTTTTCTTCACCTTCCCATCTCTAGGGATCACAATGTTGATGATGACACCTGGTTTTTAGGTTAGAACTCTCAAGCTCAAATGAGCCATAGCAGCAGGAATTATAGGCAAGGCCACCAGTATATAAGCTTTCCAAAGGAAGACTTTTATCCCCATAATATAACATGATCTTCATTAACACCCCATGGAGCTACCATGGTGAAGTTGATTGGCCCATGATTCTGTAGTCGAAAAGACTGGTTAAAATTCTGTCTCAGATGCATGTTAGATGTGAGACTCTGGGCAAGTCATCTAGTCTTTCTAAGATGGAACTTTCTCATCTGTAAAATGAAGGAGTTGAACTCTATGACATCTAAGATAATTTACAGCCCCATATATATATTATGACTATTTTATAGGTTAGAAAGCTGAGGTTCAGAAAAGTTAAAAATAATTGTCCTAATGTTGCACAAGTAATTAACAGAGTTAGAACGAATGCTCTTTCCATTAAACTATACTGTTATGCCATTAGTAATTAGCAATAAATAAACTTCCTAGCTAGAATGGAGCATGAGGTAGGTGGAGGATAGTTAGTGTACTCTGATCATGGAATCTTCTACTGGGAGGATTTCAGAGAGATTTTGAAGCTCTCTTCTCCCCTTTGATTCAGCCTATTCCATCAATACCAAAAAGAAAAAGAAAACCACTCATAAAACCAGGATTCTCTTTTGCAAACAGCACAGCTGTGGGCCATCTAGCTGCCTTCCCATGAGAATACCATTTCACGCTCTCAGCAAAGAGGAAAGATGGGCACAGAGAGGATCTTAGAATAGTATCGTTCCCTGGAGAAAGGAAAGGAATGTCTTTTTATCAATGCATTGATAGGTCAGTGAATTTGCATTTAATAATCTCCTGCCTTCCTTTCTGAGCCTGGTACCCTGAATACTAGAATCTGCATCTACTATCTACTTTCTTTCTTTTCTTACATTTTTGTCTTTTTTTCTTCCTTCTTTCCTTCCATTCTTTCTTTCTCTTTCTTTCTTCTTCCCTTTCTCTTTTTTCCTTCCTTCCTTTCTTTCTTCCTTCCCTCCTTCTTTTCTTCCTTCTCATACCATTCCACTCTCATGTTTTCAGACCTGGCAGGGTAGGAAAGTCTTGGTAGAAGGATCCAGTATTAGCTAATAAATTAAGAAACTTGAGATCTAATATGCTAACTCCCTTTATTACCTTGGTCAAGTAATTTTGTCCATATGGGCTTGCATTTCTTCTTTAAAATGAAAATCTTGGATGAGATGGTTATTCAATTTTTTTTTATTCTTTGGTTCCATTGTAAGGATTTAAAGTATTCATAAATGGTCATACTCATTTGAAAAACACTTAAGAGTCTATCTACCCTAACTCCATCTTTTTACAGATAAAGAAAAAGTATCAGAGATATGATAGAATGATAGAACCAAGATTCTAATCCAATTCTCCTGAATCCAATTTTTATTTCATGCTCTCAGAATGCTCCCAGAAACAGTCACATTTTTATGGAGAACCCTGGAAGCCTCAAATGGTCAAAGGCTATTTGAAAACCCTAAAGGAATCAATTGCTAATCATGAAATTCCAGATACTGTGATTCACTTAATTAGGTGAGAGATATTTTTGTTAAAGGTCCTCCTCACATGAAAAAATAGGCAGACATACCTTTTTGTCCCTTCTGACAAGGCCAAATGCTATCCACCTACCATCCTCATCAGCCACAAGAAGAGGGACACCATTTAGTCACACATGACCTGGTTGTCACCAAGGAGTGATTAATTTCCTGTGTCATTCTCTGTTTTTTCCCAAAATAATTCTGGCTGGAAAAATTGCTAAAGATCAAAATCATTAGCAAGTGCAAAGATACTACAAAATTATTAAAACCCTTTTCTTTTGAAAATGTTCCCATCCTCCTTCTACCCCCAGGAATCAAGCACCAGTTTCTCATTAATTTTAAAATGTGTTTGATTAGTTTGGTTGTTGTTGATATTTATTTTACCCTGGGAAAGTACCAAAGGAGTGTTTCCTGGCAGGAGGGGATTGGAACCAAAGGAATCTTTGAAGGTAAAATGGATTAAACTGGAGGAATGTTTAAAGACAAAGGTAGGGCTGGATCTCAAGAAATGTTTGCAAACAAAATATCCTTGGGACTCAAAGAGTGTTTTCAAACTTGAGAAGTCAGTGATTTAAGGGAAGGGGGCAAGGGAAAAGCAGAGGTTTGGGTTAGAATGATTATTCAGTACCAGCATAATATAATGCACAGAGGACGCAGGTTGTTTCAGCTCTGCCATTAACTCATTATATGGCTCTAGGCAAGTCCCTACTCCCTTGGTCTCAGTTTTCTTCTTGATAAAATGAATGAGGTGGACTAGATAATCTCCAAGGTCCCTTCAAGTCCTAATGGTCTATGATTTAATAACCTCAGCTTCTCTAAAAGGAGAGACATTAAATAGATAATCTCTAAGGTTTCTTCTAGCTATAAGATTGTATGATCTTTAATTCTTTCTGTCTCTGCTCCCTTCTTTGTGGTTCCATAACAAATATCTCTTCCACATTGTAGGGGTTAGGGATTCAATGACTCCCAATCTGGAAAGTCTGCATAAAATTTTTGGCCTTCCATTTATACCAGAGAAGTCTGCTTTTTTTTCTTTTTTCTGTACTGTATGTACAGTATTTTATTGTAAAATCTGGGTTAAGTATTTGTTTATGGGTTTTATGGTTTACCAGCCTTTGCTTATTTTCTGTGGTTTCTGTAAAACTCCCTCAAAATTCCCATTCAGTTTCCAGTGCCAGCCTAAGATATATTAAAATAATGATAGGAAAAGTCACAATATGAATGGGGTAACTATAAATTCATAAGATCATAGGTTTTGAGGTGAAAAGAACCTGAAAAGTCATCTAGTCCAGGGCAGCTATGTGGCACAGTGGATAGAGCACCAGCCCTGAAATCAGGAAGATCTGAGTTCAAATCTGGTCTCAGACACTTAACATTCCCTACCTGTGTGATCCTGGGCAAGTCACTTAACCTCAATGCCTCAGCAAAAAAAGCAAAAAAGTTAAAAAGTCATCTAGTCCAATCCCCTCATTTTATAGACAAGAAAGCAAGAGCACAGAAAAGTTAAGGATTTGCCAGACTATACAGCTAGTAAGTGGCAGAACTGACATTCAAACCAGCTAACTCCATATTCATAGAACTTCATAGAACACTTCATGGAATGTTCTAACACCATATTCTGCCCATTTTCCATATTCTTTCCATTCCCCATTTCTCTCTAGGAAGCACATTGTGAAATGATTTTTCAGGCATTCCAATTAGAAATTCCTAGAATTTTGGTGCAATTTTTAGCAGCAAAAAGAGGACATCTAGCTCTCCTCAATAAGATCTAGTCATTTGTTCCCAATGAACATCCTTGAGTCCTAGAATTGTTAAGCCATTATCAATGATGTTTAAAGGGTAGAAAATGGGAATAGTACCACAAGATTGGAAAAGAGAAAATGTTCTGATTTGAGGGGGAAGGAAGGAGGAGAACAGAGTCTACAAACTATAAACCAGTGAGCTTGACTTTCATTACTGAAATAATTCTTGAATGGATCATAAAGCACTGCTTGTTAAACATCAAAATAGGGAAGAGGTGATTACAAATAGCCAGATTGGTTTCATCCAACACAGGTCACTCAAGACTAACTTCAGTCCTTTTTTGGACAGAATTATTAAACTAGTAGAAGATGGATGGGGAAAGAGTCTTTTATGGATATAGTTTACTTAGATTTTAGCAAAAATTTTCATATAGTATACAGTATCTCTTACTATTCTTTGGAGAAAGTGGAAAAAGGATGGTTTATACAAATGACAATCAGATAGATGCAAAATTAGTTGGATGAAGTCAAAGAATAGAATTGTTAATGATTTGATGACAATGTGGCAGAAGATCTTCAAACCTTTATCAATGACATGGATAAAAGTATAGATGCCTATCATGTCTTCACAGAAGACAGTTCTGGGTGGGATAACTAACACATTGTTAATAGTCAAGCTACAAAAGGATCTTGTCATTCTAGAACACTGGGCTGAATTGAATAAGATAAAATTAGATAAGGAGGAGGAAAGGGAATAAGGAAATGTTTCCTAAATATAAAATTATTATAATGAAAATATTATATTAATATTATAACCATAATAAATATGTTTTAATTATGATATAAAATTAGCATCATCAGCATAATTATAATTATAATGTTAAATTTATGTAAAGAATATAATTATATAAATTATTAAACTAAATAAAGGAAACACTTCAAACATACCTCTTTTGGTCTTTACAACAACCCTGGCTATGTCCCTCTTAAAGTCACCTAAGATTACATTGGCTTTTTTTTTGGTTGCTACATCACACTGATAACTCATATTGAGCTTGCAATCAGTTCATTAACACTTCCATATTCTTTTCAGGATAACTGCTTTTTAATCATTCTTCTCCAATTTTAGTTGTGAAGGTGACTTTTATAATTATCCCTTTTTGAAACATCCACCCCTCGTCCCAAGTTCTGCCTTCTGGAGTCAAATAGAACAAATTTAGCCTCTCTTCCACTTGACAACTTTCATTAAAGTCAGGAAACGTTCATAGATTTGTACAAAAATGGAATTAGACACCTAAAAAGATGAAGCCCCCATCCTTGCTGACATACAGAGGCTGAAAATTATTGTTGAGTATGTTATAGTGGATATTCATTCCATGTATGGGTTGGATTAGATAGCCTATGAGATTCCTTCTATCTCTCAAATTTTGTGAATCGTTGACCATCTGACTACCATATTTTATAAAGCTAGCAATTGAGGCTCAAAGAGGGAAAATGGGAATGGATCATCTCCCCTTCTTCAATAAACTCTAGGGGTTTCCGATTGCCCCTAGGATCAAATATAAAGTTATCTACTAGACATTTAAAGTCCCTCACCACTGGTTCTCTTTTTCCTTTTCCAGTCTTCTTACATTTCATTCTCCACTCCTCATTTTGCTATTCAATGACTCTAGCCAGGCACAATATACTCCATTTCCCAAATCCCAATGTTTTCACTGACCATTCACATGCATGAAATGCTTTCTCTTCTCATCTCTATCTCCTCATTTCCCTAAAATTACAGCTAAAATTATACTTTCTACAAGAAATCTTATCCAATTCCTCCTAAAGCTAGTGCCTTTCCTTTATTGATTATTGACAATTTGTTTGGTATATAGTTTATTTGTACATAGCTGTTTGCGTGTTATCTCCCCAATTAGATTATGAGGTTTTTGAACACAAGTCCCTCTCTTACTCCTTCTTTCCCTCTCTCCCTCCCTCCTTCCCTTCCTTCCTTCGTTCCTTCCTTCCTTCCTTCCTTCCTTCCTTCCTTCCTCCCTTCCTTCCTCCCTTCCTCCCTTCCTTCTTTCCTTCCTTCCTTCCTTCCTTCCTTCCTTCCTTCCTTCCTTCCTTCCTTCCTTCCTTCCTTCCTTCCTTCCCTCCTTCCTTCCCTTCCTTCCTTCCTTCCTTCCTTCCTTCCTTCCTTCCTTCCTTCCT